>CM021108.1:635848179-636206829 GCA_007115665.2 Sequoiadendron giganteum | reverse complement strand
GTGGGAGAGGGTAGGAGAGAGTGAGAGAGAGGGTGAGAGAGAGATTGGGAGAGGGTGGGAGAGAGGGTAGGAGAGAGTGGGAGAGAGTGGGAGAGAGTAGGAGAGAGGAAGGGAGAGTATGGGAGAGTGTGGGAGAGGGTGGGAGAGAGTTAGAGAGGGTGGGAGGGAGAGTGGGAGAGAGTGGGAGTGAGAGAGAGAGAGAGAGGGTGGGAGAGGTTGGGAGAGAGTGAGAGAGAGAGGGAGGGAGAGAGTGGGAGAGTGGGAGAGAGTGGGAGAGAGGTTGGGAGAGAGTCATGTGAAGGTCATATCTAATGTATTCAAAGTCTCAAAGAGGTCATTAGGTGATTAGAGAAGTGATATAAAGCACATAAGGTTGAGCAAAACATAGATCTTTTGTATTCTTGAAGATTTACAATCAATAAAGTCCCTATTTTAGTGATTTTATGAGTTTTTCCAATTGTTCATTAACTTGTACGGCCTATACAGTAGTTTAAGGCCTTGAATCTTGATGTTTAAGGTAGAATAGTGAAGTAGGTTTCATTTTAATCTATTTAGGATGGTATCCATTGACTTTATCATTAGTTTAAACTGATTTTTCTCAACTCAGTCTGTAAACCCTCAAGATTGGGGTTTTCAGAGTCTAGATAACCAATAATGACTACTCCACCAAATTTGATAATTTAGATCAGTGGAGTAATTTAGTCTTAGGATGTTTTAGGTGTGTGTGTGTTTATTTGTGCAGGGGAATTCAAGAAACAAAGGTGGAGTTGTTGCTACAAGGTTTTATGATGAATTTTGAAGTGAAAAGTGTGGCTCCAAGTGGTGTTTTGAGGAAAACTTCTCAAATGACTTCACAAAAAAATAACTGATCTAGATAGCTATTATTGAGTTACAACACATACTTCAAAATCAATAGTGACTATTTTGGAACATGTGCATCAAAAATGACCTTCTTCATTGTCCTCATTAGGCTAACTAGGCCTAATTTACAAAGGAACATACCTTTAAACATTAAACAAAGATATTGAAAAAGAAAACACAATCACCCTGTACAGAGCCATACAGCTCAAGGAAACATCAAATTTTTGGTAAAAATACAAAAAATTGCAAGGAAACAATGAATTTTATTGATATTCTTCTAAGTACATGGTACATTTATGCTAGGAATGGTACATTTATGCTAGGCATGGTCCTCTTTCAAACCCAAACATGCAGAATTGCTTTGAGGTACGTTCAATCAAATCAATCCCTTAAGAGTCCAAAGTGCTAAATGGCTGCAAACTTCAGCATGTTGTTACTTGGATATCATGATGCTTAGAAAATTCTCATTTGATCTTATAGGATCACATTGGGCCCCTCTACAAAAACCTCTCTCGGTTTTGGCTATCTTGAAGTGGTTTTCCCGTGGCGGCGGATTTTCACTTGATGGAAAAAGTGTCAAATGCAAGGCGTGTGACCAAGCGGATTGTTCCAACGTGTCTGAATAGTTATTTTTATGCTAGGCATGGTCCTCTTTCACACCCAAACATGTGAAATCGCTCTGAGGTATGTTCAACTAGATTGATCCCTTAAGAGTCCAAAGTGCTAAATGGCTGCAAACTTTAGCATGTTGTTACTCGGATACCGTGACGCTTAGAAACTTCTTGTCTGATCCTACAAGATCGCGTTGGGCCCCTCTACAAAAATATCTCTCGATTTTGGCTATCTCGGAGTTTTTTTCTCGTGGCAACAAATTTTCACTTGATGGAAAAAGTGTCAAATGCAAGTAGTGCAAAGTTGCAAAGTGGTGCAACTTTGTTCTGCAACTTGTGTGACAAAGTGAACTGTTCCAACGTGTTTGAATAGGTATTTTTACGCTAGGTATGGTCCTCTATCGCACCCAAACATATGGAATCGCTCTGAGGTACGTTCAACTGGATCGATCCCTTAAGAGTCCAAAGTGCTAAATAGCTGCAAACTTCAGCATGTTGTTACTCTGATACCGTGACACTTTGAAACTTCTCGTCTGATTCTACAGGATTCGATTGGGCCCCTCTATAAAAACGTCTCTCAGTTTTGGCTATCTTAGAATGGTTTTCCCGTGAAGTTGGATGTTCACTTGATGGAAAAAGAGTCAAATGCAAGTAGTGCAAAGTTGCAAAGTGGTGCAACTTTCATTCTAGAAATCGTGTGACCAAGCGAAATGTTCCAACATGTCTGAATAGGTATTTTTACACTAGGCATGGTCCTCTTTCACACCCAAACATGCAGAATTGCTCTGAGGTACGTTCAACCGAATCGATCCCTTAAGAGTCCAAAGTGCTAAATGGATGCAAACTTTAGCAAGTTGTTACTCGGATACCGTGATGCTTAGAAACTTCTTGTCTAATCTTATAGGATCATGTTGGTCCCTTATACAAAACCCTCTCTCAATTTTGGATATCTCAGAGTGGTTTTCCCATGGCAGTGGATTTTCACTTGATGGAAAAAGTGTCAAATGCAAGTAGTGCAAAGTTGCAAAGTGGTGCAACTTTCGTTCTACAACTCGTTTGACCAAGTGGACTGTTCCAACACATCTGAATAAGTATTTTTACGCTATGCATGGTCCTCTTTTGCACCCAAACATGCGGAATTGCTCTGAACTACATTTCACCAGATCGATCCCTTAAGGGTCCAAACTACAAAATGGCTGCAAACTTCAGCATGTTGTTACTCGGATACCGTGATACTTAGAAACTTCTCTTTTGATCCTACAAGATCAGGTTGGGCGCCTCTACAAAAACCTCTCTTGGTTTTGGCTATTTCAGAGTGGTTTTCCCATGGCGGCGGATTTTCACTTAATGGAAAAAAGTGTCAAATGTAAGCAGTGCAAAGTTGCAAAGCGGTGCAACTTTCATTCTACAACTCGTGTGACCAAACAGAGTGTTCCAACGTGTCCAAATAGGTATTTTTACCCTAGGCATGGTCCTCTTTCACACCCAAACACGTGGAATCGCTTCGAGCTACGTTCAATCGAATCAATCCCTTAAGGGTCCAAAGTGCAAAAGGGAAGAAAAATTTGATGGGTTATTACTAAAAAATTGTGATGCTTAGGAACTCTTCGTTTGAGCCTATGAGAACGCGTTGGGCCCCTCTACAATAACCTCTCTCAGTTTTTGTTATCTCGGAGTCGTTTTCCTGTGGTGTCCAATTTTCACTTAATGAAAAAGTGTCAAATGGAAGCAGTGTAAAGTTGCAAAGTGGTGCAAATTTTGTTTTGAAATTTGTGTGACCAAACTAACTGCTCCAGCACGTCCTGATAGGTAGGCTTATGCTAGGCATGGTCCTCTTTCGTACCCAAACACGTGGAATTGATCTAAGTTGCGTTCAATCGGCTTGATCCCTTATGATGGGATGCAAAACAATGGAAAAGAGAAACATACACACAACAATTGAGAAGTATGAGTATTCCACACAAAATTCATATGATCATTGGTGCAGAGCACCTTGTTCCTCCATTTGATGAAGAAGGTCTAGTTCAGTGGGTTTAGTCATTATAATGTCAAATAAGGCCATGATAGCCCATTATGTAATCTTGCTTTTAGTTTTGAGTTAGTGTGGGGTCATTTGAGTCAATTATGTAAGTAAAAATAATAAAATAGCATTGGTGAAGGCATTGGAAGAGATTACTAATGCCGCCCCTATTGAAAATTTAGAATTTAGGCCTTAAAAGCAAGGCTAGACGAGGTGAAAAAAAGAAACTACTTGAGAATAAGTTAGAATAGGTTGGAAATAGGGTGAGGTTGTGGAGTTTGATGTGTTCAAACGGTCTGCAAGGACAAGGGATGTCAAAAGTATGTTATGGCATGATGCCCTAATTGGGAATAGAGGGGTTTTGAATAAAAAAGAGAGGTTTGAGGGAGTAAAAGTGGGTAAAGTCAAGGGGCAGCATAATTTGGTGCTCAATTAAGTTTGTGCAGGTAGAATGAAGAGTGTTGGAAGAGGTTTTGAGGTTGTAGGACGTCTGGATATGGGGTTTTCAATAAACCCTAGTGAAATTTGAGAAAAGTGAGGCTTTAGAGGATAGTGGGGTTAGAGAGCCAATCATGCCCTAAAAATTGTGGATTTTGTGTATTTACAGACTAGTAAATGCTGCCCAATGGTGTTTTGCAATTGGAAGAGTGATTGAGAGCGTGTTGCTTTGTTAAATAGACCTATTCGATGGTCTAGGACAGGGTTGAGTCCATTTCTTATTTGTATTATAAATTATAACTTGCTTTCTCCCGAGTCTATTTCGTATACAAGAAATAATATTGCAAAAATTTGACATATAAATCTTTCGACGTATTTATATGGTGACACATCAAGAAAATATTGGGATCTTTTTATGAATCATTTCATGGAATACCAATTGAAAACATTTTTTTTTCTTTTAGATAAAGTTGTTTAGCATCAATTAATTAATATTCAAGATAAACCATGAAGGACAACAATGATCAATGCTAGGGATAACCAATTAATAAGTATACACGTGAATAATTCAAGCATGTACATGTGAATAAGGGAAGCACAAGTACTCAAAAACACGTAAGCCTTGAAGTATACACATGAATACATAGTATACACAAATTAATACAAATTATATGCAAGAATACAAGGTATACGCATGAAAACACGTAAGTCGTAAAGTATACGTTGGAGCACACGTAAGTCACAAAGTATAGACTTGAATACACGTAACTCATATCTATTGAACCATCAATTTAGAATGCAAATATGGACACCATCGATAAAAAATATTTGTATTAACCAAATAGCCATGTAGGCATACATCAATATATGTCGATATAAGTATGAAATATATGTACAAAATAGCCATATAGGCTTATGAGAATGCCATATAGGCATACAATGTCAAAATGTCCAATACAAAATATGTACAAAACTGCCATGTAGGCATACAACAAAGGGCTCTGGAATCAAAATTCATTGCTCTCCATGCTCTGGAAATAAATTCTTTCCCTTTGCTTGTCGATCGAATGGCGATAGGTTTTTCACTCCTTTGTGTTGCGCTCAAAGAGTGCTCTTGTTGCTCCTCCTAGTGTTTAGTTCATGGTGAAGTTTTAACTTTTACAATAAGAAGTAAAGACACAGATATATAGAAATTACATTATAAAAAATGATATATTTGACAAAATAACTTACCACCATCTCATGAACTCTCTCCACGAGGGAAATATTCACACGCCCATGCTCAGGCATGCTCAAGCCCTGTTAAACCATCCAAATAGAAATTAAACTATGAATCAATAATGGTTTGATTTTTCACTAACTAACATCTATAACAATGAATGTAAATTGAAATTTACTAATTTTACTCATACCTCCCCTGTTAGAGCCATTGAGGATTGTATAGCAGATGAAACGTCGATCTCCATTGCCCTCATCACATTCAAAGGTGTTTCGGCTTACAACATCTGAAAAAAAAAAAAATATTATTCAACGTAATCAATGATGTGCATATAAACTACACAAATCTATTAAGCACAATTCATTAGTTAAACTCTTTATTCTATTACCTCCGTGTAGGTTTGAGTAAATCCGCTGGCAATGGGAGGTGTTCCCTCGAAACCTCCAATATTAGCTTGTTCAACATCCAAAATCACATATTAAAATACCATTCGTAAAACAATGCTATTAACATGTAATAAATTTATAATTGTTTACTAGTTACATACCCCACCGATAGGTGTACTGCAAAAATAAGTAGGTGGAGGGCCGGTGTATCTAGTCTCAACACCATGGCCCTGCAATTTTATTAAAATCATAAAACTAAATTAGTTAATCTTGCATTTCAAAATTGAAATTTAATAAATTAAATTCAATGAACATGCTAAATTTTACCTGACTATCAATGCCATACACCTCATGCAAAATGCCAACTGCCCTCTCCATCTCCATAGTTGCTGACGGATCTTGCGTAGCAGCCTCCTGGGTGTTGGTGGGGTTTGTTGATGTTCATAGCAGCATCAGGTATATCCTTCTAGCCGATAATGATAAATTAAATAATAGCCAATGGCTATTTAATTTATAGAGATTATGGTTTGATGAAGAGACACGATTTATGTTAACTATATTTAATTATTGAAGAGGCACAAATTAATGAGGAGATGTAATTTTTTAGAAGGTCGTCTTCTTCATTGGGACATGATTTAATGAAGGGATGCACTCTTTTATGTAGGCTGAATTTTTTTTGTAGGGTCGCGTCCTCCTCTCTAATTAGTATATATATTTGATGGCACTTCATTGTTTGGAAATCAAGTTCATTCAACATAATTGGCATATCTAGAAGGAGTTCGCATTTTCAACAGATCATCGATCTATAGTAGCAGGTCGACTTCAAGGAGAATTATATTCATTTGTATATTGCATCTAAGAGAGGTGCTCTTATTCATTGTATCAAATCAACATTGTGTTGTGCTTGAGTTGTAAGCATATTTATGCTCTTATTCAATCAATATATAAGAGATATATTGGTTGGGTTTTTCTCCCTTAGGTTGGAGGGTTTTCCCGAGGTATCTTGTTGTGTTAATTGTCTTATGTGCTGCATTTTCTAAGTAATTTTAGTTTTGAATTATCTAATCATGGAAAACTAACAAGGTCATATGAACAAGTTGCCCCGCAAGATTGACACACATGAGTTCGAAGGCCACCACTCGAAGACTCCCTTGGATGGTGCACTGTACAATAGGGCTAGTATGATGGATGACACTCTGGGTCAAAGTGTTGATCACCTGCAATGTCTCTATGTCGACACTCTCCTTCGTGATGGAAGGCATAACAATGTGCTCACGAGGCAGCCTAGTGAAAGCTCATCTCCCTTGCCGCATAAGATCAAGCTGTGCACCGGGTCTATCCTAAGCCGACTCCCCACCTCTCCCCTGGAAGTCCCTCATATCAAAATAATTTGGGATTTTGTTCAATATGAACTCACTGCATAGTTTCCTAAGGAAATATTGTGGGACTTCACAATTGTTGCATGGTGGGTAATCAAAGACCATGTACCATCTATCATAAAAATGGTTCATAATCTGTTGGTGGTGGCACCAATGAATAGGAAACCTCTTCACATTGAGGATAAGATTTTTCTTTGTGTGTGGGTCAGTGAATAATTAGCACAAATCACCTTGTAATTTTTAAATCCTTTACATCTTTATATGATAGTTTATTCGCATAATAAGCCCTAGCCACCTGCCTCCTATCTTGCCTTCCAATTATTTGTTTGCTAATTGAATCTACATTTTTTAACATATCTTTCAATGAACTTGCTAAGGTCATTCTTTCTGCGGTTGAACCATTTGGATCACTCAACATACTGATTAAATCCTCAATTTTATTTTTGTTGTTCTCAATTTCACTCATTAAATTTTGTTGAGTGCCAGGAGGGGGTTCAGTGATTGGTGGAGGAGGTTGTTGTTGTGTTGATTTTGTTCTTGAGGATTTTGTTCTTCAGGATTTGGTTGCTCTTCTTGTTGAGGATTTTGAGGGTTTGCAAGTTGATTTGCATCTCCTAAAAATTCAAAAATATATATATCAAATACAACCTAAAACTAACAAATTCAAAACAAAAAGAAAACAATCCTTACCTCTCACACCTCCTCCTCCTCGTGGCACCATCGTTGCAAAGAAATAGCAATCGTTGGTGAATATTTTTGCACAATGCCTCCTCCTAGAACACAAGCGTGAAAAATGGGGGTTTTGGTTGCAGGCACAACAAAAAACTCAGTCAAAATAAAGAATGAATGAGTTTCAATTTTTTTTTTCTTTTAACATGTCATAAGGTGCTCGCATTATGGGCTTGTTGTGGCCAAGCCTTAGGCTCGACCCAACAAGCCATGACGCGAGTGCGTTATAATGAGCTCACGTTATGACTTTTCAAAACTTTTTTTTGAAAGTGGCCACAAATTGGCTACCCATATCCATGCACCCGACCATTATTATGAATTGAGATACCATTCCTTATGCATTCCATGGTGATACTATTCATATGGACTATACATCTCTATTTTCTACCTTTCATGGCAAGCCTAATCATACAAGTCTTCCTTTCATGTCTTGACTATACTTCATAATTATCATGTATGATTGGATATACACATCATAATACAACTAAGAGATATGATATACTAGATCAACATAAGAATGATTCCACCAAGATACCTCTTTGGGACCTAATTATTTTAATTGTTTCAGCTAATTTCATGCCCACCGATGTTACTATTCTCAAAAGTATTCATCAAGAGATGTAATAATTCCTTTGCACCTCATGAGTTACTTCTTGCACATATCATTCAGTAAAAACCATTATACATTGTAGTTAAATAGGGGATATTTGAATAAAAATAAAATTATTAAGTAATTGACTAGTTTTAAATATGTTTATTAAGAATATCTTGGATGCAATTAAAATTGGTTCTATAAATTTACCAAAGTCTAGGGTAATCATAATAGGGTTTGATAATGCGGTCTAAGAATTTCTTATTTTTGTCATTTTACCTATCACTTTAGAATTCTAATGACACTTTTTACCACATTCCATGTGATTCCTTGTTCCTTAGTGTATACCATGCCCTCCTTGAATACAATGTTTTCCCCTCAACACTTCATTTTGAAGTTTATTCATGCTAACACGAGATCTATTGTAATAACTAATAATAGTTTACCAAGTAGTGTAGAAAAAATATCTTAGTATCTCTTAATTGATTGGTTGCACACATGGTACCATTAGAAAATCCATCTCCTTCATCCACACCTCATGTCAATCCTAGGGATTATTAGGGATCTCTTGACTTTACACCATGTGACAAGGAACACAAAATGGATTATAAAGAGTATAGCATTCCTCCTTGATTTATGAATCCTATCATATATGGTTGACAACTTTTAGGTATTCATGAAGATAGTGTTATGAATTAATTTATTCTTGCTCATGATTCCAAGTACTTTTTTTATTCTAATTGTTGTTTATTCTATTCTAACTTAGCTTGCCCATATGAATGTGGACCCCCTTTTCATTATTTTTTATTTTTCTTTGGTCCTATTCCCTATTCCCCTCATTATCTATTCCTTCCCTTGGCCATGGATAAATATGCTTTATTGTTAAACAATTTGGCTAAATCCCATGTGCTTTAATCCTAGGTTATTTGGTCATGTTTCTTTAGAGTTTTATCCTCGATCCCTAAATTTTAACCATTTTTTTCTTGTTTGAGATTGAAGTTTTGGCCTTATCTATATCTAGGTGCCTACTAAGAGTTCTTATCAACTCATAATTCCTGATCATTTCTATTATGTTTTCTTTTAAAATTGTAGTTTTAACCTTTTGAATACTAGCATGCTTTATGGCATGATTTCAAGGTATCCCCTATAAATCATTTTTCTCTGTATTTAGAAGTTAGATTTTTAGGCTTATCCATATTTGGGTACACTTTGGTATGGGTTCACTAACTCTAGTGAAATCTCAGCAAAGCATCAAAGTTCATCAACTCTTCTACTTCTTGAAATCTCAATAAAGCATTGAAGTTCATTAATTTCTTCTACTTCTCAAAAGCCTAAAAAAGTGTCATATTTTAACTATTTCTTCTACTCTCCAAAATCTTGAAAAAGTATCACAATTCACAAATTTCTTCTTCTTCCCAGATCCCCAACAAAGCATTGGATTTCATTAGTTTGTTTGGAAAGAATATTCAATTTTTGGAGCCAAATAGGAGAATATTCCTTTGGAATATTTCCTATGCAAGTGGATGGAGGGAAATTAGCATTTAGCAAATTAAAACAAAGTTTTAATGTGCAAAAGGGAGGGGTATTCCATAGGAATATTCCCTTTTGGAGGAATTTGAGGATAATTGTTAAATAATTGGTTTATTTAGTGAAAAAGGGGGTTTGAAGACATTTAATTAAATAATTAGGATTATTTAATCAAAGAGTGATAGAGGATGAATTTGGATGAATTTAATTAAATAACTTGGTTATTATTTAATCAAATAGAAGGATTAATGTTAAATGATGAATTAATCAAATAATTTGAGTTATTCAATTAATAGGAGATTTAGGTGAATTTTTGACATTATTCAATTAAATAGATGAATTAAGATGAAATTGAAAGAGATGATGTTAGTTAGCCAATGTGATCCATTGAGAAATTTTTAAGTGTCTACACATACAATAGGTGAATGTGGATCACCCAAATTGACATAAATATAAGCTTGGAGAAAAAACTTGATCTATTACTAAATCTATAAATTAAGTATTGCCTAAATTTCCCTCCTATAATATCATGCTAGATTTGATAATGAAGAATGATTGAAAAATTAAATCTCCCTAAAATGAAAACATAAATATGACATCATACATTTAATTACATTCAACAGATAAAATGAAAAAAAATCTAATATTTGTATTTCTTGATGATAAAATGAAATAAATGACTACATATATGCTTTGGGATGCATGAGCCAAGATGATAAGTGTCCTAGAAAGACTTAGTGATCTAGAGGATGGTAAGTGTCAAGTAGAATTAACTTCATGGGAGAGAGAGGTTACACCTAACTATTAAGAAAAGTGTGTTGTTCATCTTGCATGATGTTATAATATAATTTAATATTATTTGTGGTGCACCTAAGGGACCAAGGGATGAGTGCATCACATGGGTTAGACATTCTTGGGGCCACTTTATGTGTTGTATGTAACATTGGATTAAATATTTAATGTAGGTTTGCATATTGAGAAAATATTTAATATTGGAAAAATGAGTAGAAAAAAAGTAAACGTGCAGGGAAATGGTTTTGTAAGCTCATGGTTTATGTAATACCACTTGGTGGTTTTTTGCAAGCTTGTCTATAAAATAAAGCACATGAGCAGTTGTATAAGGTTGGCTATTTTGGCTAAGGGGCTTGAGTGAGAGCATCTCTTGTAGGTTGCACATATGAAGGTTTGAAGCATGGCATGGGGTGTGTGGTTACATGCTTGTTCACATGGAGTGCATGTATAGAGGCTCTAAAGGTATATTGTAATAATTTTATTACTAAATAATAGATGAGTGATGGATGCTTTTAGAGGCTGGGTTTTTTCTTTTGAGGGCCTTCCTAAGGTATATCTTGTGTCATCTTTAATGATATGCTATCTATTCTTTTGCATATGGATTTTGAGTACTTGTTTGCATGATTTTCTCAATTTGGGTTATGTGGAAATTGTCATATGTGGCTAGAAAATTCTTTTCACTAGCTACCATCAATCAAGGAGTTGAATTAGATAGAGGTGGCATTTTCTCAATCAATTAAGGAGATGACACATGTACTCAACTATTTTTCTAATTTACATAAGTAAATAAATATTAATTACCTAATTACTTAAGTAAAATTAATATAAGGTGAAATAAATAAATAACTACACCAACACTATCATATCTAAACTACACTAAAATGAGTGAAGGAACAACTCTAAGGTCAAAATGCTAGTGGGAATAAGATTAGACAAATTCACAAAAAAATGAGGGAAAATAAACTTTCCTAAGCTTAATATAGGCTAATTAAGATCTACATACAAATTTGAACATAAATTAACCTAGAATAATTAATGATCGAATATAGGAACACATATATAAAAACATAAGAACATTAAGTGTTAATTGTATATAAGATAAATGCAATAATTAAAGGTACTTAGCTCTAGATGTGAAGATGTGTGATTTTGTTGTAAACACTAATATTAATGTATCTCAAGATTGAAAATCGATCCTTTGTATCTATTATTTCCCTCAAAATTTGGACAATTAGTCTATATTGTGGAGGGTTGAGTTTGTGCCTATGGATCACTTACATATCCATGTATACATCCTATATTGCATGGATTAATCTCATTCAATGTGTGATTCTACTCTTTGGCTTGCTTGGTTTGTCTTCATTTGTTCTACCTTTGGCTTTGTTACAAAGACTCAATATTTAGAAATGCCTTTAAAGAAGGTTGACAATATGTTGGTAGGGGACATGTTCTCTTGTGTCAACCCCTAGAAAACTATGTAAAAGGCTAAAAGATGAAAAATCTCAACTTTGTGAATGCTTCTAGGGTGAATGTGAAGACCTAGATTCATTTTAGTGCACTAGACCAAATGTTATGCCTTGTAATGTGAATGACATTTGAAAAAGTGTCTGGATGATGAAATGAATACAGTCAAGTGCCTTTAAATACAAGCACATAGTAATAAATTGTGCAAACATGTCCTTCATAGACTTTAGGTGGGAAAGGAATGGGCGAGAATTAGCTAAAATTTGTATTTGAGTTTTAAAGTGTTAAAGGCCAAATTCATGGGTATAGGGTCGATTCCACTCGCTTGAGATTGGCTCTTCAAATTCTCAACACAACCTAGTTTAGATTTTGTCATTTTGCTCCCAACATATGAAAGAAGTTGCAATTTTGAATTATGATTCAAAAGCGATGATTAAAATAATAAATGACCATCAAGACAAAAAGATGGTAGGATCAAGGTGATAATGGAATGTCTAGGGATAAGCGCATGGATAAACATAATAAATGGAGAGTCCACGAGAATAGGAAAAAATGTGGACAAGGTATTGGATAAAAGATGTGGGAATACATATAAATAGAATAATAGCAACATGAGGAAAAGTGCTTGACTTTACCCAAGCTTACACCATTTGTCAATCTCTATATCTATTAAATCATTATCTCATAATGGAGAGAAAAGTAAATGGAAAATGACTCGAGCATGAAAATTTCTCCATTACACTTAGTTACAAAGTGGTCCCATATGACTCAACTAAGTTTGGTGCTTAATTTTTTAAGCACAAGTAATCACATATAATATTTTTAATTAAACATAAAAAAAATCCAAATCTTCTTATACAAATAGAAGGACTGAAATTATATTATATTATACATATTTTTTTATTTCTCCTATAATTTAATATGATAAAAAATTTTCAATAATAAAATAATTTATTTTTCTTTCCCAATATTTAAAAAGCTTAAAAATCTTAAACTTAACTTTATATTTAGTTTATCTTATTGTCTTGTAAATGCATGTTGATTTTGCTTTTGCTCTTATCTGTTAACTCTAATTATAATTATTTCAGCTTTGTTCAATAAAAAAATCTTTAATTATAATTTTAAAAAAATCTAAAAAAACATGAATAAAAGCTGTACGGGACGGTGTAGATTGGCTCCAAGATCTATGGAATGGATCTACACTTTCAACTGTTCCTTCAGTGGAACTTAAGGCAGAAGCCCTAATGAATGCATGCATGCGACCCTTGCTACTATAAGCAAGTCATGCTTATGAAACAGGTAAGACTGCTGATCTAAAAGCGCGTGAAATTATATCATCAACCTAACTTTAGTGACACTTGTTTCTCGAGATCGCTTTCAGTGGCTTTCAGACGCGTATATCGGTTGACACGCTATCCTGAAAAATAAATAGACCTTTCCTTTATTCTATCGCCGCACATACGATAGAATCTGCTAATCTATTTCTTTTCCGCGGCCTTTCTCTTTTCTGCTATAAATTAGTTCTGTATGTGTGTAGAGGCCAATGAAGAAAAGCTTAAGCAAAACCCTGTTCAATAGATCTTCCCGCAAGAAAACAGAAGGAGCTTCGTCAACGGGCGGATCTGAGTCAGCATGCTCGGGCGAAGGGGTTATAGAACAGAGCATCCACGAACTGGAAGAAGTTTTCAAGAAATTCGATGTTAATGGAGACGGGAAGATCTCGGCGTCCGAGCTGGCTGAAATCCTACGGTCCATGGGCAGTCAAGTAGGCGAGGCGGAGGTCCAGGCCATGATGAAGGAGGCTGACGTGGACGGTGACGGTTATGTTAGCCTGAAGGAGTTTGTGGATCTCAATATCAAAGGCGCGTCCATGAAGGATTTGAGAAATGCTTTCAAGGTGTTCGATCTGGACAGAAATGGCTCCATCTCAGCGGATGAGCTATTCCAGGTTCTCAAGAGTATGGGCGAGCCTTGCACCAGAGAGGAGTCTAGGAACATTGTTCAGAGTGTCGACAAGAATGGCGATGGCCTTATCAATTTTGACGAGTTTAAGACAATGATGACCAATAAACTTAATGATAAGAGCAAACGATAGTCTCTTTTATCTTCTCTGCTTCTTTTTTTTTTTAAATTGTGCAAACCCTAACAGGAAAGGCAATATTAATAGCTACTGGAATTGATCCAATGTTGGAACAGCGCTAGGGTTTGGGCAGAATTTTGTAAGTAGAATTCTTATTGTGAACTCTGATGTATTTCTGGTTGCCAGAATTCTGTAAATAGAATTCTTATTGTGAAATCTGATGTAATTCTGGCTGCCAGAATTTTGTAAAGAGGATTCTTATTGTGAAATCTGATGTAGTTCTTGAACTTGCTTGAGCTTTTGCTCGTTATGGTCAAATGTGGATACACTTCTGTTTGTGAATTTGCCCCTTTGTCATGGATGTTCCGTTTTTTTCGCTTTGCAGTAGACTTAGAAAATATAATTAAGGCCGTATTTTTCGGTCGTTTGGTATTTAAAATATATTTTAATTTTTGAGAATGCGACTCTGACAGTAACCTAACCAATGAAAATACGTTTTGAATAATGTCCACTAGACCAAGCAATCTATGGACTTTTGGGATTCAGGATAAGAAATTAAGCTATAATGCATATGTGTGACAATTTTGATTGGTATCTGATTTTTTTTTATATCTTATATCCTTATGAATGTTGATTTAAGGTGGTGGAGGAGTCAATGTTAAAATATTCATTCATATACTTGGTGGAAGAAATAAAAATTAAATTTATCTTTTGTAATGGATTCTGTTTTTTTGAGCTATTGCTCCCCTTGTTTCAGTCTTGTTTCCTTTAATTATTCTTTTGCTTCGATTTATTATAAAAAAAATAAAGTAAATGTGAAATGATAATAATTATATAAAAATAATTTAAATTTTTCCTCTTAAAAAAGTTATGTAAGTAAATATAAATTTGAAAGTTTTAATTGGATTAAAATCTTGTAAAATAGAGAAAATATATGAATGATATGTGTATGAGGTTGTTAATTCAAGATAAATGAATGCTAATTCAAAATTGAAATTGAAAGGGTGTGAAAAATTATAAAATATTGAGGTGGAAGAGTTAAATAGACACTTTTTCCTTTGCAATCATGATGATTTGAGAATGTGGAAGAGTAAAATAAACACCTTTTTCTTTTATAATCATGATAATGTGTGGATCATGATAATGTGTGGAGGAGGTGGAAGAATAAAATAAATCTTTATCTTTTAAAGAGAATGCTTGACCAATACTAAAAAGAAAATAAATCCTTATCTTTTAAATGGAATGCAAGCTTGACCAATACTACTTTTGAGGGATTGGAGGGATTAGAATTTAAGAGATTTTAATTGAAAAATATAACTTCAAAAATTTTGACTCAATTTTTGAAAAGGATTTTGGTTGAAAACAAAAACTAAAAAAATTTGATTGAAAATAGATGTGAAGAAACTTTGATTGAAAATTATAACTATACATATTTTTAAAATATATTAATTGATAAGTAAAAGTAAAACAAATTCATTACAAAAAATTAATTCTTAAAAAAATAAAGCAAACAATTATATGCAATAAATTATTTCTTAAATAATAATAATAATAAAATGTGTATAGAAATTAAAATTTGTGTATTTGTAGTAGTTTAAGAAGATATTAACATTTAATATTCATACAAAAAATAAAATAATTTGTTAAATATAAAAAATTGAGAGATAATTTGGAGTTATCTGCCTAATGTATGTTATAAAATTAGTATTTTATTGAAGAGCTATTTTATTTTTCATTTATAATGAAAAATCATAAAAAAATGACGGAGTGGATGAGTGAGAAAGGGAGTGAGAGTGGAAGGGGGAAGGGGGTTTTGACCTCGACACAAAGCAAGAACATGTTTTTAGCTAATGAAGGGGATGAAAATGATGGTGAGGACAAGTCATATCTAGATGATTGGTCTATGATGAGTCCCTTATGGAGTTATGGTTGGCGATGTAGAGATCTATGTTGGAAGTGTAGTCATCTTCATGGAGGCTGTTTTCATTTAGGTCTATGCCAAGTGACCTCGGGCATGCTCTAACAAGAGGTTTTCTTCTTCCCTCATCTTGAACACTGCTATGCTAGGTGAGACAGATGTTTCATTGAACTATTGAAAATATGAATGAACAAGAACCCAATTGAAGTTGCACACTCTTCAAAGGATCAAACCATGAAAGACACCATCTACAAGAAAGGGTTGCAACATGAGCATGAATGAAGATATGTTATTCATGAGATAATTTACAATGTACAAGCACCTTGAATAAATAGGCAAAGTGAGAAGTAGGATGAAACAAGATTCTGACATGTGTCATAATCCTATGACATATGATAACTAACTACCTAGGAAATGATGCAAAAGCTAGATAAGTTCTAGAAAAGACTTCTAGAAGAATCTTATATCCTAAGTAAACTTAACATGTGAAGAAGTCCCCTAATTACCTAGTGAGATAAATTACTAGGTACAAGACATTAATTCACATCAACATGAACCCTATTGCTAATCATGTTGGGGCTCCTAGGGTGTAGAATCTCTCTGCTTTGGTGGCCGAGGGAGTGAATGGTTGGTGTTTGTAGGATAAGAATTCCTATAAGATAAATGTGGGCGGTGTCATTGAGGGCCAATTCCATATGACAGTCCGCCCATTGGAAAATGTTGATGCTAGGTGCGAAATTGATTCTCAAGATGTGGTGGAGGATTTTCTTAGTTCCTCTTTGGTTTAGGAGATTTGTCTAGATGTCCCTCTTGAGGTCTTTCTTGGTGAGGGTGTAGTTTCTTCCCAGACTTTGAGGGAGGGGTTGATTCACCATATAACCATTCTAGACTCTCTCATTGATAGTTTTGTTGCTTGGCTTGAGAGCTCCCTTTTTGGAAGATTCTTGTGGCTTCACCCCAACATTGATGTTCTCAAAAGATGGGTGTTTCATAAATGAAAAACTAAGGGGATAGGTTGAGGTGATTTATTTGCTAAAAAAGCTTCTTGTTTTTATTTAGAAACTTTGATGATCATTCAAGAATCCTTTTGGAAGTTCCTTGGTTTCTTGGATAGAATGGTCTTTGCCTTAAAAATTGGTCTCTAGTATTTAATATTGTAGCTAAAAATAGAAGGTGCAAGGTAATTTAAAAATAATTTATCTATTACATAGTTCTTTATCATGATACTAACTATTTATTTATTTATTTTTAATTATTTAGCTAATCAATGAATGAATTTTTCAATAATGTCCATTAGACCAAATAGTCTATTGGACTTCAAAATAAGAAATTAACCTATACTACATATATTGTAATTTTGATTGGTATTTTTTTTAGATCTTAAATCTTTCCTTATGAATGTTGATTTTTTAGCTATTTAAATAAGATGGTCAAGGAATCAATGTTAAAATATTCATATAATTGATTCATGGAAGAAACAAAAATTTAAATTTTTAAGGTTGAATTGATGTTGGACATGTTACTTAATCTCTCTCTCTCTCTCTCTCTCTCACACACACACACATGAGAGGGATGATGGTTCATTTACATTGCGGATGAGAGGGATGTTGGTCCACTTACATTGCTTAAATTGCATAGATTTGAAATTATAATTATTTTTAAATTTTTGAAAAGAAGTGTGAGAGAGGGGGACCACCCACTGCAAGACCCTAGGTCACGAAAGGTCAAGAGTGGAAAGGCTGCCCTAACCCACCTCAGTTTAAAGGGAAGTTAGGATGACAAGGATGAGAATGATGAGGATTATGAATCCTTCAATCACTCTGCAATTTGAATGTAGGAAGGGGACCAGGTGAGTCGACCTTTTAGAATCAGACCCATGTCTCGGGAAGCTCTCTGTCTAAGGATGTAAACGCAGTTCCAGGACAACAACACGGCGCGCTGGTGTCTCACAAGTGCGTTGGCGTTCGTATGACCAGAGAACCGAAAAGACAAGATTTTGACTTGGAAAGGGAGACTACTAGCCTAGCCTAGGAATGTTTAAAACGATAGAATGAGATTAAGATAAATGAAATACAAGTACGAATGCAATAAAGGAAACGTATTACCACCACGGTGATGAAGACGATCTCATAGAATACTCTCCTCGCCAGCTTGCTTTGAGCTCTCTTTACCTGCACACATAAAAGGGAGAAGTTGTTGGGGCTGTATAGGGGCCTGCCTCAGTCAGACCCCCGTCTTGGTGTTTCCACCTCCACGGACAACCAAGTTTGGAATAGTAGGAATAAATGATAAAGGAAGAACTACAAGCTACGTACGCAAGAAACACCACAAAACAGTAAGTGCTTACCCAATCAAAGCAAAAGGAGAGAAGGGAGGAGGTTTACCGCCTCCGTCCAAAGCGCTCAAAGCTTGTGGAGGAGCGAACGATAGGGACTCAAGCCTTTATTGCCACAGTGTATGTCCTGTACTCGCCCTGTTGGAGTGACAGAGTGTTGAGTTGTTGCAATGGAGTGAAGGATGTTGCTACAAAGCTTAGAATGAATGCAAAAAGAGTGCTCAACGGTCTAACAAGACTTGCCAAAACTTCTGTTGAACCCCCAAATGGATGAAATAGTGAATATTATGAAGAGAAGGGTGGAAAACGACCATATTCGGGTTGGCCAGTCGAGGAGGGGCATTACACTTCAACTTCCAATAAAAAATGTAACACCTCTGTAGTCTCAGCCGCAGGAATCTGCCAAGGACGCACAGACGTCCCCGACAGAAACACCACCACCAACACGCAAAACAGGCACCAATTGGATGCAAGCAGCAGGCTTAAGTGGAATTAAGCCTCTGCCTTTGATTTTCTATAGTGTCAAGGGTCAAAATGAGATTTGTGTTAGGGGTGCAAATTCATGTTGATACATTTTGCCCCCACTTTAGCGAGCACGAGTACTGATGAGTGCTTCGGTAAAGTAGAGTAGTAAGGAAGTAGTTGAGTAAGAAGTGTATACCTGAACCGACGAGGAAGCAAAGCACGGTCAGGCGAACCCGAAAGTGCAGGAAAGGACTTCATAGTTTCGTGAAACTACAAAGCTGAAGTATGAAAATACCTTACAGGCACATGGTCCTGCAAGGGCGATACCCTTCAAGAACTCTCACATGAAGGAGACTAAGAAATTGCCTTATAGACTTGTAGACCTACAAGGAAGATATCCCCCAAGAACTCTCACATGAGGAAAACTAAGTGAAGCACCTTACAGACCTGCAAGGAAGGCGTCCCCCAAGAACTCTCACATGGAGGAGACCAAGAAAGGAGAATTCGTAGAGCCAGAGATGGCAACATGTTTAACCGTAGATATAACACATCAGGAAGTGGTCATGCAGGCCAGTGAGCGGACAATCATGCAGACCATCGCTAAGTTGCAAGAGTTTCAAAGGGGTCTCTCTAGAACCCTTCAAAAGGAAGGAGGGTCCACTCAAGGGAGGCGTTGTTTGAAAGGTAAAGTCTAGTCGGGCTGCCCCCAAGCTAGACGCGAAGATGTGCAAACGATCTAGTCGAGTTGCCCCTGAGCTAGACGTCAAGATGCGAAACAGGTCTATTCGGGCTGCCCCCAAGCTAGACGCCATAGAAAATGTTTGAAACTTTGTGAAGGGGTCCCTTGGGAACCCAACGTGAAGAGGAGGGCTCCACTCGAGGGACGCATTGTTCAAAATCTTAACGTCTTCCTTCTCGAATCAATTTGTCACCTAGTAATCCTTTTGAAAGATGTTCACTTCATCAAGGAATTCAAAAGGAAGGAGATGTGCTCATACGAGGGGAAGACTAAGACCATTCCCACTTCGGAGGAGGATTCCATGTCCTTTCTTTATGAACCCTTGATGGAGGAAACATGTTATGTTGGGGTTCTAAGTTGAGAATGCAATTCTATCAAGGAAGTGTGTGAAGGGTCTTCAAGAAAAGATTTGTTTGGCAACGAGTGCATTTTCTAAAGACCATGTGACATAGAAGATGCGTTGTCACACATAAAAGGGACAAATCAAGCAAAGACGAGAGAAAGACAAAGAGGAAAGAAAACATATCACAAATAGAGGGCATAGGGGGATCTGGTTATGCGGGGTCAGATCTACCTTTATTTATATATATTAGGTAACTGCGGTAAGAGGTGAGTGATCATCAATCCCCAACCAGATTAGGAAGAATGCATGAAAGACAAAGTAAAAAATTTAAAAAATTGGGTGAACATGGAAGGAGGCCTAAATGCTCCTGACGCTTTGCATCGTCCAGAATTTATTGAAATTCAATCACAAACATGGAAGAATGATGACACATATAGAGGAAGGTCTACAACATACACGCCATGCCTATATCCACACGCCAACAAGGGTGACGAGGGTCATCCAGGCACATACAACACGATCACGGGAAACACATGTCACAACACACACACATCTAATCTATAGATCAAGAAGAGGGTCTCCCCCTAACACTAGTCGACTAAGAGGTCGTCAACTTCCCACTCTAAATCATCGAAGGAAGGAAGACGAGCCTGTAATGGCATAATGTTAAGGGGAGGAGCTTCTGATCCTCTTGCAACAAGGGCCAAGGTAGAGGGACCTATAAGGTCTCCATCGCTCAACTCTTGTGGGTCCAGGGTCAACGACCTAGCGAAGATTGTTGACAAGGTCAGAACTTCATCTACCGAGTTAAACATGTACTTAACAGGAGTGTCATCTTTCACCTCAGTAGTTGGTGGATTTCGCACCCAAGGTCCACCTCTAGGCTCACCAAGTGACTCGGGAGCGGTGACAAACCCGGGGGAAGCTGGAGCTGGTTTTGTGACTAGGATAGAACAAGTTTGGGGCCACCTTTCGGAGAAGGTGGGCTCTTCTAATGTCCTCCATTACTGGAGGGACCACATTCTACCTTCTTTATCGGAGGAGGTGAACTCCCTACATATGAAGCGAGACTCGAGGGAGAAGAGGAAAGAACTAGAGTGGACATAACTGAGGTGTTCACCATGTCCACGGGCTTTGGGAAAGGTAGGACATATAGAATGGAAGTCAACTAGGGCGGCTTTGTAGAAGGAGCAATAAACACTTGCACCCTTCCAGGTGCAGGTGTGCTCACAGCGGGAGCCGAAAGAGGTATGGAACTAGGTCAAACAGCGACAGAAGGAGGGAGAGAGGAAGACATTGCAGGAGGTGTGATCTTCTCCTCCTCTTTCTTTGTAAGGAGGCTTGCTCGGCCAGGAGAGCCTTTCATCGGTGCTTACGCTCGCGTGTAAGGCGGTTTCTATGGCTCTTCGCACCAAAAGCCGAAACTTGTGAAGGAACAAAAGGATCTGAAATAAACCAAGCGAATTTTTTTTTCATTTTTCAGTTGCAAGTTACAAACAATACGCACCCGTTAAGGTTAGCCCAAAACCAAAACGATGTTGAAGCAACTCTAACCAGAATGTACACCAGGATCCCAATGTGGGCAAGGTGTGAGCATTGGTCAGAGGATCTGAAAAGCAAAACAGAGCGGAAGGAACTCTAACCAAGAATGGCGCCAGCGATGGCGAGCATATGGTCAGAGGATCTTAATGGAAATGCTGGTACAAGAACTCTAACCAAGAAATGTGTCGGTGAACGACAAGCATGTGGTCAGAGGGTCCCTATCATCTAGTAAACTGAAAGCAAACTCAACACCAAGTATGTGCTACTCAATCCAATACGGAGATGAGGCGACCATATGGCGGAGATAAATGAAATACAAATGCGATTACAGAATGTAAAGATGAGCATTACAAATCATGATAAAGCAAGATTAAGAATGGTTGTCAGTACTATTGCCAGCTTACAATATAAAAGATAATGCCTTGCTATGATCGTGAATCGAGAGTTAGAGAGAGCTGCAATATTAAATATAACTTCCTTCACTGAATAATAAAGATTAGACCCGAAACTGTAATTAATAGGACCAACTTCACAAACTGATTTATGACAGTCCTGTTTTTCTTATGCATGAACAGCAGCCCTGAAACTCACAATTTTACTCATAACTTACTCCAAACCCATTCAAATTTCACGAGACGAAATGCAATATGACCCTAATAAGATGGCGACCAAGATAAGACATTGAAAGCTAAACAAAAGACTCTATGTATTTAATGCACCAATCCCAAGGCAAATTTGGAAAGTACGGCCCAGCAAGAAGGGCGATTTCACATTAAAAATTCAAAGCTTCTCCAAAAAATCTGCAACTTGGAGAAATGAGTTGCCCCTTACAAACACATAGATTTAGACAATACCCATAATGACTTTTTTTGTATTTTTGGACTTATGAATAAAAACATCAAACTGCTGTAGATAAAAATGAAATTCTAGAATATGTCTAATATGCATAAACTGATCTACAATACCAAACACTGACTACAATGCACCAACTTCACTACAAATCACTCAAACTACACTATATCACCACTAGTTGCTATCTTGCAAGCGAGAAGCAATGCCAAGCTAGGAGGCTTTCATTCCTCAAAGCAATCCCACAGCCAATCCGACAGCATAACATTCTTGTAGACAAAAGATATTGAATTGAGGATCAAAGTCTTCCTTTTATAATTTTCGGTTGACTCTTCTCGAAACCCTAACCTTCTCTTAAGAGTCAAACCCTAATCCTTCAACCAATGGCGTCCTTTCCTTCTAGCTGCAATTTTGACTTTTAATTATTAAATTATTCCTTCATTGAAGATGGCGTCCACTTTTGCTTGGGAAATAAATCTTTTAATAAGAAATATAATCAATTCCTTTAATGAGGCGCCCACCCATTAAGAACCTCTTTTAAAAATAACTTAAGGTAAAGTTGCTAGGCCAAGGGTCAATGTTAAAATATAACATTAAACATAACTTCTTCAAAATAATTCAGCTTATCACCTCAAACTGCATCCTGAGGCCAGAATCTGAATACGCCAATTAAATCAGCTGAAGAGGAAAGTCAACTGCCAGAGACCAACCTGTTTACTGCCCGGAATAGAATTTACTAAAAATAGTAAATTCCTGAAGATGCTCAGAATGCCCAGAAGAACATACCACTGTGAAGCTCTCTGAAAACCCAGAAAGAATCTGCCATTGAAACAACCAACTCCGAGCAAGAACTTCCATCAAAATAGGAAACGCTAATTTTACCTTTCGACTAGCCTACGGGTCTCTGGAATAGGCCAACGGTCACTGAAAAGATCAGGCTTGAGACGGGGACATTACAGGATCCTACTCAACCATGGGAGTGTCGTCCGCGGAGGTCTTCAGCGAGAGGGAAGTCTCCTGAATGGGAGCAAGAGGAACAGGTTCGGAAATGATAGGAGTTACCTCTACCACCTTAGAGGTGGGCCCTTTTCCGTTCAGGGGAACAAGAATAGGTTGAGGGAAAACTCTCTCTACGAGCCTTTCTTTCTACCACATAAATAATACCAGGGCCCTGGAAACCCATTAGGGAGATCTGATATCCTAATGTTGGGCTTGCGCCAATGAGGCATCATCAGACTCAATGGATAGATTCCAAGCTTGTTCATCTAGTACTCTTCCCAAGAGGGAGGAGCGGATGAGTCAGCTTGAGAGGGAGCGTGCTTCCCCTTTCCCTTTTAGGAGGAGGAGGCAGTTGGCTGCTCAGCTATAGGAAGGGTCAACTTTGGTTGTCCCTTACCTCCAGTCTTGTACTTCACATAGTTCTTCTAAAGTAGGTTCGTTCTTTGCAGGAACGGACCGACGGGAATAGGCCAGAAGTGATCCAACGAATATCCTCCACGGGATACCACAGGCTGATATCCAGTGTCATGCACCACATGCACGACACTTTAATGGGAAAACTTAAGACACTTATGAACCACAAAGGCAATCTCGTTCATGGAAGCTATCCAAGGTATGCCTAACTTCGCTCTAAATAGGTTTGACTCGGGAATAACATCGAAGACCGTGTCTATGCTCCTGGGTCCAACCAGGACAGACGACATTATCGATCCATAAGGTTTAAGAGAAAGTCCAACATGTGTACGGATGATGGATTTGGTCTTTTCATATTCTTCCCTTTGTAGGGAATTCAAGAGTAATGTCTCCTCCATTACGACATTCACTCTACTCGCAGGGTCGACTAGGACCCCTGTCACAATATTGCCATTGAGGCGAGCGAGAATATATAACGAAGAAGGTTTGTTGTTTGTTGGAACGTCTTGGAAGGAAAATGTAACATCCGGTGAGCCGGTCACTAGACGGGGAGAGGGAGTAATAGTAACTACGTTAACATAAGCATCTAGGTGAGAAGTACAATCAGTGGGATCAATAATCATGTTGGCAGAATGTGACAGAAATGGATCTGTGTATATCTGTAACTCATTGTTATCTTTCACCGCCGATTTGTTTCTATTGTGTTTACTTCCATCAAGACAGATAGTACCGTCCTCGATGCGATCATGTATCTCATGACGCAGGCGCATGCAGCGTTCGGTATCATGTCCATTAACTTGTTGGTATTTATAATACGTGTTCTCTTCATACCAGCTAGGGTATGGTTCTCTAATTGGTTTAGGAGTAGGCAAGGCAAGGATCTTATCCTTCACCAGATTTTGTAAGATGAAAGAGTAAGATTCTGATAGTTTCATAAATTTTTGGTCGCGTTTGATACCGTTGTTATCTACATCGGCTACTACATTCACGACGACTTTACCTTTCTCAAAGATTGATACGATAGATCTCCCTTCAGGATGGGAGTGCGAGGAGGAACCCTTGAACTAGACCACCATCTGCTAGTATTCTCGTAGAGCCGCACTTAGATGTGCAAAAGAGGGATATTTTATGAGGGCGAATTTCTCCTGCCAATGTCTCTGTAAATTCCCTATGAAGACCTTTTGCACATCTGAGTCAGGTAACGGGTACAAGATTTGTGAGAAAAGCGCTTGATATTGCGCTATAAATTCTGTAACTTTTTCATTGTCTCCTTGTTTGCATCGAACAAGGTCTAAGAAGGTCATCTTCGGTCCGATATTGGCTTGGAATTGTCGCAAGAACTGATTCACAAGCTGATCGAATGTGAAGATGGAATTATCAAGTAAAGAACAATACTAATCAAGTGTTGTGTCTTTGAGGGATCGGGGAAATAGTTTAGCCATCAATGCATCATGATGGAAGAAATCTGTGCACAGGGCATTAAAGGTGGACACGTGTGTTTGTGGGTCCCCTTTACCACCATATTTCTCAAATTTGGGGATCCCCATCCCTAGCGCGAACGAGGTGTTTAGAATAGCCACCAATAATGGACTGTGTCGGGAGAAAGGTTGAAAGATAGGTTGAGTTGAGGCCTAGGACAGGTTCACCAGCTGATTTTGTATCTTCCCCATATTCTGAAGAAGAGTATTCAAGATAGGGTCATTAGAAGATAGAGAACCACCAGAACGACTGCCAGAGCTGCCGCCGGAACCACCACCAATGCCACCGCCACTGGTGTGGCCTCTACTGACGCCACCATTGTGACCACCACTAGAGCCACCACCGATGTCGCCACCACCAGAGCCACCGCCAAAGTCAAAGCCACCACCATGACTTCCACCGGCACCGCCTCCTCCAATGCCATCTCCACTTCCGAAGTTCCCGCTGCCAAAGCCTCCGCACATCATTCCACCTAATCCTCCACCACCAGAGGCGGTAGAAGGGGTGAAGTGGAAACCCAAAGAGTTTTTGTTCACTTTGACGGTGTCTAAGCTTTCAGAAGTAGAGGGTATATTGATTGAGGGGACCTTGTCAGCCATGTACACAGATGTAGGAGGCATCCACATCTCTAGCTGTCTCTTGCGTTCCTCGAAGAGGCCACCTCGTATCGTGCGACCAAGAATCGAGGGGGCACATGCTTCGACCAGATCGACAAGACTAGCCAAGAGTTCTACGCCTGTTCAGTCTTTTTCCACCATGTATCTTATTTCATCGATCACCTTAGCAGCCCTAGCCAACTTCGGGTTGCCTTCCAAGTGATTTTCTAATGCACCTAACCCCTTACCGATATTAACAACGTACTTGGAAGGGACATAGACAACCTCATGCTCATCTATAGATGAGGAGGTTGGTGATGCAGGAGGAATAGGGATGCGATCAATTTCATCAAGAAATCTAGATTCGCCTCGCACTATGTGCTCCTATGTAGACAAACCAACCGCAAATCCGAAGAAGAGGCCATTAGTGAAACTAGAGGAGTCCTTCATCTTTTCCATCGGAAGGTGTTGTAGACTTCTTCTAACAATATGTCCAGAGGTTGTGGATCAAGTCATGAAGCTCATAAAATTTCACGACTCACAAGGGTACGACGACCAAGGGATATAAGAGAAAAAGTTTCGAACACCGACAAAGGGATAGATGTTGATTCACGTCAGGTTCACCAAAAATGTGAGAGAGGGGGACCACCCACTACAAGACCCCAGGTCATGAAAGGTCAAGAGCGGAAAGGCTGCCTTAACCCACCTCAGTTTAAAGGGAAGTTAGGATGACGAGGATGAGAATGATGAGGATTATGAACCCTTCAATCACTCTACAATTTGAATGTAGGAAGGGGACCAGGTGAGTCGACCTTTTAGAATCAGACCCGTGTCTCAGGCAGCTCTTTGTCTGAGGACATAAGCGCAGTTCCAAGATGATAGCACGGCATGTTGGCGTCTCATAGGTGCGCTGGCGTCCGTACGACCAAAGAACCAAAAAGACAAGATTCTGACTTGGAAAGGGAGACTACTAGCCTAGCCTAGAAATATTTAAAATGGTAGAATGAGATTAAGATAAATGAAATACAAGTACGAATGCGATAAAGGAAACGTATTACCACCACGGTGACAAAGACGATCTCGTAGAATACTCTCTTCGCCAGCTTGCTCTGAGCTCTCTTTACATACACACACGAAAGGAAGAAGTTGTTGGGGCTGTATAGGGGCCTGCCTCAATCAGACCCCTGTCTTGGTGTTTCCACCTCCATGGACAACCAAGTTTAGAATAGTAGGAATAAATGATAAAGGAAGAACTACAAGCTACGTATGCAAGAAACACCACAAAACAGTAAGTGCTTACCCAATCAAAGCAAAAGGAGAGAAGGGAGGAGGTTTACCGCCTCCATCCAAAGCGCTCAAGGCTTGTGGAGGAGTGAACGAGAGGGACTCAAGCCTCTATTGCCATGGTGGATGTCATGTACTCGCCTTGTTGGAGTGACAGAGTGTTTTTTTGTTGCAATGGAGTGAAGGATGCTACTACAAAGCTTAGACTGAATGCAAAAAGAGTGCTCAACGGTCTAGCAAGACTTGCCAAAACTTTTGTGAACCCCCAAATGGATGGGAGAGTGAAGATTATGAAGAGAAGGGTGGAAAACGATCATATTGGGGTCGGCTAGCCGAGGAAGGGTGTTATACTTCGAATTCCAATTGAAAATGTAACGCATCTGCAGTCTCAACCGCAGGAATCTACTAGGGACGTTTGCACGCCGCGCTTGCATCCCTGATAGAAACACCCCCACCGACACACAAAATAGGCACCAAGTGGATGCAAGCAGCGAGCTTAAGTGGAATTAAGCCTTTGCCTTTGATTTTCTAAAGTATTAAGGGTCAAAATGAGATTTGCGTTAGGGGTGCAAATTCATGTTGATATAAGAAAATATATTTGTTTAATTACATTCATTTAAATTTGTGTATTTAAAAAAAAAAAAAGTGGAAGTGAGACATATTTTTGACTAAAAAATTTTAGTAGAAAGATGTTTTAATTGGAAGTAAGGATTTTAAGATGTGAAATTACAATTGTATTGAAAAGAAATTAAAATACTCTTTTAAAATATAAATTTATAATTTAAAAAAATTATGCAAGTAATTATGTAAAAAAAATAAAAATTGAATTAGATTAAAATCTTGTAAAATAGAGAAAAAAATATGATGATTATGTGTATGAGGTTGTTAATTCAAGATATGTGAGAGTGCTAATTTAAAATTGGGATTAATAAGTGTGGAAAAATTATTAAATATTAAAGTGGAAAAGTGAAATAAACAATTTTTCCTTTGCAATCATGATGATGTGAGGAAACGAAAGAGTAAAATAAACACTTTTGTCCTTCATAACCATGATAATGTGTGGAAGTGGAAGAATTATATATATATATATATATATATATCATGATGATCTCCCTTCTCTTTTAAAGGGATGCCCCACCAATAATACTTTTGAGGGATTTTAATTGAAAATATAAGTTAAAAGATTTTGATTGAAAATTGTAGGTCTTTTTTTATTAAATGTATTTTTATTCATATTTTTTAGTTTTAGAAGTTTTTATTTGAAAAATAATTTTTCAAAAGATTAATTTAAATGATTGATATTTAAAAATGAAATATAAATATAAAATATATTAATGTCTATACATAAAATTATTAATACTTATATGCTTGCAAAATAATATAGATATTTGAACATCTTATATTTTATTCAAATTTTTATTAATAAATTCTTATTTAAAAAATAACTATCTACTTAATAAGACTATCATAGATATTAGCTTCACATCTATTGATTAGTTATCATAATATATAACATTGAAAACAATATAAATGATATAGACACGTAAATAGGTAAGCAATACATAAGAAAAAACCTAAATATTTCATAAAAAATTTAAATAAATAACCAATACATAAGAAAATATCTAAATATTTCATCACATTTTTAAATAGGTAACTAGTACATATATGAAATCTTATGTCATTGAATGTTTCATTCAGACGCGTATATCAGTTTACACGCTATCCTGACAATAAATAGACCTTTCCTTTATTCTATTGCCTGCACATACGATAGACTCTGCTCACCAATTTCTCTTCCGCGGCCGTTCTATTTTCTGCTATAAATTAGTTCTGTGTGTGTTGAGGCCAATGAAGAAAAGCTTAAGCAAAACCCCGTTCAACAGATCTTCCCGCAAGAAAACAGAAGATGGAGCTTCGTCAACGGACGGATCTGAGTCAGCATGCTCGGGCGAAGGGGCTATGGAACAGAACATCCACGAACTGGAAGAGGTTTTCAAGAAATTCGATGTTAATGGAGACGGAAAGATCTCGGCGTCCGAGCTGGCTGAAATCCTGCTGTCCATGGGCAGTCAAGTAGGCGAGGCCGAGGTCCAGGCCATGATGAAGGAGGCTGACGTGGACGGTGACGGTTATGTTAGCCTGCAGGAGTTTTTGGATCTCAATATCAAAGGCGCGTCCATGAAGGAACTGAAAAATGCTTTCAAGGTGTTCGATCTGGACAGAAATGGCTCCATCTCAGCGGATGAGCTATTCCAGGTTCTCAAGAGTATGGGTGAGCCATGCACCAGGGAGGAGTCTAGGAACATTGTTCAGAGTGTCGACAAGAATGGCGATGGCCTTATCAATTTTGATGAGTTTAAGACAATGATGATCAATAAACTTAATGATAAGAGCAAACGATAGTCTCTTTATCTTCTCTGTTTTTTTTTTCCAAATTGTGCAAACCCTAACAGGAAAGACAATCGTCATCGTTACTGGAATTGATCCAATGTTGGAACAGCGCTAGGGTTTGGCTAAAGTTTTGTAAATAGAATTCTTATTGTGAAATCTGATGTAATTCTGGTTGCCAGAAATTTGTAAATAGAATTCTTATTGTGAAATCTGATGTTATTCTTGTTGCCAGAAATTTGTAAATAGGATTTTTATTATGAAATCTGATGTAGTTCTGGAACTTGCTTGAGCTTTTGCTCGTTATGGTCAAATGTGGATACACTTCTGTTTGTGAATTTGCCCCTTTGTCATGGATATTCCGTATTTTTCGCTTTACAGTGGAGCTGAAAATATAATTAAGGCCGTATTTTTCGGTAGTTGGTATTTAAAGTATATTTTAATTTTTGAGAATGTGACTGTCACGGTAACCTAACCAATGAATAGATGATTTGAATAATGTCCACTACCTAGACCAAGCAGATTTACTCCTGAGTTAGTCTAATGGTGGAGAACTTGTACTCTTGAGAGAGGGGTCACAAGTTCAAATCCTACATAGGGTAAGGTATGTACACCTCGTATTGTGGAGCACGAGTTAGGTGCTTCACTCATATTGGGAGTACGAGGAGGCTCATATACTATAAGCCATTTGGAGACCCAAAAACAGACTACCTGGTATCCTGAACTATAAAAGGACCGTTCGCTCTCCTTTTTATTAGACTTTTGAACTTCAGGATAAGAAATTAAGCTATAATGCATATGTGTGATAATTTTGATTGGTATCTGTTTCTTTTTTGATCTTAAATCCTTCCTTATGAACCTTGATTTTTCAAAGAAGTGGTGGAGTCAATGTTAAAATATTCATTCATATAACTGATTGGTGGAAGAAATAAAAATTAAATTTCCCATTCTATTTTTTGAGCTATTGCTCCTCTTGTTTCCTTTTTCCTTTAATTATTCTTTTGCTTTCATTTAATATAAAAAAAAATATTATATACATATATATGTAAATATAAATATAAAAGTTTTCATTGGATTAGAATCTTGTAAAATTGAAAAAATATATGAATGATTATGTATATGAGGTTGTTAATTCAAGATAAGTGGGTGCTAATTCAAAATTGGGATTGATAGGTGTAAAAAAATTATAAAATATTGAGGTGGAAGAGTTAAACACTTTTTCCTTTTCAATCATGATGATTTGAAAATGTGGAAGAGTAAAATAAACACTTTTTCCTTTATAATCATGATAATGTGTGGAGGTGGAAGAATAAAATAAATCTCTCTTTTAGAGGGAGTCTTGACCAATACTACTTTTGAGGGGTTAGAATTTAAGAGATTTTAATTGAAAAATTATAATTTAACAAATTTTGATTCACCATTTTTTTAAAAAAAATTGGTTGGAAATGAAAATTAATAAATTTTGATTGAAAATAGATGTGAAGAAATTTGGATTGAAAATCATAACTATATTTTCTATTAAATATATTTTAAATTATTTTTTTGATTTAGAAGATATTTTATTTTTAAATTATAAAAACATTAGAAATTTAATATATATTAATGTCTCCATATAAAATTAATAATAGTTTATGTCAATTCAAAGTAATGAATATTTTAACATCTATATTTTATTACATTTTTTATTAACAAATTTATTATTTAAAAAATAACTATCTACCTAATAAAACTAACATAGATATGAGCTCTGAAGCATAGTTTTATATGATGGAGGTGATGGCGGTGTCCTCATGCACTGTGTTGCGGCCTACATGTTTGGGTTGAGTTGTGCATGTGTGGCAGGCTTTTTGTGTGCCTTGGATGTTGTTATCGTTGGGTTTGGAGATCTGTTTGGGGTTGGTTAAGTTGCGTGGGAGGGGTGTTTGGGAGGCACCTTGCTTTTTTTCATGTGTTATTTTTTCATAGTGGTGCTACATTTGGGGTTGGGATGTTAAAGGCGACTTTTCGAGTCAATTTTTTATTGTTGTTTTTTTCCTTCCTCTCAGCGTTGGTGTTTGGTGTTTGACGGTTGTTTGGAGAGATGTCGAGATTGCTCAGTCTCGGTGATCTTGGTGATCCATGTTACGTATTTGAGCAATTGAATGCTTTGATCTGTAAATTCATGTGGGCTTCACCTTTCTGTGCCTGCTTTGGAATCTTGGGCCCAACGAGTTTGGAACCCCAAAGGTGACATGGAGACAATGATAGCAGCCAATAACTATTTTTTGATTGTGTTTGCATAGCAAACAAAAATAAGGCTTTTGAAGGCGGTTCATACTTTTTTAATTAGATTAAGGATTTAAGGCTTTTGAAGGAGGTTCATACTTTTTTAATCAGATTGGACTCTTCATCATGTTAAGGAATAATGTAATAACCCATACTAAATTATTACTTAATTTATCTTATTGCACATGACGTTATGAATATATTCAAATTAAAAAGACATAACTAAGTAGCTATTGTCAATCATAGCAACACGTGTCTAATTAAAATGAGTTAAATATGTATATATATTCAATTTCAATGTCAATTATAATATCCACGTTGACTTGGCTCGTGGGCCACAAAGTCAATACAATGTACAAATTTTACATGTCAAGGTTACATCATAGACTAAGATAGTCTTGTAAACATCCAAGGTTCCTCTTGACGCTCACCTCCACTGGTGGATGAGAACATGGTTGAAGTACTTTACCGCCCAACCACAAAGCTTACGCTTCCCAGAATTCTTCCAACTTGAAGAATACCTGACCCTACACATAAAGTTTAGAAAGAGAACAATTTGCAAAGTGGAATCTGGTGTGTTCCCATACATCAACATGCATCTCTATCTACAAATTAGAAAAGAAAATGCAAGATCTATGCTAGGAATGGCAGAGAGTGTTATCACAAAGTCCATACATACATAGTGAACTAATTGCTTGGCTAAGCATAAGAATATTATTGCAACAACAAACAATAGGTTTTGGTAAAAGCAAAAACCTATACTCTTTGAACTCCATTTCGGCACCCGTCCCATAAAGTAACTTTTAGCATCAAGTTATCGCATAGCAACTAACTACCCTCTAGCAACATCTACCCTTAGGTGCTCTAGTCTATTAGGTGTTGTTCTATTCTATCTAAAATTCAAAAAATAAATCAAATGGAACTGATCAATACATTATCCATCCATTTCAAGCACATGTCACATGATTACATTCACCATAATACAGTATTCATTTAAGAATAAATAAAATAGACCTAACAAAAGAAGGTATGTCACAAGTATGTGTATGTACGTAGACAAAGGTCTACATGCATACACATATATGTATGTACGTAGACAAAGGTCTACATGCATACACATATATGTGCCAACTTAAGTTATAATTTTGTGGATACATTATGAATTAAAATCCAATAAATCAAATTTAACAACATTCAAATAATGTTTCAGATTGACATATCGTTTGTCAGATTACTAGTAAAAGAATTTAAGAACAAATTTGTTTGAACAGTTTCCCATATATTGTTATATCATTTGTATCAAACCTAGCTATGATAGAAAACAATATTGTTGTTTCCAAACAACTACTGTTTATACATAACAATGTTGTCTACTGCTAAACAAATTACAATTTATAACAAAACGATGTCATTTTCAACTAAACAAACATTGTTTATAACAGAACGATGCTTTTTACAGCTAAACAATTACAGTTTATTACAAAGCAATGTTGTTTACAAATAAACACACTATTTATAACAGATTGATACTGTTTACAGCTAAACAATTATAGTTTATTACAAAACAATGTTGTTTATAAATACTCATTGTTTATAACAAAATGATGTTGTTTACAGCTAAACAATTACATTTTATTACAAAACAATGTTGTTTATAAATAAACACTCACTGTTTATAACATAACGATGTTGTTTATAGCTAAACAATTACAATTTATTACAAAGTAATGTTGTTTACAAATAACAATTATATAACAAAGTTGTTTACAGATTCAGGCTACCCTGTACTACATTCTAAGAACAGAGTCTCCATCATGTTGGTATTTATATATAAAAATACTAATTTCCTTTGTGCAATAAAAGTAATGGAACAACATATTTATCGTTTAGAAACCAAATAAATCATATGAGTCTGAAACAAGTTCAATACTTCTAGGGTTTTTGAAAGAAACCTATGTTTCCTACAGTAAGAAAATAAATAATTATCAAGGCACTCATCGCTCCAAGAAATGACCTTCAGTTAGACAATGTATCGGTGTAACCTTAATCAGTATCAATGGCCGAATCAGAAGAGTGTTTCTTAAATGGCATGTACATATATGTATATGTATGTATATATCGACATGCAGGGTTTATCCCATGATCAATATTATGCAGCTTGTCGATCCTTTAGATCGATTTGTATAATGTAAATAAGAATGGAACGTTACCATCATTCGAAAAGAATGATGCCAACTCATTTATGCTACAGTAATGAGTTTCTACTGTTTAAGTTTAAAATTTATTCTTAACACCCTAGGGGTACAACAGTCCAATATTCGGCCTAGTTGATATGCAAATCAAATAGTAAAAGAAAAGAAATGGAGATAATATTATCATTCCCTAAGGGAACGATGAACGATTTGTCCATATCGTTTCCAAACAACTCAACACTGCTAGTCAGATGTAATCCAATAGCCATAAATTGGCATAGAAATCACATGCATGGAACTGCAACTATAGCCAATAGTATTACGACATCTTGCATTCACCCGAATCGGCTAGCAAGTTGTAAAAGACACAAATATAACATGCAAAGGGTGGTATCAATATAAAAAGATGGATTCACTCCAATCATAGGCTTATCAGCTCACCTGAAGGCCATGTGATGAGCTCATAGAAGCACATGCAATAGATATACAAGGGGTGGCAAAATCACAACTTACAGAAAATGACATGTTTGGCTTTCAAGCCTCTAGTGAAACATAAACAGAGCATATCCAAGCAAAGAAAAGGTCGATTTGGCCATGCTCACAACAACAACATATATCTAAGTCGATCAAAGATTTACATAAGGAAAATCGACAACAAATTTTATATGATTCTATTGATTCTTCAATATAATATTCAGATTTTTGCATTGAGAAATAACGAATTGTAAAAGAAAGCAGCATTTCAATGTAAAACATCAAATACCTCTATATGCGAGGGTTTTTCACTTTGGCTTTACCAAAAATCTTGATGAACAACACCTTCACTGCCTGTTGGCGTCGATGATATCTCTCCAAAATGATAATTTTCCTTGTTTTTCCATGTGCCTCCACTAAGGGGTCATTTTGAATCTTGATGGGCATTAATGTTTGGCCGCCCCATTCATGAAATTTGAAATATTATCATAATTTCAATGGCAGTCCACTATTGAATGAGATCTTTCTCATGATGCTATTTAAATTCTATCAATTCAATAGTGATAATATTGATTTCAATTTCAATTGTTAAGAAATATATATATATATATATTGATATTCACTTTTTTTTCATTCACATAGATATGCTCTTCGATATATATATATGTTTTTTTATATAGATGTTTTCATGTTCATATTCAACATTTACATAAGGATGAACTTTTATTTTCATTTTAAACAAAATGTTTAAATACAACGGCTTTTTCTTATCCTTTAAATAAGCTTTGAGAAATACATACATTCATTTACATGTTAAGTCACACTATTGTTTTCTTCTAAATTCACAAATGCATAATCAAGATAGAAAACTAATAATAATTTTCACATGCATCCCATTTCACAAGTCTATCTTTTCAATCACCGTATCATTTCAATTAGCTTAATATAATTTCCTATAAATTTTTAAATGCAATCATCATGTTTTTTGTGGTTTGAGCACCTCGATTTCATCAAGCTTACCGTTTGATCCGGCTAAATGATCCTACTTCAACCATTTTCTCATCCTTCAACCTATCACCCTGCAAATGCACACACTTTCACTTAGTAAGTTCATTAGTAATGTTCAATTCATGATAAAATACAAGATAGTTCAAGAAGATCACATAGTCGACGACGGTCAACTTATTTCAATCTTTTCAAAAATATCAAAATTTCCATTCAACATATATTGAATTTCCTCAATAATTCAATTTATCATATTATAATTAAAAATGCAATAAAAATTGGGTTATGACAAATAAGATTGTCTAGAAAAGCTACAAGATGTTTCTAGAAGAGCTAGAATCTTCTAGAAGAGCTAAAATCTTCTAAAAGCTAGAAGCTACTAGAAGTTGTTCAAGGAGAAAGAACATTCTAATATTAGATATATCTAGAAAAAGTTAGAAGTTTCTAGATCTTAGATGCTTCAAGTATAAATATGAGGTTGTCCATTGTGAAAAACACTACTGTTGAGGTAAGTTGTTGGATTGTATGCAAGCAAATTAGATCAATATAATTTCTTTTAGTCATTTCTCACTATTTCATACTATTTTATGCTCTATTTTGCCCTGTTTACTATTGTTATTTTATTATTTGGACCTGTTCTTACACATCAAACCTTGGCTGTGGGGTTCAATTCGGTTGAGGAGCTCCCTACAAGAGTTCCTATTTGGGTTTGCCTACCTTGCCTTTTGTTTGAGTTTTGGAGAAGTGATATCTTACATATGATTGCTCTTCTACTTGGCAAGCCAATGGGTTCGCCTACCTCAACTTTCATTTGAGTTTTGGAGAAGTGATATCTTGTATATGATTGATCTTCTACTTGACAATCCAATTGGTTTGGCTCAAAAAACCTTGGATAGAAAGGAAATCTCATATGCCTGAATATGTGTTGAAGTTGATTTAAATAACCCTTTTCCAAATTCTCTTGAAATTTTCCTTGGATCCTCCTCTTGGATTCAACAACTCAACTATGAAACCCTTCCTTTTAGATGTCAAATCTGCTATGAATATGGGCACCTGCAAAGGAAATGCCCTCAATTCATTCAGTCGTCTGATGTCGAAAAGGTCCCTCCAATTTTGTTCCTAGGAATGACAAGGGGAAAGCTCTTATGGTTGAGGGGGATGCAAATAAGGAGGGTTTTATTCTTGTCAAGGGTATGGGTGAGCCTTGCACCAAGGAGGAGTCTAGAAACATTATTGAGAGTGTCGACAAGAATGGCAATGGCCTTATCAGATTTGACGAGTTTAAGACAATGATGACCAATAAACTTAATGATAAGAGAGAACAATAGTTTCTTTATCTTCTCTATTTTTTTCTCAAATTGTGCAAACCCTAACAAGAAAGACAATAGAAATCATTACTAGAATTGATTCAATGTTGGAATAGTGCTAAGGTTTGGCCAAAATTTTGTAAATAGAATTCTTATTAAGAAATCTGGTGTAATTTTAGTTCACTAGAATTTTGTAAATAGAATTATTATTGTGAAATCTGATGTAATTGTGGAACTTGCTTGAGCTTTATCTCGTTATGGTCAAATTTGAATACACTTTTGTTTTTGAATTTTCCCTTTGTCATGGATGTTCCATTTTTTTGCTTTACAGTGTAGTTGAAAATATAATTAAGGTTGTATTTTTCGGTTGTTTGGTATTTAAAATATTTTTAATTTTTGAAAATGTGACTATGACAGTGTCCACTAGACCAAGCAGTCTATTGGACTTCAGGATAAGAAATTAAGCTATAATGTGTATATATGATAATTTTGATCGGTGTGTGTTTCTTTTTAAATCTTAAATCCTTCCTTATGAATGTTGATTTTTTAGCCTTTTTAAATAAGGTGGTTAAGGATTCAATGTTAAAATATTCATTCATATAATTGATTGGTGGAAGAAATAAAAATTGAATTTCTCTTTTGTAATGGGATTATGTTTTTATATAATAGATGTGTTGTTTATATATATATATATATATATATATATGATATGGGAAGAATGATGATTGACAAATATTGATTAAATTACATAGATTTGAAAATATAATTATTTTTAGATTTTTGGTAAGAAAAATATTTGTTTGCATATGAATTTGTGTTTTTTTAATAAAAATATTTAAGTGGAAGTGAGAAAAATTAAAATAAAAGATTAAGTAGAAAGAAATCTTAAGTGGAAGTAAAGATTTTTAGATGTGAAATGATAATAATTAAATGAAAAATAATTTAAAAAATTATTCTTAAAGTTAAATTTTAAAAAATGTTAGTAAATATAAATATAAATTTTCATTGGATTAAAATCTTGTAAAATAGAAAAAATATATATGAATGATTATGTGTATGAGGTTTTTAATTCAAGATAAGTGATTGTTAATTCAAAATTGGAATTGATAGGTGTGAAAAATTATAAAATATTGAAGTGGAAGAGTTAAACACACTTTTTCCTTTGCAATCATGATGATTTGAGAAAGTGAAAGAGTAAAACAAACACTTTTCCCTTCATGATAACGTGTGGATGTGGAAGAATAAAATAAATATTTCTTTTTTAAAGGAATGCTTCACCAATAATACTTTTGAGAGATTAGACTTTACGAGATTTTAATTGAAAAATATAATTTAAAAAATTTTGACTCTTAAGTTTTCTTAAAAAAATTTGGTTGAAAACATAAATTAATAAATTTTGATTGAAAATAGATGTGAAGAAACTTTGATTGAAAATTATAACTACATTTTTTATTAAATATATTTTAAATTGTCTTTTTTATTTATTTATATTTTTTTTTAATATAAAAACATTAAAATTTTAATATATATTAATGTCTCCATATTAAATTATTAATAGTTATGTACTTTCAAAATAATGTAAATATTTTAACATCTATGTTTTATTATATTTTTTATTAACAAATTTCTTATTTAAAAAAAAACTATCTACTTAATAAAACTAACATAATTAGCTCCACATCTATTGGTTAGGTATCATAGTAAATAACATTAAAAATAATATCAAAAGACATAAAATGTTGGGATTAAGGTGTCTCAATCTTAGAGTCCTAATATTGGTTTAATTTGATGTAATTTATGTATTTATTTGTATTATTTAAATGCCTATGGTGTCATTTCACAAATTGGGACCCATCGGTCGGGTGGCATCCTCGTTGGAGGTGACTAGATGACGCATCATCATCCCAAGTGGATATAGGCATCCCACCTTGGAATCAATTGTTGGAGGGAATATGACACTGAGAGGGGGGGTGAATCAGTGTCTTAAACCATTTTTAACATTTGCCAGAAAATGAAACATAGATAAATTGTGCTCTCAATATTTCAATGATAAATACATTCATGAGTTCAACACAACCATTAAGAACTAAAATGAGAAGTATCGCAACAATACAATAAACATTACAACATTATCACAATGAAGCAAAGAGACCATAAATGAGACCATGAAAAAAATAATTTGTCGAGTGGAATACCCTCTTGGGGTAAAAAAATCACTCCTAAAATGCTTCCATACTGGCTTATCTTTTCAAATCACTGTTTACAATGCCTTACAGGCAAATTTTAGAGCACCCACTCAAGGAGCATCAGCTCCTTTTTAGAAACACCCATTTCAAGGAGCACCAACCCCTTAATAATTCTCAGAGCAATAATAATATTAGAGGATTTCTCTGTTTCAATTATTTAACTCTCAAAATGCCTTATTATCTAATACCCCTAATATCCTAAAGATTCACAATTGAATCCTCAAAATACCAAACATATCAAAATAAGTAGGCTATCTCTCTGCATTATATTTGCAAAATAACTATTACAGAAAAAATTCACTCGTGCCTTTTTGAACAATCAACCCCAAACAATGATTAGTCACTGTATATATAAAAAAATGTATCCAATAAAAAATGTGCACCCAATCTATCATCTATTTTCGAACATTATTCATGGAACAAAAAATGCACTCAAGATATGTTTTCAAAAACCCTCCTATGTAGTGACAGGTGGAGAATATCACATAAGCATATTTTCCTTCACATAACATTTTATTCACACTGATAAAAACAAAAAACTATCACTGTGAAAACCTGATAATCGAGAAAGTGTAACCAAATGCAAAGCATGCTATCTTGACAGAAGCATTCAAATAACCCACTTGTTCTTTTTTAGAATCGAGCAAAAGAACCAACAACTACCCTTTTAAAACATTCTTCAAATAATGGATGAAATACCTGATTATGCAGCAAGAAAATCAAACAAATACCAGAGGAGATTCACCAACTTCCCTGTTGAAGAAGTTATCATCACTTGCTTATCAACTGTTGAGCTAGATTTGATTCAAAAAACCATTGTCCAAGTCTGTAACGTACTCAGAAAAATGCACTAGAATCAGCCAAGAAAGAGATGAGAGCAGATTTGCAGTAGAGAAGAGACCACTCACATAGTGGTGGCTAGGGTTACAAACCCTATTCTTTGCAAGAAGAGCCAATGAAATAACTTCTACCCTAATCATTTCTTTCTCAAGATATTTGATGACTTTGGAAAAAGTAATTATCATTTGAAATCTGTGACATAACACTCAAAGACTGTTGACACATAATACTCCAGCTAAATGAGTCGACATGATAATATCAACAATGATAAAGACCAATATCACATAATTATGTGATAAAAAAAAAGCACCGAAATAAAACCTTTACCCTAGCTTTTTCACAAGAAGCTTTTAATCTTAAGAGCTCGATATCTTTGTTTAAGAAATGACTTCATATCACTTAAGAGCTTGATACCAACAATAGGTTCAAGACATTAATCAACATTGTCGGAATTATGACAATTCAAATCCATCGAAATTCACCCATGCCTATATCACTTGTTTAGCATACTCGATACTCCTTAGGAGTATAAAGCAAATAAATCCTTTTTAACAAGAGATGCCGACCAAGTAAAACTTGGTATAAGTACCTTTCCAAAAGTATATACCAGTGGATGTCAAGAATAAACCAACATCCTTATTACCATACCAAATGCCTATTCAATGTGATCCCTTTTCTATTAGCACAACCAACAACCTTTATAGATATGAATGATATGAAACTGGATAAAGACTTCATATGCCATGTAAACAATCAATGTGTCATAACCATTGATACCAAGGAACAAAACAGATGCCATGAAGATAGAATCAAATGACCATAGACTGAGTGCCAATGCCAAGATCAACCTGAAAAATGATTAGTTGAAACAATATACCTAAGACATGCAATATAAGAGCCATCCTAATAGCACTATCCTCATTAGCATCATCATATAGAAATTTAAAACCAAGATACATGCAAGGAAACAATTGATCACTAAGATCAATATGAAATGATCAACCTAAAAAATTTGAACCTATCAAGATAACCATGTCATAAATCTAAAGCTAATGCATGCCCTGTCACAATGAACACCATGACAAATATCAGTACCAACAAGTACATGTATCAACAACTGAAATCTGTAACTGCATGCCATGAAAAGACTATGTAAAGCAACTGTCATTATTATGAACCATCAAGAATATATCATGTCAAGACAACTTGTAAAAGATCAAGTTGAATATGAAGAGCATAAAGATCCTATAAGAGACCCAATCTGAAGCAGAATGAACCTCAAAACAAGTGGATTTTTCCTCAAGGACAAACAAAGATCACAACTGAGAGCCAACAAACTCCCCCTTTGTCCTTGATGGAAAAACACAAATGACTCTCCCCCTTTTTGCCTCAATGACAAAGAATGAAGGAGAAGACTGTGAAATGCCATGAAAAACAACTGAGAAGCCAACCAATAACCAGAAGAACCAACTGCAAGTAGAATAGGAATAGAAGAAAATAGAATATGAAAGAGAGTTGTGAATCAATAAATGCTATAACAAGCTCCCCCTAAGTCAAAAATGTTTAAATAAGTGAAGTAAAGATTGAGATATAACTCCCAATCGAAGTCTTAGCCTTCCAAATACTTCTTTAGATAAAGGCTTAGTAAAGATATAAGCAACATGTTCTTGTGAAGCAACAAACTGTAAACACACTTCATTAGCTAGCACTTTTTCGTGAAGAAAGTGAAACTTGATAGCAATATGTTTAGTGTGAGAGTGGATAATAAGATTTTTAGAAATGTTAATCACACTAGTTTTATCACAGAGACTAGAAATAGGCTTAGAAACTGTAATACCCATATCAAATAATATTTGTGTCATCCACAGTAATTGAGAACATCAAGAAGTGACAACTATGTATTCTGCCTCAGTAGTGGAAAGAGAAATAAATTCTTGTTTCTTGTTGTGCCATGCCACTAAACAATCACCCAGAAAGAATGCAACACCACTGGTGCTCTTCCTATCACCCAAACAACCAGCCCAGTCAGCATTAGTATAAGAAATTAAAGAAAAATCATTGCTTCTAGGATACCACAGTCCATAATCAAGAGTGCCCTGAACATATTTCAAGATTCTTTTAACATAAGTAACATGAGTTTCCTTAGGTGATGCCTGAAACCTTGCAATCATGCAAATTGCCTGCATTATGTCAGGTCTAGAAGCAGTTAAATATAATAGACTGCCAATCATTGATCTATATTCGAATTGATTTACATTAGGAGAATCATCAACCTTAGTGAGTTTGTAACCTGTAACCATCAAAGTGCTAACATGATGACATCCATCCATTTGATATTTCTTAAGCATTTCACTAGCATATTTGGTTTGAGAGAGAAATATACCACTTTCATGTTGAGAAACTTGAAGACCTAGAAAGAAGGTCAATTCTCCCAACATTGACATTTCAAATTCAAATTCCATAATATTTGAGAATTTTTTCTTAAAGCAACATTATTGCAGCCAAAAATGGTATCATCAACATAAATTTCAACAAGCAAAATATCAGTACCTTCAATCTTAATATACAGATTGTTGTCAACACCTCCTCTAACAAAGTCATTTGATGTCAAATGATTATCCAGCCTAGAGTACCATGCCCTAGGTGCTTGTTTTAAGCCATATAGGGCCTTTTTCAACCTGTAAACATGATTGGGATTATTTTTGCAAATAAACCCTTCAGGTTGTTCCATATAGACCTCTTCATCTAAATAGCCATTCAAAAAGGCAGTTTTGACATCCATTTGATAAACAGTGAAGTTTTTATAAACAGAATAAGCCAAGAATATTCTAATAGATTCTAGTCTAGCAACTGGTGCAAAGGTTTCACCAAAATCAGTACCTTCTTATTGAGCATAGCCTTTGCAGACAAACCTTGCCTTGTTGTGAACAACATTGCCATTTTCATCAAGCTTATTTCTGTAAATCCATTTGCCACCAATGACATTCTTGTCATCAGGTCTTGGGACTAACTCCCAAGTTTGATTTTTCTCAATTTGATTTATTTCTTCTTGCATAGCTTTAACCTAGCATTCATTTGTGAGTGCTTCATCATAATTTTTAGGTTCAAATTCAATGACTAAACAGAAGGTTGTATGCTTAGCAATTTGAGCTTGTTCTTTAGTTTTAGTAGCCTTTCTTCGACTTTGAACTCCAACACATCTATCCCCTATAATCTGATCTTTAGGATGATATCTAACAAGAGATTTTGAAGGAGTTTTGGGCACACAATTTTCAGAACTTGTTGTTTCATCATGTTTAGGACTTGTTGTTTCAACATTTTCAGATTTTATCTCAAGTTCTATTTTTGTTTCTTCCTCATCAATTTGCACAAGATCAATTCCTAAATGTGGTCTTTCATCAACTTTCACATTGATTGCCTCAAAAAATTTATTAAGCCTTTTGTTATAACATTTATAGGCTTTACTATGAGTTGAGTATCCCAAAAAGATACCCTCATCACATTTTGATTGAAAGTTGTCTAAATGTTCATCATCTTTCCTGATAAAACACTTACTGGCAAAGATTCTAAAGTGTTTTACATAAGTAGTTTTTCCATGCCACAATTCATAAGGAGTGTATTTTGTTTTCACCCTAAGTTGCACTTTGTTTAAAATGTACACAGTTGTATGAGCAACTTCTTTCTAATACATGTCAGGAAACTTACCCTCATCTAACACTGTTCTTTCCATTTCCTTTACAGTTTTGTTTTTACGTTCAACTACCCCATTTTGTTGAGGTGTTCTAGTTGTTGCATATTGCCTTTTAATACCATGTTGTTCACAATAATCAACAAATTCTTGAGAGGTGAACTCACCTCCTTTATCAGATCTTAGGCATTTAAGCTTTAAATCATATTCTTTTTCAACTATTTTACGAAAGATTTTGAACCGTTCAAATGCCTCTGATTTATTTTTAAGAAAAGTAACCCAAACCATTCTAGTGTAATCATCTACAAACAAAATAAAGTACTTTTCACCATTAATTGACCTTGTTCTAGTTGGGCCACACAAATCTATATGCACTAGTTGTAAGGGCTTTGTTGAAGAATGTGCTTTTGTCTTGAAACTAACTCTAGTTTATTTACCACTTAAACATTCTTTGCACACAAATTTTTTTGGTTTGTTAAGGAATGGTAAACCTCTAACATTCTGATTTTTATTGATTCTAACCAAATTTTCAAAGTTTATGTGTCCTAATATTTTATGCCATAACCAACTTTCTTCAACTTGACCCATTAGACACGTACCTTCATTGTTATCATTACCAGAGGTGTCAAGAAGATTATAAACATTACCTTTGGTTCTTCTCCCAACTATAACAACTTTTCCAAACTTGTTCTTGATCTCACATCCCTGTGAAGTAAACATAACATGATAACCGCTATCACAGATTTGGCTAACACTAAGCAAATTGTGCTTTAGGCCTTCCACATAATGCACATTGTAGATAGGTGTGTCCTCATTTAACAGAAGTGAGCCTTTACCTCTAATCTCTATACTAGTGCTATCACCAAACTTCACATATACACCAGCATAATCTTCAAGTTTGATGAATTTATCCTTCTCACTTGTCATGTGGTTAGAAAAACCACTATTTATGACCCATAAGTCCTTACTTTTAGAATGAAAAGCAGTTTGGACCAGCATTGTTTGTTCTATGCTTTTAACACTTTTAGGTCTCCAAACTATTTTAGTTTTCTATTGTTTATTATGCAAATCAGTTTTGCATTGTTTGACAGTGTGTCCTAAAGTGTTCTATTTAAAGCATCTAACCTGATTAACAAATCCAAAGTACTGCTTATGTCCAAATTTTGGTATTCTAGAAGTCATAACCCTACAAGTACTTACTTTATAGCCAAATTTGTTGCAAGAAAAATAGTAACCATAAAAGAAAGGATTGAATCTGTATGATAGTCTATTATCTTTAAAGGAATAAACATGATTCTTACCATATTCAAGATGATTTGGACCAGAACTCTTATTTCCAGACAAAGCTTTTTGCTTTGCATTATCAATTGAGCATTCACCCTTTTCAAACCCAACACCAGTTTTATCTTTATTCATTTTTTGCTTGTTGAGCATCTCATTAAGTTTTAAGGTACTTTCATACCCTTCAATTTCCTTTCTAAGACAAACAACTTCTTGTTCCAATTTCTGAATTTCTTGATCTTTGAAACTTACAGTTACTCGAAGACAGTCCTCAACTCTCTTAGCTTCTTCAAGATGAGTTTTTAGAGAGACTATTTCTTGATCAGGTTTATGTTCTCGACCAAGAACTTGATCTGATTTATGTTCTTGAGCAAGAATTTTGTTTTTGAGTCTTTTAATTTCCTTTAAGGCACATTTTAATTCACCTTCTAGATCTATTTCACAATCTTCTAGATCATTGTTGTTTGTCTCTTCTTGTAGTTTGACTTCTTCCATAAATAAAGTCTTGTCTTCCTCAGCTAAAGAGTCTTTTGTTTCAATGTCAGTTTCATCTTTACTAAATAGACTCTTCTTCTTTTTGAAATAGAATTTTCTTTTAGGTTTATAGGCCTTCTTCTTAGGCAGTTTATCAGATTTCTCATTGTCACTGATTTGATCATCATAGGGGCACTTAGCTGCAAATTGTCCAATCTTGCCATAGTTAAAACACTTAAAGGGAAGTTTTCCCTTGTATTTTCCAAAACCCTTTTTGAGTTTTCTAACAAAGTGGGTTTCTTTTGAATCAGAATATTCTGATTCACTGTCATCTACTTTTTCTTTCTTTTGAGTTGTAAAATAAGTTTCTTTTCAGTTTTAAAAGAAGTTTATTTTCAGTTGTAAAAGAAGTTTATTTTCCTACTGAGAGGTTTTTGCTTATTCTCATTTCATAAGAAGTAAGAGTTCCTTGCAAACTATCTAAGGTAAGCTTATCAAAATGTTTCTTTTCTTTAAGGGCTGAAACCTTATATTCAAATTTAGGCCATAAGGTTCTAATGACCTTTGTAACTACATAAAACTCTTTTATATCTTCTCCTAATCCTCTCATAGCATTAACAACTTCATCTATTCTTAGGAAGTATTCAACCAATTTTTCATCATCTTTCATTCTCATTTCCTCAAACCGATGTTTGAGAGTAAGGATTTTTGATAGTTTGACTTTGTCATTTCCTTGATAAATGGTTTCATTTTCTTCCTAGATTTCTTGAGCAAATTTGCAATGCATGACTTTGACAAAAACATCTTTAGTTAATCCACACAAGATGGCATGCTTAGCTCTAACATTAGTTTCATACTTCTTTTTCTCAGCAACATATGTGGGCATTGTGGGTGGAATAGTATACCCATTTAAAACTATGCTCTAAACATCAAGATCTATTGAAATCAGATATGTTTCCATTCTGATTTTCTAGAAAACATAGTTTGTACCATCAAACAAAGGAGCTCTAGTCACAGAAGTGCCTTCATGATCTTGTGACATCTTTAACAGACTCCAAAACCATAATCAATCCTAGGTGGTTGAGACCTATATGAGGACTCCACACTCTGATACCAATTGTTGGAGTGAAGATGACACTGAGAGGGGGGGTCAATCAGTGTCTTAAACCATTTTTAACATTTTCCAGAAAATGAAACATAGATAAATTGTGCTCTCAATATTTCAATGATAAATACATTCATGAGTTGAATGCAACCATTAAGAACTAAAATGAGAAGTATCACAACAATACAATGAACATTACAACATTATCACAATGAAGCAAAGAGACCATAAATGAGACCATGAACAAAAAAAAAATCGAGTGGAAAACCCTCCTAGGGTAGAAAAACCACTCCTAAAATGTTGCCATACTGGCTTATCTTTTCAAATCACTATTTACAATGCCTTACAGGAAAATTTTAAAGCACCCACTCAAGGAGCATCAACTCCTTTTTAGAAACACCTATTTCAAGGAGCACCAACCCCTTAATAATTCTCAGAGCAATAATAATATTAGAGGATTTCTCTGTTTCAATTCTTTAACTCCCAAAATGCCTTATTATCTAATACCCCTAATATCCTAAAGATTCACAATTGAATCTTCAAAATACCAGACATATCAAAATAAGCAGGCTATCTCTCTACATTATATTTGCAGAATAACTATTACAAAAAAATTCCATTTGTGCCTTTTTGAACAATCAACCCCAAACAGTGATTAATCACTATATATATATATATAATCTATCCAATAAAAAATGTGCACCCAATTTGTCATCTATTTTCGAACATTATTCATGGAACAAAAAATGCACTCAAGATATGTTTTCAAAAACCCTCATATGCAGTGACAGGTGGAGAATATCATAGAAGCATCTTTTCCTTCACATACTGTTTTATCCACACTGATAAAAACAAAAACTATCACTGTGAAAACCTGATCATGGAGAAAGTGTAACCAAATGCAAAGCATGCTATCTTGTCAGAATTATTCAAATAACCCACTTATTCTTTTTCATAATTGAGCAAAAGAACCAATAACTACCCTTTTAAAACATTCTTCAAATAATGGATGAAATAGCTAATTATGCAACAAGAAAATCAAACAAATACCAAAGGAGATTCACCAACTATCCTGCTGAAGAAGTCATCATCACTTCCTTATCAACTGTCGAGCTAGATTTGATTCAAAAAACCGTTGTCCAAGTCTATAACGTACTCAGAAAAATGCACTAGAATCGGCCAAGAGAGAGATGAGAGCATATTTACAGTAGAGAAGAGACCACTCTCATGGCGGCGACTAGGGTTACAAACCCTATTCTTTGCAAGAAAATCCAACTAAATGACTTCTGCCCTACTCATTTCTTTCTCAAGATATTCGATGACTTTGGAAAAAGTAATTATCATTTGAAATCCGCGACATAAAACTCAAAGAATGTCGACACATAATACTCCAGCTAAATGAGCCGACATGATAATATCAACAATGATAAAGACCAATATCACATGTTTAATGTGATCAAAAAAATAAGCACCGAAATAAAACCTTTACCCTAGCTTTTTCACAAGAATCTTTTAATCTTAAGAGCCTGATATCTTTGTTTAAGAAATGACCTCATATCACTTAAGAGCCCGATACAAACAATGGGCTCAAGATATTAATCAACATTGCGGGGACTTATGACAATTCAAATCCATTGAAATTCAACCCATGCCTATATCACTTGCTTAGCATACTCGATACTCCTTAGGATTATAAATTAAATAAATCCTTTTAACAAGAGATGTCGACCAAGTAAAACTTGGTATAAGTACCTTTCCAAAATTATATGCCAGTGGATGTCAAGAATAAACCAAGATCCTTATTACCATACCAAATGCCTATGCAATGTGATCTATTTTCTATTAGCACATCCAACAACCCTTATAGATATGAATTATATGAAACTGGATAAAGACTTCATATGCCATGTAAACAATCAATGTGTCATAACCATTAATACCAAGGAACAAAACAAATGCCATGATGATATAATCAAATGGCCATGCACTAAGTGCCAATTTCAAGATCAACCTAAAAAATAATCATCTGAAACAATATACCTGTGACATGCAATATAAGAGCCATCCTGACAACACCGTCCACATTAGCATCATCATATAGAAATCTGAAACCAAGATTCATGCAAGGAAACAATTGATCACTAAGATCAATATGAAATGATCAACCTGAAAAACCTGAACCTATCAAGATAACCATGTCATAAATCTGAAGCTAATGCATGCCCTGTCACAATGAACACCATGAAAAATATCAGTACCAACAAGTACATGTATCAACAACTAAAATTTGTAACTGCATGCCATGGCAAGACTATGAAAAGAAACTGTCATCATCATGAACCATCAAGAATATATCATGTCAAGACAACTTGTAAAAGATCAAGTTGAATATGAAGAGCACAAAGATCTTGAAGAGACCCAATCTGAAGCAGAAAAACTATGAACCTCAAAACAAGTGGATTTATCATCAAGGACAAACAAAGATCGCAACTGAGAGCCAACATCTATGACATCTTACAAATTCTATGACGCTTCATAAGGTATCTTTGAATGCATGGGTGAAAGTTGGTACCCAAATTGGGTTATGAAAATATGTAAGAGAATCAACTATTTTTAGCCATTTATGACAGATTCTCTTACAACTGTAAGTGTTGTTAACTTTGACATATTCTATGACAGTTGTAAGATGTGTAAGGCATCTGTCATAGCCTATTTTTAGCATATTCTAGGTGTCCAAGCTTGGAAGAAGATCATTTGCATGTTTGACAAGTGTTTGGGGTGTAAGGGAATGTTGTACATGTGTCCAAATGCATGTCTAAGGTGTTAAAAATTGTGCCTTTTGAATTTGGACGACCCTCACCTTCTAGATAGTTCATGAAGCTTGTATCACTCTATTTATTGAGTGTCTTTATAAATAAACTATCCCTCATCCGAAAGATATTTATTAATAATAGTGTATTTATCCTATAGTTTAATAATAGTGTATTTATTACTAATTATTAATAATATCTTTATTATTAATAATAGTGTATTTATTACTAATAATAGTGTATTTATTACTAATTATTTATTAATAATAGTAATAAATACACTATTAATAATAATAATAATAATAATAATAATAGTGTATTTATTATTTATTATTACTATTATTTATTATTATTATTTATTACTAATTATTTCTAACTTATTTCTTAATAAATAATAATAATAAATACACTATTATTAATAAATAATAATAATAAATAATAAATAATAATAATAATAATAATAAATAATAATATATCCGGATATAATAATAATAATAATAAGGATCACTACTACTATTATTATTATTATTATTATTATTATTATTATTATTATTATTAATAATAATAATTATTATTATTATTATTAACTATATACACTATCTTATTATTATTATTAGTATTATTATTATTTATTATTATTATTATTATTATTATTATTATTATTATTATTAATTATTATTATTATTATTAATTATTATTAATTATTATTAATTATTATTAATAATTATTATTAATTATTATTATTAATTATTATTAATTATTATTAATTATTATTAATTATTATTAATTATTATTATTATTATTATTATTATTATATGTATTATTATTATTATTATATTTATTATTATTATTATTATTATTATTATTATTATTATTATTAACTATTACTATTATTATTATTATTATTATTATTATTTATTATTATTATTATTATTATTATTATTTTTTATTATTATTATTATTATTATTATTATTATTTATTATTATTTATTATTATTATTATTATTATTATTATTTTTCTAGATTAATAATAATAAATAATAGTAATAATAAATAAATAAATACACTATTATTAATAAATAATTATTAATAGTAATAAATAATAATAATAGTAAATAATAGTGTATTTATTATTTATTATTATTATTTATTAATAATAGTGTATTTATTACTGGAGTGGGGGAGTTAGAGTCGAAAAGAGGAGTTCTTTATTAGTGTATAATTATCATAATTTGGTGGGTAATAGTAAGAATGCATAGTTTGCTTGCAGGTAACAAAGTGCTGCCAATATCACTCCAGAATAGGTGTTCATGTTGAAGCACTTGTGTAGAAGCTTTGTACATGGAGAAAACATTGTAATCACTATTTGATATAATAGAGAAGTACTATGCTTTTGGAGGTTGGGTTTTTTTACCTGAAAGGGTTTTCCCCATAGTATATCTGTTGTTATTGCATTTGTGTACTTGCTGCTATATTTCCATTATTCTCTATGTGCTTCTCTAGTTGCAACTGTTAAAGGTGTTAAAATATTTTTTTGTTGTAACTCTCTTTTGATTAAATTAGTGTAGGAAGTTGTTTCCGCTCACTCGGCTTCCTTTCAGTTAGTATCAGAGCCTGGCCAGCCTTGGTTCCTTTGTTGGGTAGAAGGGTTTTTTGATCTAATCTTAATTTCAGTGGGAGTTTTGTAGAAGAGTGTATTTCATGACCTTGTTGCAGGAAAGAGATGGCAAGCACATCCACAAGGATTGAGATGGAAAAGTTTAATGGTGGTAACTTTGAGTTGTGGAAACTAAAAATGGAAGATATGCTCATAGATTGTGAACTATAGACTGCTATTTTTGGAACAAAACCATTGGGCATGAAACAAGAAGATTGGGATCTCATGGATAGGAAATCTAAGGGTCTTATTAGACTTTGTTTGGCTGATTCCATTCTCTTAAATGTCCATGAAGAGAAAAATTTTGCTTCTCCGTGGAAGAAGCTTGGTGATGTCTATTTGGCTAAGTCCTTGGTAAACAAGATTTTCTTAAGAAAGAAGATGTATTCTCTGAAAATGGAAGATGGAGGATCCGTTGCAGATCATCTAAATGCATTTAACATGTTGGTTGCACAAATAGGCTCTGTTGGGGACAAAATAGATGAACAAGACCATTGCATGCTCCTTTTGTGTTCATTGTCGAACTCTTGGGATCACCTGGTAATGGATATTGGAAGCACTACTTCCACCTTCAAGATGGATGAGGTTGTTGCCTCATTACTATCTGAGGAGATGTGAAGGAAGTCTTCTGAGATAGTCAAGGAGGCCCTTGCAGTCTGTGGCAAACCAAAAGAGAGAAGTAAAAAGAAAGACAATAAATTTAAGTCAAAGTCTCCAAGGAGATTAAAGTCTCCTTGTAAGAATTCCAAGGAAAAATGTTGGAATTATGGTGAAGTTGGTCACATTCAGAAATATTGCAAGAAGAAGAAGAAGAAGAAAAACAAGTCTTTCTCTGATTCTGAATCTGATAAATCATCCCAAGATGATAGTGAAGCTTTTATTGCATCCTTGGCAGCCCATGCATCAGATGATGTGTGGTTGATAGATTTGGGTGCATATTTTCACATGACTTCTCATAGAGATTGGTTCTCAAAGTATGAGGAGTACATTGGTGGAGAGGTGTACCTAGGTGATGACTCTCACCTGAAGATTGTTGGTTATGGAAGATTCAAAATCAGATTTCCCGATGGAAGAGCGAAGGGGATTGATGGTGTCTTGCATATCCTGGGTTTGGCACGAAACCTACTTTTTGTAAGTATACTGAATGATTCGAGAGTGCAAGTTGTTTTCTCTGGTGGAGGATGCAAGATGACAAGAGGAGCTATGGTTTTAGCTAAGGGGGGTCATATTGGCACTCTATTTTAGCTTGATGCAGACACTATACAATGCAATAGTTCTTCTGATGTACCGAAGAAGAGACCTTTGGATTCTTCATCCTCACCATCCGACTATGCAGAGAAGAAGCATGTTGCAACTACATCCGATGGTCGTGCATTTTGGGTACCTAAGGGTGCTCATTCCATGGAAATGAAACTTCCCACAAAGAAGACAATGTTATGGCACCAACGACTTGGTCACATTGGTGAAAAGGGTCTTAGAAACTTGAAAAATAAGAGCCTTGTTGAAGGCCTTGATGATTGTAATCTCAAGTTTGATTTTTGTGAACATTGTGTATATGTAAAACAACACCGTGTTTCTTTTTACTCTAGTTCTCACAAGTCTTCTGGGATCTTGGATTATGTACATTCAGATTTTTTGGTCCTATAAATATTCCTTCGTTATCAAAATCTATATATTTTATTTCTTTCATAGATGATTAAAGTAGGACATTTGTTTATTTCCTCAAAAGTAAAGTTGAAGTCTTTAGTCGATTTAAGGAGTTTAAGGCCTTGGTAGAAAACCAGTCAAGCAGAAAGACTACTGATAATGGTGGTGAGTTTTGTTCCATAGAGTTTGATAATTTTTGTAAGGAGCATGGGATTAAGATACATAAGACAACTCCCTACACTCCACAAAAAAATGAATTTGTAAAGAGGATGAACAAAACATTGATGGAGAGGGCTAGGAGTATGTTGAGTGGTGCTAGCCTTGAACAAAAAATTTGGGCTGAAGCGGTAGCCACTGCATGTTATTTGATCAATAGATCTCCTACATCAGCACTTGTTGGTAAGACACCCATGGAGGTGTGGTCTAGTAAAAATCCTTCGATGAGACATCTTAGAGTTTTTGGTTGCGAAGCTTATGCTCATGTTCCAATTGAGAAGAGGTCAAAGTTGGAGAAAAAGGTTGTTAAGTGTATCTTTATCCACTATGGAGTCGGTGTGAAAGGGTACAATATTTAGGATCCAGTAGCTCAGAAGGTTCTCTATAGAAGAAGTGTGATCTTCAGAGAGATGAAACCTTCCTTTATTGAGTTGCAACCAGAGAAAGAAGAGAAACAAAAGAAGGAGGTAGTTTAGATTCCACCTACTCCGAAGAAAGGAGAACCAGGTACTCATGTTGGACCTAATGATGAGGAGAGCTCAAGTATCTTTGAAAGTTCTGAAGAAGAAGAACCTCAACCTTTGAGGAGGTCTACATGAGTTAGGCGGCAACCAAAAAGGTTTGGATATTCATTATTGGATTCCCATTGCATATTTTTCTTGATTACTAATACTGGTGAGCCTAGGATGGTTAGAGAGGCATTGGGTATGAATGATTCATATTCCTGGATGCAAGCCATGGATGAGGAGATGGCTTCATTAAAGAAAAATAAGACTTGGGATTTGGTACCTTTTCCTGTTGGATGTGAACTTGTTGGTTGTAAATGGGTCTTCAAGAAAAAGTGTGGTCCTAATGGCAGTGTTGAGAAGTATAAGGCACAGTTAGTCGCTAAGGGATTTTCTCAGGTGGAGGGAATTGATTATGGGGAGATATTATCTCTTGTAGCAAAGCTGACATCTATTCAGCTTATGTTGTCACTTGCAACAACATATGACTTAGAAGTGGAACAAATGGATGTGAAGAATACATTCCTTCATGGTGATTTGGAGGAAGAGATTTACATCTCACAGCCAAATAATTTCATTGAAAAAGGTAAAGAAAATTTGGTTTGCAAACTAAAGAAGTCCTTTTATAGTTTGAAACAGTCTCCTTGAATGTGGTATCAAAATTTTGATACCTATGTGTTATTTTTGGGATTTTAGAGATCTAAATTTGATCATTGTGTATACTTTAAAACTGATAATGCTCACATTCTCATTATTGTTCTATACGTAGATGATATGTTGTTTATCGGGAATGGTAAAAGTATGATTTCAGATTTGAAGCTTCAGTTGTCAACACAGTTTGAGATGAAAGACCTAGGTGCAACTAGGTACATTCTGGGAATAGAAATCATGAGAGACAGAGCTAACAAAAATCTTTGGTTAAGCCAGAGCAAGTATGTGAACTCCGTGTTGGAAAGATTCAACATGGTAGATTACAAATAGTTAGTTGTTCCTTTGATGCAAGGGATAAAGCTTTATGTGAATGGTTGTCCAAAATCTCCTACTGAGATGGAGGATATGACCAGAGTACCATATGCAAGTACAGTTGGCAGTCTGATGTATGCAATGGTGTGTACGAGACTAGACATTTCCCAAGCAGTGGGAGTCCTTAGTCGTTTCATGGCTAATCCTAGACGGGTGCATTGGGATTTTGTTAAGAGAGTGTTCAGATATTTACGGGGTACTTTTGAGTATGCCTTGTGTTTTCATGGTTATCCTACTAGACCTCAACATTCAGTGAGCATTCGAGGATATGTGGATTCAGATTGGGCAAGTGACATTGATAGTAGAAGATCCATCAGTGGTTATGTGTTTATGATGTTTGGTGGTGCTATTAGTTAGATGAGTAAGCAACAGGCTATAGTCACTTTGTCCACGACATAGGCAAAGTATATGGCAGCCACTCATGCTTGTAAGGAAGTCATTTGGCTTAAGAGATTGTGTTCAGATATTGGTTTAGATGCAAGATAGATTACTATTTTTTGTGACAGTCAAAGTGCAATTTTTCTAGCAAAGAATCCTACCTTCCATGCTAGAACAAAGCTCACTGATGTTCAGTATCATTTTGTTTGAGATATGATAGAAGATGGAAAGGTGAACTTGTAGAAGGTTGAAACTTTGATGAATGTTGTAGATGCACTGATAAAACCAATGAGCACAGAGAAGTTTAGATGGTGTTCCAATTCCATGGGCCTTGGGGCCCTAAGCATATGATTTTGTATGACTCTTGGCAGGTCTTCGACAAGTGGGAGAATGTTGGGATTAATGTGTCTCAACCTTAGAGTCCTAATATTGATTTAATTTGATGTAATTTATGTATTTATTTATATTATTTAAATGCCTATGGTGTCATGTCACAAATTGGGACCCATCGGTTGGGTGGCATCCCCGTTGGAGGTGACTAGATGACACATCATCATCCCAAGTGGATATAGGCATCCCACCTTGGAATCTATGACATATTACAGATTTGATGACACATCATAAGGCATCTTTGAATGCATGGGTGAAAGTCTACACCCAAGTTGGGTTATGACAAGATGTAAGAGAATCAACTATTTTTAGCTATTTATGACAGATTCTCTTATAGTTGTAAGTGTTGTCAGCTTTGACATATTCTATGATGGTTGTAAGATGTGTAAGGCATTTGTCATAACCTATTTTTAGCATATTCTAGGTGTCCAAGATTGGAAGAAGACCATTTGCATGTTTGAAAAGTGTATGAGGTGTAAGGGAATGTTGTACATGCGTCCAAATGCATGTCTAAGGCATTGAAAATTGTGCCTTTTGAATTTGGATGACCCTCACCTTCTAGATGCTTCATGAAGCTTGTATCACTCTATTTATTGAGTGCCTTGAGTTGTATAATGCATAGTTTGTTTGCAAGTAACGATATGCTGTCAGTATCACTCCAAAATAGGTGTTTGTGTTGAAGCACTTATGTAAAAGCTTTGTACTTGGAGAAAACATTGTAATCACTATTTGATATAATAAAGAAGTATCGTGTTTTAGGAGGGTGGGGTTTTTTACACAAAAGGGTTTTCCCCGCGGTATATCTGTTATTATTGCATTTGTGTACTTGCTGATATATTTCCATTATTCTCTATGTGCTTCTCTCGTTGCAACTATTAAAGGTGTTAAAAGATTTTTTTTGTAACTCTCTCCTTATTAGATTAGTGTAGGAAGTTTTTTCGGCTCACCCAACTTCCTTTCATAAACACATTAATAGGTAAGCAATATATAAGAAAATACACACAGACATTATTATGTTACATTTTTAAGTAGGTAGATAATAAATAAGAAAAGACATATATGGACATGTTATTAATGGACATGTAAACTAATTTTGACTTTTATATATGATGAAAGAATCCTTAAAACATAATATTAAGAGAAAAACATTTATTAATTAAATATACAAATATAAACAAATTAAAATATATCAATGCTTATAAATGAAATTATTAAAAATTATGTAAGATTTACTTTACTGTTCAAAGTAAAAATAAAACAAAAGAATTAGGAAAATAATAAATGGTGGTTTTTTTCAAAAGTAAAATTGAAAAGTAATTTTTTTAAAGTAAAAGAAAGAGTTACATACAAAAGTAAAACAAAGTTATTAAAAAATATCTCTTAAAAAGAATTAAATAAAAATAAAGTAAACAATTATAAAAAATAAAATATTTCTTAAATAATAATAAAAAATTGTTTGTATGCCCTGTGTCATTGGGGAAAAAATGATTGAGCCTTATGGCCAGATTGGGCACATGGGCAATCTCACATAAAGGAGATGATGACAGTCAATACATCACTTATGTCGTCAAGGAAACCCACCCGTATGGCCACTGTTGTTCTCAAGGTCGGGAGATTTGACAAGTCCTGACGTAGGGTACTTGTTATTACATTGAATGAATGAATGAATGAAAGATTTTAATGACGTCTACGAGAGTAAACAGATCGCTCGTATGAAGCATATCCATAGTTTTGGATATGAACATTTAATGAATTCCACACTCGGATTGCTGAAGAAATCATTTGCAGGATCTGGTGGTATTGGAAAGTGTGGATTAGACATGGGGAAAATGTAGATGGGATCGTGAATGATGATAGCCTACGGTTGTGCCCTCCAAGAGCATACATTTGGAGCATGAAGTACAATCCCCCAAGGGAAATTCAATTCCACCTTCAAGGAGCCATATGGAAGTAACCGATAGTGGGGATGGAGGCAGAGAAAATAAATGCGGTTAGCTGGCACTTCATTAGATTCAATGGCGAGTGTCTATATCTACAGAAGAAATTTTCATTTGTGCTCAAAAGATGGATACCCCGATCAGATTAAGGTGCTCAAAGAAGCAATCAGCCTTCCTAGGCTTTATTACCGACCAAAGGCTCAAGAAAATCTGCCTTAACAAAGACATTTTATGTCTTGAGGTAGTGAGGATGGTGATAGGGAAGAAATTTTGCTTCATGGGCAACAGGACGAGGGCGAACTCTAACATTTCGTCACTTTTCAGTGCATCACTGCTGGATTTAAATCTTCCAAAGATCTGGTGTTTGCTTCTACTAAGGATGGTGTTCCAAGCAGCAATATTAGTTGATGATGTGGATGTGGTAGCGGTGGAACAACCGGGAGTTAGGATCCTGTTACCAGATGATATCGATAGGATTTTCCTACAAGGAGTGGAGGTGGAGTGGATTCCTTTAATCATGAACTCGAATGCGGATGGCCTAGCTTGTCATAGACACTGGGCGACCATTGGATACAATTTCTTGTGCAAAAGGCTGAGTTTGAACGAGGTAGTGGGCATACAATGGTGTTGGGAGTTCGTGGATTGGGTGGAGTCTAACAGATTCTATGATGAAGAAGACTGATGGTCAGGAACAGATGGGTGGTGGATGGAGTTTTGCTCGGTCCTGAGGCCATCGTTGCAACTGGTGTGAAAGATACACGAAACTGTCTACAGGGGCAGAATTTTGATTTAATTTTGTTTTGATTGTAAAGGGCATGTAATGCTAGATGGACTTCGCCCAACATCTCTGTGGGCAACAATGATGTAAATTTTTTTGCTTTAATATAATCCATGCAGCTCTGTTGCGATTTATGTATCAAAAAAAATTGTGTATTTGTAGCAGTTTAAGAAGATGTTAACATTTAATATTCATACCAAAAAATAAAGTAGTTTATTAAATATAAAAAAATTGAGAGATAATTTGGAGTTATCTGTCTAACTTATGTTATAAAACTAGTATTTTATTGAAGAGCTATTTTATTTTTCACTTATAATGAAAAATCATAAAAAAAAAAAATGGAGTAGATGAGTGAGAAAGGGAGTGGGAGTGGAAGGGGAAGGGGGTTTTGACCCTGGTACAAAGCAAGAACAAGTTTTAAGCTAATGAAGGGGATGACGATGATGGTGAGGACAAGCCATATGTAGATGGGTGGTCAATGATGAGTCCCTTCTGGAGTTATGGTTGGCGATGTAGAGATCTATGTTGGAAGTGTGATAATCTTCATGGAGGCTAATTTCATCTAGGTCTATGCCAGGTGACCTTGGGCATGCTCTAATGAGAGGTTTTCTCTTCCCTCGCCTTGAACCCTACTATGCTAAGTAAGATGATGTTTCATTGAACCCTATTGTTAATCATGTTGGGGGCTCCTAGGTTGTCGAATCTCTTTGTTGTGGTGGTTGAGGTGGTCGAGGTAGTGAATGGTTGGTGTTTGTAAGATGAGATTTCCTATAAGATGGATGTGGCCAATTTCATTGAGGGTCAATGCCCTATGACAGTTGGCCCATTGAAAAATGTTGATGTTGTGTGTGGTCAAAAGTAAAATTAAGAGTTACATACAAAAAGTAAAACGAGCTTATTACAGAAAAATAACTCTTAAATAAAATAAAGTAAACAATTAGATAAAATAAAATATTTCTTAAATAAAAAATAAATATTTGTGTGTAAAAAATATAATTTATGTATTTGTAGTAGTTTAAGAATATATTAACAATTAGTATATGATATATCAACATTTGAGGGAAATGGAAGAAGTGGGTGAAGAAGCAAGAAATGGAGGTTTGAATTAAAATGGTGGTAGGGCTGCAATCAGTGGGAGGTTGGATGGTGGTTGCAGTGCTACTAGTTTGGTGATCAAATCTAGTCTATCTATGAGTGAGGGCCTAGTGGTAGATCTTGTCCCAAAGGTGTTGATGGAGGAAAAAAATTGTTAGATGGGGTCGAAAAAAGGTACCTCCAGACCTTGCAGTTACGTCACCTAAAGCTTCCTCCAAGGATAATGGCCTAGTTTTGTGTATTAGGGGTCAAATAGGTTCTAAAGGTCTTGTCAAGAACCTTTTTTCAAAGAAAATCCCTCAGTGGTAAGCTCTTTTTGGTGCTAAGCCAAAAGGGAAAATCTCTTCCCCTTCTATCTAGTTATCTTTGATTTGAATCTTGTTTCAAGTGAGTTTTATATTTCTATCCCTAACTGTCTTATTGAGAAGGGTGTATCTCTCATGGAGATGACTTTGGTGGGTAAATTCTTGGGACCCAGACCTAATATTGATTTGGTAAAATCTTGGGCCCTTAAGAAATGGAGAACTAAATGGTTGGTTGATTTTTAAGCTATGGCTAAAGGATTATTTTCCTTCTCTTTCTCTTGTGAGGAAGATATGGGGATTATCCTTTCTAGAGGGTTGTGGCTCATTGGTAAATCCACTTTACCCTTGAAGAAAAATGAACCGAGTTTTGATGCTTCAAAATGCTCCTTTAAGTGGTTCCTATATGGGTAAGATTACTTGGTCTTCTTATGGAATTCTAGGATGAATAAGTCTTTAAGAAAATTGCTAATGCTTTTGGTCAAATATTGTCTATTGATGGTATGACTATCTCTAGAAGACACCTAGTCTATGCCAAGATTTGTGTTAGTGTGGAGCAATCTACCAACCTACTTGCTTTGATTAAGATAATTTATAAACTTGGTGAGTGGGAGAAAATAGTGGAATTTGAATATATTCATTTTTATTGCTTCTTGTGTAAAGAGGCAGGTTATTGGGGAAAAAATGCCCAAGAAAGAAACTCCAGCCTAAGCCAATAGTTTGGGGGGAGAAGTTTAGCAGTATCACTGACTATGTTGTTTCTTCTAAGAATGTCTCTAACCTTCTAGTGAAAGCTTTGAAGGATGTGTTGGAGCTGATGAATGCAACTTTGAAGGAAGTGGAAAAAACAAAATTTGGAATCTCGAACTCTAGATGTATCGATGGTTTCTTCTCCTCCTCCACTTGTGGAAAATGAGTTCATCAAGATGGATGCTTCTTTGGCTTCTAAGGTGGAATACTTTGATATGGACTAGAGTCTGAAGGAAGATGGCAAGATTAGCCTTGGGCTAACTTTGGAGGTTGGGGTTGGGGAGTCTAATTCCCTTCCCATAGTCTAGAGTGATGTGCTTTAGGAGTTTAAGGTGGTTGAGGAATCTAAGGGGGAAGTTTTGGGAGCCCCAATTGAGGAACCCTTTATTTTGGTAAAAGGTCATAATAAGAAAAAGTCTCAAAATTCATTGACTAGTACCCAAGGAGTGATAAACGAGAAACCATAAAAAAGTGGATTGTAGTTCTGATTAGAAGGGTCAAGGTATACCCTTGTCCCAAAAATTTGAGAGAAGGAAAGAAAAAAGGAAATAGTAGAGGGGGTTCAAAAACCCTTTTTGAAATATTCTCAAAGAGCACCTCAAACAAGAAATAATTAAGATTTTATCTTGGAATATCAAGGGGTTAAATCATTCTCATAAACATAACCTCATATCCAATCTTATCTAGTATCATAAATTGAATATTTTGCTTATTCAAGAAACTAAAATGTAGTGTGATAATTTGGAAAAGATGAAAAATCATCTCCTCAAGGATTGTGGTTTTCATGGAAGTAGCTCTGATGGATCTTCAGGTGGGATTGCTACTTTCTGGAATCCCTAGATTGTTAAAGGAGTTTCTTTGACTCAAGATTCTAATCATTTAGCAACTCAATTCTATCATTGTCAAGATGATACTTCTTGGATTATCTTAAATGTCTATGCTCCAAATAACAAGAATACAAGGAAAAGGCTTTCGAATAAACTTAGTATCTTTAAATAAAATTTTCAGTAGAGTTCATGGCTAGTTATGGGGTATTTTAATACCACTCTCAAAGAGGTTGAAAAAAATGGGAGGTTCTCAAACTCCTTTGTATAGTAGATTTGACCTGATGGATTTTATTCATGGACAAGCTCTCTTTGAATTGGACCTACAGGGTGCTTCTTATAATTGGTCAAATTATTGTGCAGGTGTGGATCTTTGTTATGCAATGTTATGCTCTTACCCCTATAGTGTGTATTGGGTTATGATTAGTCAACTTGTGGCTACCTTAACTCTTAATTAAGTCATATTATCACTATCATATTGTTATTTAGTTATTTAGGTCAGCCTAGGGCTTATATTATAGGGTTATCTAAGTCGGCCTGGGTGATATCCTGGGCATAAATAGGTATATATAGGAGGTTGTGAGTCTTATTTCATCATCATGTTGAGTATTGAGTTCTTATTGAAGACTATTGGAAGTATCCCCCTCGAAGTGGATTAGGAGGTTGCCCCTCGAAGTGGCATATTATTATCAATTATTTTCATCATATTTCACATTATATTCTTCTTGTGCAAGTTGTTTTATTACAAGTGGTATCAGAGCATGATCTTGGCATCGTTACGACAAGGCATTTTTTCAATTTTTGAGGTCATTTTGTGAAGCCCATATCTCCCAGATTTTGGTGAATTTTTGTTTGATTTTTAAAGAGTTTTTGAAGGACATATTAAAGAAGCTACAATCCATATTTCATAGGAATTGGAGAAGAATTGAGCAAATTATTGCAAAATTAGGATTTTTGCCCAAATTATTTGGAAGGTCCATATCTCGTAGATCCTGCATAATTGGTTCTTGATTTTTAGTGGATTTTTGAAGATATACTAGAGGAGACTACAAAAAAATTCAGATAATTTGAAGCATAAATAAGTGATTTATTGGGAAATTATATTTTTCCATAAATTCAATCTCAAGGCTGCAAATCACCTAATTTTGGGGAGATTTTCCTATTGGAGTGCGACATAGGCCTTGGTAAGTTTTTAAAAAAAAGAGTATTTTGAATTTATTTTGGTGATTTATTACAAAATTATCTTTCTAGACCTTCTTTACAACAAAAAGTAGCCACAAAAAGGAAGAAAAAGAAAAAGGAACAAGAAGTAGAACACAAAAAAGAGCAAGAGAAAGAGAAACAAAAATAGAAAGAACAAGAGTAAGAGAAAGAGAAATGGAAAGAGAAAGAGAAAGAGCAAGAGCAAGAGCAAGAGAAAGAGAAATAACAAGAGAAAGACAAGAGAAAGAACAAGAACAAGAAGAATAAGAAGTGGCAGTAGAAGAAGCAGAAGTAAAAAAGAGAAAGAGAAAGAACAGGAACAAGAGAAAGAGAAAGAGCAATAGCGAGAGCAAGACAAGAGTGGGAACAAGAATCAATATTAGAAAAAGAAGCGGAAGCAAAAAAGGAGATGGAGAAGAAGAAAAAGAAAAAAGTTAGTATTGAGGACAATGCTTTTGTAAAGAGGAGGGTAATGTTATGACCTTACCCCTATAGTGTGTATTGGGTTACAAGTAGTCTACTTGTGGCTACCTTAACTCTTAATTAAGTCATATTATCATTATTATATTGTTATTTAGTTATTTAGGTAGACCTAGGGCTTATATAGGGTTATCTAAGTCAGCCTAGGTGATATCCTAGGCATAAATAGGTATATATAGGAGGTTATGTGTCTTATTTCATCATCATATTGAGTATTGAGTTCTTATTGAAGACTATTGGAGGTATCGCCCTCAAAGTGGATTAGGAGGTTGCCCCCTCAAAGTGGCATATTATTATCCAGTATTTTCGACATATTTCACATTATATTCTTCTTGTGCAAGTCGTTTCATTACAATCTCATCTAGGTTAAATTGGATCATGCTATTATATCTATGGATTGGTTCTTGAATTACTCTTGTTCTCTTTCGAATCTTACTAGAATTGGATCAAACCATTTCCTGATTTATTTCTCTACTCAAAAGTTGGGTAGAAAGAAAAGGTTCCCCATTAGATTCGAGAAGATGTGGCTCAGGCACTCAGATCTTAAGGGTAGAATAAAAGAGTGGTGAAAGATTAAAATTAAGGTATCTACTATGTTCAAGATGGCTAATAAATTGTCTTACGTAAAAACTAATGTGAAAAAGTGGAAAAGAGGATCTTTAGTCAAATTTTTAAAATTAAGGAAACCATTGAGAATAGATTGGATGTGGTCCAGAAGGAGATTCATGATAAAGGCATGGATTATTTGCTTCAAATCTATGAAAATGACCTTTTATCTCATCTTCATGATATTATAGTCAAAGATAAATATTGTTGGAAACAAAGATCTAGAGCGGTTTGGCTCAAAAACTTGGCAACAATAATATCAAGTTTTCCACCTTTATTTTCTTAAGTATTGGGAAACTAATATAATTAAATTTATTTAGATCAATGAATCTAATTTTGAGGAGGAAGGGGAAATCCATCAGGTTGCAACGAAGTTCTTTTCTAATCTCCTTTCTGATGATTCTAAACATAACCAAGAGTGTGAATATCAACTTTTGGAAGTTATTCCTAAAATTGTTTTTGAGGAAAGCAAAAAAATGTTGATCATCATTCCTTCTAAGGATGAGATAAGGTCGATTGTCTTCTCGTTTGAGGTAATAAAGCACTTGGGTTGGATAACTTCCTGCTTTTCTTCTTTTAATATTTTTGGGATATAGTGGCAATGGATGTTGTGGATGCTACTAAGGAGTTTTTGGGAGTAGGAATTTATGTAAAGAGTTGAATTCTACTTTTTTAGTGCTTATTCCAAAGAATACAGGTGCTAAATCATTTGTGGACTTCAGACCCATTGACTTGTGCAATTCTATCTATAAGATCTTTTCTAAGGTTTTGGCATTGAGATTGTAACTTTTTGTTCCCGATATAATATCCATTCAAGAAAGTGGTTTTGTTCTTGGAAGACAAACTTTGGATTCCATTATTTTGGCGGATGAAAAAATTCACTATCTTTCTGTTAATAGGAAGGTGGGGCTTTTCCTCAAGCTTGATTTGTTGAAAGCCTATGATTGGGTTAATTGGCTTTTCGTATCTAGAGTGTTGTCTAGTTTTGGCTTTGGGAGAAAATTTGTGGAACTCATTTTCCAACTTATATCCTCTTCTAAGTTTTATGTGATTATTAATGGGTCCCCTTTAGGGTTATTTAAAAGTTTTAGAGGGGTTAGAAAAGGTGATTTGATTTCTCTGTTTCTCTTTTTCATAATTGTGGAAGCTTTGGGAAGATCTACTCAAGGAGTTGTTAATGTTGGATCTCTAAAGGGAATTCTCACTTCCTCTAGAGGGCCTCCTTGTTCCCATCAACAATTTGTTGGAAACACAATCATAATGTGAGAAGTGTCGATTTTAGAGCCAAAAAGATCATTTTCATCTTAATCCTATTCAACATAGCCTTGATTTTGATTATATGCAAGTTGAGTAGCTAGTGTCATGAAATACTTTCCACACCTCTCTCATAGTGATTGCACTAATTTTTAAGAGTTGGTATCATGAGTTATGCATTAGCAAACTTCACACCAAAATAAATCACATTCACTCCTTGTAACTTATGTAACAATGTGCAATATTATGTTGCATAATTTTCATGACATATAACACATTTCAAAATATGTAGTAGTTGGGAAAACAATACACTATTTTTTTCTTTGGCTCTCACCACTATACAATTAGTTGTAGCATTTTTTTCACTTCTACATCCTACACATTGAAAAATTCATGTGATTTGGCTTTTGGTTATTTGCTCCATCCACTTGACTATCTATTCTATTTGTGCTTCAAATTTAAGATTTATGTCACATGAAGGTTCACCAAGCATTTCTAATCACAACACAACATATAATGCATCATTTTTATGTAGGGAGTATGCATTGAACTATTTCCCTTTGAATGCGCACAATCAAACCTTTGATGAACCATTCCTTCTTGATGGCACCATCAATTTCTTGTGGACTATTTGAGCATAGATCCTTAAATTATTGTCCATACTCGCACACAAACTCTCCGTGGATTTTCTTGATATCTTTCAATGCAACAATTTTTTTTGTGAGAAATTTTTGGGCAATCAAATTCAACTAGAAAATTTTAGTTAGCATCATCCAACTTTGTTGTATTCCTATGCTTAAAAAATCTTGAGTACCAATCTTGTGCTTTGTTGGTATGAGTAGATGCAAAGAGCCAAATCATCTACACATTATCATTAACGTCCTTCACCCTTCAAGCAATATTATAGGCTTTCCAATTCCTAGATGCATCTTCATCTCTTGTATAGGGCTTCATCGTAGTGTTTTTGTGCTCATAAATGACAATAGGATTTCATAACATGTTATTAGTACTTTTGGCTTCACTTGAAAAGTAGTATGAGAAATGTTTTTGAAACTGGTAACAATATTCTAAAAATATTATTATATTTTTTATCACTTGAATTTTTGGATACCTCTCCAGCTTGTCATTGTAACATATACGTTGCAATGTTGTGTGCTTCTTCACAATCATCGAGGATTCTATTCTATGGTTTTGGTTTGTGCATAATAGTTCTCTCAAATAGCTACTTGGTTTATCATCATTTGAGAATATATATTTATTTTAGCAACAATAAATTATAGTACAATAGCATTCCATTGAACATTGTGTTGATCGTTTCATAGATACACTCAATTCATCCATGTTTGAATGACACCTTCATGCAATCTTCACTGTCAAAACTTTCACATTTGCATCACCTCCTTTAATACACATCTTTCTAGGCCCCCACCATTACTTCAACTAAATAACTTCTCACCTTCTCATACAATTTTCTTAACACATACTATGTTCAACATTATTACTCTAGTCATGATCTTTGTGTGTTAATCCATGAATCAAGATTAGACTACATGCTCTAAACTACAATAAAGAAATCACTTCATAAAAAAAGTTTCTATATGATTTTATACCAACCTCTTTTCCCAAAGTGAAATTCCTTCAAACAATTCACTATGTAAAGGAGTATAAAAATTACTTAGAACTTCTTTGACCAATGAGTTGGTCAATACTACAAACTAAATAATTTGCAAAGAAACACTTTTCATGAATATGTCCACTTTGTGCGTAAACCATTGACAAATCTCATCATGTGCATTATCTACCAAGACATTGTTGTGAATAGCATAGAGACTTGCATAAGGTTTTTGACAATAAAAACAAAATGTTAAACCATATTAATCATCCCTATCATTATCCTACTAGGCTAACACATCATTGTAGTTTCTTCCCATTAATATATTCACTAGGTTCACCTAAAATGCGAGAAGATTTTTCCCTTCATTAAGAGCTCTTGTGTTGGACTACATATCTTAGCAAATAAGGGAAACTAGAATTGCACAAAGTTACATCTAATCTAATTTATAAAACGTAAAACAATACAATAATGAATATCTATAAGAGAAAAGACCTCCCAATAATTCATCAATTCTTCTATCCAACAACATACAAATACTCAACATAAGCACAACTAGAGTAAACTAGTCATGACCAACAACTTAACTATTTATCCCATTCATTCCTTCTTTTTGTACTCCTCTCTATATGTATTATAATTATAGTGTTGTATTAAAAGGAAATTCAATGCACATTTGCCACTTGCGCTTGATTATAGATGTCTTGTTGGTGCCTAAAATACAATTATCACTTACAACCTTCAAATAAATGAGAAAATAATTCTTGTTTCTTTGCCTAAATATTTCAAATGATTACAAATGCATCAAAACTAGGGAGTGACATTATTTGGTGCCAACAATAGTTCTAAAATCTTAGTGTGTATCTAACCCTGTGATTCATAGGATTTTAATACTTGCAATAAAGTTTTGCCTATGTTTGCAACCTATAATGATAAGACTTGGTGATATTGAAGAACACTGTTAGAACTTGCCATGACAATAAGAAATCCTTAAAAATTCCACAATTATAGTCAAGCCCTATTGATCAATTCAAAAAAAATGATAAGTGAGAAGACAACAAGCAACTAATGCAATTTATAATGATGTGGCTATGATAATTTTAAATGCTTGAAACTTCAACTAAGTGTAATGGATCATAAGACATAGTGGAAGAACTAGGGTTCTAAAATTTCTTGATAAATGGATTGATGCATTTGAAATAACTATGTTGAATAGCGTTAGGACAAGGGTATGAATGATTTCAAATGATAAGAGGTGATCTTGGATGATAAGTGATAGTTGTAGATTACCTAAGGGTTAGGGTGATTTTTTATATATATGTCGTAGGCATACAATTTAAATCTTCTCGCATGAAAATTGTTGCATAATGACTAGTTGGAATTAAGTTGGTTTGGGCTTGACATTAAGTTTGAAATTTGAAAATGGGTCAATTTTCCGCTTTTTTTACATATTGAATAAAGCTCATTACAATAAAAATAATAGCAATCCACAAAGGAGCTACACATGGAAAGAGAGAACCACAACAACAAAACAATAATCAGCCCAAGGGCAATAACCCAACATTAGTACAATGATCAGCCCCGAGGGCAACAACACAACAACAATATAATGATTATCCCCAAAGGAAAATAAATAACATGTGTGAGTTTAGCTTGTTTTTCCTTTAGTCTTGTTCTTATATTCTTTTTTTTGCATTTTTTGTTAGCTTTTATTATTTTAATTAAATAATTTAAGTTTTCTTTCATTTCTCTTCTTATGTTTTTAATCCTTTTGTGTCTATTTTTCCTATTTTCTTTTTTTCTTTCTTTTATTTATTTCATTTATATTTATATTTATATCTTTTGCATATTTATTTTCTTCCTTGTCTTTGTTTATTTACACTCTTTTATTCTCATCCTTCAGCATTTGTTTGTATTTATGTTGGGCATTCATGATTACACGCTTTCTTAGTTTCCATATTGGTTTCCTCCTTCTTTTGATATTATTAATTATATCTTTTTACCTTATCTTTTGCTCCTTCATCTTTATTTTTGAATTTTCTTTGTGGTTGTGTTGTCTTGTTTAGTGCTTTCAGTTGTTATTTATTTCTATTTTATTCTCTTCTTTTTATTTAATTTTTATTCTTCCCCTCGTGAGTTGTGCTCTCCCCTTCCACTCCCATTTCTTCCTTCTATTTATCTTCCTAACCAGCTAGTCTGCAACTAATATTTTATCATCCTCTTCAACTCTCTATCCTCATGATGGATCACTGAGTGTGATCTGAAACGTTGATGAAAAAATTGGAACACAATCGAATCCAAAAGCAGTAAAACTAACTAATAACAATACTAAGAACAACCCAAAGACATAGTACTCAACAACTATAATATAATGATCAACCCCAAAGGAGATAAGCACCTCTAAAGAAAAAACATCAAAGTCATGAAGTAAAATCTTTAGCAATAGTTCCCTATAAAGATACACATGACCCAACTAGTACCTAACCAATGTCCAACAAACCAAACCTGGAGCAACCACAAGTAATATTACTAGGTCAATTTTGCACTTACAATTTTTAACCTAATAAAGGAATTGAAAATATGTAATCCAAGAATAATATAAGAAAATAAAGATAAGGATAATGATGGATGGGACCCTCCTATAGACATTTCAGGCCCTGCTGATGTATGAGACAAGTTGGATGACTAGTATCCTCATCTTCCTTATTCTACTATTGCTCGTCACCTAGTGGTCTTGTGTATGTTTTTATGCTCCAAACTTTAGCCCCCATATGAACTTTAGGGGTGTTACTTTTTCCCACCCACCTTTTCTTGGTGAACATGTGTAACAATTTTTTTTTGTTATATGGGGGAATTAGGAGCCCATCGACCTAGATCAGCTTGATTTGAACATAATTTTCATGAACACGACGATCAACAGAACGAGCCCCTATAACCAACAGACCAACATTAAGACACCCCCAATTCCGACAACTAGAATTAATGAAAAGTAATGTGTAACATTATTTTATAAATGATAATACAAATACTTATTCATTAAAAAAATATATAATAAAATTAAAGACTAGCAAAAACATCTATGTGCTTTTGACAAGCCATTAGACTTGTGTTAAAAGATACTTGATTTGGGATTTATTGTCTTAAATATTTTGATCTCAATTTCACTATGGGTTGCAACATTTTTGTTTTGTTTTGTTTTACGGGCAAGCGGCAGCTTTTAATTGGATATAAATATGCCTGAGAATATCTCAGATTAAGACGAGATAAAACTTGTATAACCAGGATATTAGGAATTGTTTAATGGCCAGAAAAATAGTTTATAAAAAACTGCTCATGAACTTACAGGCCACACAAACAATATAAGCCTTGTTGGACACCTGATCCGGTGAATTTTCTCACAGAAAAGCTAATCTTACCCATTTTTAAAGTTTTGCACTTCTAAGCATGACATTGCTGTTGCCTCCAACACCAACCGTTGCTCTGCACCAGGCTAGTCGTTGCAAATTCATAAAACATTGCTCGTTACATGATGAAGATCTCTGCTCGACAATTCCCACAAGTGGCAAAGCAGTTCCACTTACAGGTTTTGATGGACAGAGAAGAAAACAGAGCTCGTTGCAATGCCATAACAACAAGAATGATTTTAACAGTGTATTTGCAAAGGTGGATAAAGTAGAATCCATCAAAATGTGATTATTCGTTTACTTTAGTTAAACGTGCTCAGTATTGGAGGGGTTTGTGTCTGCCTATTAAATAATATTTAGCTTTTAAGTAATTATTTTCTCTATATTCTGAGAATGTTCTTGTTGCAGTGCATCAAATTGCAATGTTCTCTGTGATCAATTGTGTAATTTAATTGGGATGGGACATTTCCATCCTCTCTACTGGACTTTTCTTTCCCCTAATGATGGGCTCTGTAGAGAGATTATAAAATGAATCCAATAAAATTAGGCTCGTGGACCTTTCCTTTCCACGAGTTCAGTAGAGAGGCTCAAAAAAGAACCAAACAAATTAGGCCCAAAATGTCTGAATCCAATAAGACAACGCAATTGATCCCGGAAGAATATTGTAATTATTTTCCTGTTTGCATTTGATGTTCTTTAAATATATTCTGCATGGCTATGGTACTCTTAATAGCAATTACCTTTTACTGAAGATTTCATGTACTAGATTAGGCTTGCAAAGTGCCTTTTTGTTATTTTTAATATACTGGCAAAGTTTCAGAACCTACGAATTCCCATTAGCATGCTGGACAGTGATGCCTAATTTGTGGTTCAAACTGTGGATTGTTCTTTTAAGGCAATTCCTCAAGCCATGATTATTTTCTTAAGGTTCTTAAATTGTCTTTTTGTTATTTTTTATACATTGGCAAAGTTTCAGAACCTACAAATTTCCATTAGCATGCTGTCTGGTGATGACTAATTTGTGGTTCAAATTGTGGATTGTTGTTCTAAGGCAATTCCTCAAGCCATGATTCTTTGCTTGAGCTTCTTAAATTATCTTTTTGATATTTTTTATACATTGGCAAAGTTTCAGAACCTACAAATCCCCATTAGCATGCTGGATAGTGATGACTAATTTGTGGTTCAAATTGTAGATTGATCTTCTAAGGCAATTCCTCAAGATATGATTATTTGCTTGAGGTTATCTTTCATGTACCGGAGGCCTCCATTAGCATGATGGGTGACCTAGAACTAGGCTACCTTTCATTCTTCTTCCAAAAGCCCTCTCTAAGTCAAACTTCTTTGTTTTAGGTTCCTAGCTGAACTATGATATAATATTATTTTCCATAGACCAGGTCAGATTCAATCCGAGAGCCACCCATTAGGATACACGGGGGTGCTCTACTATTGATCTATTTTAGCCCTTTATGAAATTGTTCTTACAACAACCCCTCTCAAGCCACAATTTTTTGTTAGATTTCTAGTCTAGTTCTGATACCACATTATTTTCTATCCAAACCTAGAGCCTGCCATTATCTTCAAGCACTTCTTTGGTTTTGAAGTTCTTATTTCTACAGTTACAATATTGTTGATATCAATTTAGGATTTCAACTAGGTTATTACTGCAAATTCTTTGTTTGTTTGCTTTTTAAGTTTAAACTATTCTAGTTTTAAAAACACTTTTTTTCCAATTTAATTCATGAATTAGGTTATGGCTGCAAATTGTTTTCAAATCTGCCTTTGAAGTATCATATGTACGCATTTACACAAGTCACTGACATCAGTTATTCTAGTATTACTGTAAGTATGTGGGTAATTATGACTAATGCCATTATATACTGGGCAGGTTAAAGGGAATTGTACAAATGAAGAATTGAAGGAAGCCATGGAAATTCTGTCTGTTATGGATCAGCAGGAAATCCCAGTACACTCAGATGTCTATGCTACGCTTCTAGAAGCTTGTGCAAAACACAAAGCTTTGGCATTGGGAAAGCAAGTCCATAAATACATGCTCAGCAACAAAATCAAGAAAACTCCATCTTTATGGTCCAAGCTTGTAAACATGTATGCACAGTGTGGAAGTATTGAAAATGCACGCCTGGTTTTTGAGGCAATGGGAAAGAATCAAACTGTTTTTTCATGGAATGCAATGATTGCAGGGTATGCAAGAGAGGGGATGTGCAGGGATGCCTTAGCACTGTATTGCAGAATGAAAGGGGATGGATTTACACCTGATAGGTTTACATTTCCTCGGGTGCTTAAGGCTTGTGGGAGAGTAGGGGATCTGCAGGAGGGCAAGAAGGTTTATGATGATGTTGTGAAAAGAGGGCTTGAATCTGATGTTTTTATTGTGAATGCGCTCATGGACATGTATGCAAAATGTGGGTGTATTGAGATTGCTCGAGAACTATTTGACAAAATGGTTCACAGAGATCTTGTTTCATGGAATACCATAATTTCAGGTACATAATTGATGTCAAATGTTGTAGTGTAAATAATCCATAGTAATTGTTTACCAATTTATCTGAATAAGATAACATCCATTGCATAATCTGATAGTTTATAGATTGCACAATAACAATACCATAATTTCAGGTACATAATTGATGTCAAATGTTGTAGTGTAAATAATCCATAGTAATTGTTTACTAATTTATCTCAATAAGATAACATGCATTGCATAATTTGATAGTTTGATAAAAAAATGTCCATTTTAGTGTAGAGAATGTGGGAGAATTGTTGTACAAAATTCCTTTTCCCGTCATGCTAAATGTTGGTAGTTTAGAGAATGCATGGTAATTGGTTGAAAATTCAAACATGCCAAAGGCTGAAGTATGGAAAGTACACGATAAGTGTCTGATAAAATGTCTCAGACAAATCACATCTATTGCCTAATCTGATAGTTTACAGACTGTACAAGAATTCTTTGGCAAAATGACTTAGCAAGGTCTCATTTTTGCTAATGTGATGATTTAGACGCTGCAAATGAAACAAAATACCTTTATTAAATTTCCTGTCTAGCCAATTTCGGAAAAATGCAGAGGGTTCTAATGTCATGTCAAGTGTAATAGTTTAGGTGCTGAATTTTTTTTGACAGAATTCTTCATGAACATCTCATCTTATAATGAATGTGGCAGTTTAGAGCATAGTAGCAAAACTCTTTAATGAAACATGATCAGCCCAGTCAGTGATCCGATCTGAATGGGATATCCAAGTTTTTCCTCTGATTGGTGGCACAGTTCTGGAGGATTCTGCTTTTAACTCTGATTGCTGGCATGATTCCCCAGGCTGGTTTAATTACAAATAAGATGTGGTTTTTTCATCCATTTTTTTAATTTACCTGTAAAATACTTGTTTGTAGAATTTTCTGTGAAGATCTCATTTTTAGATCGCATAATTGGATTTTGCTGAAGTAACCAAATATTGGGTTAATTAGGGCACACCAAAGGGCACTCATTCTTCAGCAAATGTTTGCTCCACTCTCATTCTGTAAGGGCCTAATTACTGTTTTGTGGCCTTGACAGCCACATTTTGTGAAGGGTTTGGAGCTTGGATAAAAGTGATAAAATTATGAAAAATGGCATGCTGCTCCTTGACCCCATTGGGGGCTGCCAACCACAGATTCTCTTTCATTTTAGAAAGGAAAAAATATAAATTAATTCTGTTCTGGATGGAAAAGCAGCATTTTTTACTTTATTTGGCATGAAATTAAAAACACAGCAATTTTTTATCTATTTTAATGAAAATTTCAGCAGTTTTTTCCTCAAAATTTTCCTCAGTAAATTCTGATTAATTGAAAAAATCTTTGTCTTTTGATTTGGTAAGTCAATCCTGAGAAAGATTTTGCTGCTATGGTTTAGAGACTGCGAGAGAATTATTTGACACTATATCTCATTCTGATCTTATCTCTTACCAAATGTAGTAGCTTAGGGACTGCAGGAGAACCATCCATGCAATGTCAAGTTAGTTTAGAAACTGTCCATGAACTGTGTGATAAAATGCCTCAATGAGATCTTGTGTCATGCCAAATGTGGTAGTTTTGAGAATGCACACAAGAATCTTATGTCATGCAAAATATGATAGTTTAGAGACTCCATAATAATTGTTTGAAAAACATGTCAACTAGACCTTGTCTCATGGCAAATGTGGCATTTTAGAAATTGCACGAGGATTGTTTGATAAATAGCTCAGTGAGATCTTGCTGAATGTGGTAGTTTAGTTTGACAACATGCCTCGTGAGTTCAACTAATGCCAAAAGTAGTAGTTTAACTCAAATATATTTACTTGTAAATGTTAATGTACATAAAAAATCCTAACTGGGATGTTCAGACAGGCTCTTACAACTTTGTAGCCTTTCTCGAGTGGAGGTTTCAAGCTAGGTTTGACAAAATGCCTCAATGATATTTCATCTAGAGGCTGTACAATAATTTTTCAATAAATGTCAGATCACATCTCATTCAATTGTGATTGTTTACAGACTACAATGGGATTGTTTGACAAAATGCTTTAGCAAGATCTTAACTCGTGCCAAATGTGGTGGTTTAGAGACTGCATTAGAATTATTGGACTAAATTACTCTGACATATTGTCTCACGGTAGTTTAGACACTCATGAAAATTGTTTCAAAATCCTCATTGATATCTTGTCTTAAGTGCACAATGTCTTTGGGACAAGTGGTGGTGAATGAGGTGTTCTGAAATGTAAGCAAGGGCTCCATTTCTATAGGAAGTTCCTGTGTAGTAGCCATGAGGACATCTTGACATATCAGGGTTGAGCTTCTGTCCATTCTTGGGTTTAAAAACCCACCTTATGTGTCTCCATAGGGCCTTTGGAGGTGGAGGTTGTGTAAACTTAAAACTATGTGTGCTCTTTGATCTTTGCCCAAGCATCTAGTCTGTTTGAGTCAACTAGATAAGATCATGTAAATCTTTGGGTTTTTATAAAAGATCCCTAGATTCAATTATACTGCATCTATTTCTGAGGTGTACCTCAATAGACAAAGTTAGGTGCATCTCAAATTTGACATTCTGCAGTTTGCATGCAGATACTGCTTGCAGCTCACATTTCTGTCTAGGCAACTTTGAGGTGAATAGAAACCCCTTGGTAGTGGCATCCAAACTGAAAGGTTTACAGGAAAGAGAGAATATACCAACCAAAGAAATAGAAAAGAACCCTTATCTCTTTCCAAATGTGGTAGTTTAGAGACTGCACGGGAAGTGTTTCACAAAATGCCTCAATTGAGATTCCATCTCATGCCAAATGTGGTAGTTGAGAGACTGCACAGAAATTGCTTGATGAAAATTCTCATCTCATGCCATATGAGGCAGTTTAGAGACTGGATGTAAATGATTTGAGAGAATGTCTCTATGAAATCTCATCTTGTACCAGATGTGGTTGTTAAGAGATTGCACAATAGTAGTTTGACAAAATGCCTCAATGAGATCTCATCTTATAGGATACCCTGGAAGGAATATTACATAGGCTTTTTTCTCTGCTAATGGGCTAAAATTTCCAAAAATTACAAAAATAACTAGTTTACAGATTTGAGTTTTTCAAGAAAAAAATTAGTCTAATTTCTATATGAGATGTACATTGAGATGTTAGATTCACCAAATTTTGTGAATAGTAAATTGCCAGAGTTATGAGTACAATAGTAGATCATATATTCTCCTCAATGTTACCCTATAACTACATCATTTCATATTTTTCAAAGTGTAGAGATTTTCCAAATTTTTCCCTGATATTATTATTGCAGGCTATGGACAGAATGGGCATTTTGATGAAGTGTTGGTGATTTTTCGCAAAATGAGTTTGGAAGGAGTGAATCCTGATGGTGTTTCTGTTGCCAGTGTGCTACCAGCTTGTGCCTATACAGGGGCTCTGAAACTAGGCAAAGAGATCCATCAGTACATGTTTAAGAGTGGAATTGAGTTTAATGTCTTTGTTTGCTGTGGACTTGTTGACATGTATTCAAAATGTGGCAGGATACAGAATGCACGCCAAGTGTTTGATCAATCTCCTAACACAGATTTAGCTTTATGGAATGCCATGATTCAAGGGTATGCTTTACATGGGCAAGGGGAGACCGCTCTTCAACTGTTTAATGAGATGATCTCATCAGGCAAGAAACCTGACCACATTACTTTGCTTTCTTTGCTATATGCCTTCAATCATGCAGGAATGGCGGGTAAAGGACGTGAATACTTCTTCAGCATGAGTCAAAATTATGGTATTACACCAGGAGTTGAGCATTATGCATGCATGGTTGACCTACTTGGACGTGCTGGCTTCGTGGGTGAAGCACTGAGCCTTGCCACAAGGATGCCAATAGAACCTGCTGCTTCTGTGTATGGAGCTTTGCTTAGTGCTTGCAGAATTCATGGGCATATAAAGATAGCAGAATTTGCAGCGAGACACCTTTTTGAATTAGAGCCTGCCAATCCTGGAAATTATGTGTTGCTATCAAACATTTATGCTGCAGCTGGTAGGTGGGAAGAAGTGGAGAAGGTAAGACGAGTGATGAGAGAAAAGGAACTGAAAAGAGTGGCAGGACGCAGCTGGATTGAGATTAAGAGTAGGGTTCACACATTTCTTGTCTGTGACACATGGCATCCACAGTCGGAACAGATATATGATAAGTTAGAGAGCTTGTTTAAGCAGATAAAGGAGGCAGGGTATGTTCCTGATACCAACTTTGTACTCCATGATGTAGATAAAGAGAAGAAGCTAAGAATCCTTTGTGGTCACAGTGTTAAGCTAGCTCTTGCATTTGGACTTATCAGTACCTACCCAGGGACATTAATACAAATCTCAAAGAACCTCCGTGTCTGTGGTGATTGCCATAGTGCAACCAAGTTCATTTCCAAGACTGTTGGACGTGAAATTATTGTGAGGGACCCCAATCGCTTTCATCATTTCAAGAATGGGATGTGTTCTTGTGGGGACTATTGGTAATAACCTTAGTAGAAGCATTTGCATTGAGCAGGTTTCTTCATATTTCCCACTACACAGTTTTATGTAGCCAGCCCTTAATAGAATAGCAGTATAATCAGTACTTGGGTTGCATTGCACATACCATCTGAATTCAATGCTCATAAAGAACTTTGACTTCACTACCAGAGACGATACTTTGACAACATTGAATTGGAGTTAGACCAATCAGAATAAAATAAAATAATCTCAGATAGAATCTTGATAATAAAACTAATAGAGGTGAAGCAGGTTGGATGGAAGAATTTCTAAAGTAGGCACCCATTCCCTCTTGGAAGTAACCACAGATATCAAACAGCTGCTTATTACCTTTGTTCTTTCTAGACAAAGCTAAAGAAACGTGCCCTCAGAATGGTCATGCCCTCAGAATGGTCTCCTCTCATTGCCAAACGCTTTACAATTGCCTTTTCAATGTTGTGACATGATATAATCATATAAACGTATAACCAATCTGGAAGATTCATGCCCAATATGCAAAGAGAACTATTCCAGGAGCAAAGGCATATTGTTATTTGTAATGTGGTTCCCTCTTCATTGAGAATGGACAATGTGGTTGTAAGATGGATACAGCAGAAGCATATAATAGTGCTTGGAAACACTACTATAAAATTTCCTCATGCAAGATGATGTAGCAAAGGGTACTTGAGAGAAGTAATGCAGGGAATCAACTTAAATTATGGTTTTGAAAAGAGAAACACATTATCACCTATGAGATTATATAGGGGAATGGTGTGAAACAATTGTACAAATGAAGACAAATCAGTCTAGAATGGCTAGTAGTCTATTTTTATTCATGAATCTGTGCATTAACTGGGCCCAGCTGGTGGGGCCACATGCAGGGAAGCCCATCCCCTCCATTAACACATGTGGTCTAAACCCACAAGCACAGCATTGAAACAGGGGCACAAATCCTGCATTAACACATATGGTCTAAACCCACAAGTACAGCATTAAAACAGGGGCACAAAGCCTGCGAGTTCAATGGTTCAGTGGGGTTTTAAACCTAGGTGGCAACAAGACCACCAAGTTTTAACCAGCACACCATGCCCTTAATGGCTTAGAATGGCTACTAGTTAATCATCATACTATTAAATATTTTTAAATAATTCCTTCTAACTTTGGGTTTTTGGAATTCCTATTATTGAAGCAGAGCTGAAAAATGAAACATAAGCACCCACCTGTCGGTATGCTTCTCTTAGGTGAAAAATGACAGAATGTTAAATATTATCCAGTACAGCTACACAATTAAGCTATACTTGCTGATAGGGTTCTCCAAATCCTTCCTTCACTATTACAAACTGATAGAATGGTTTATGCCAGGTAAAAAATGATTTTCTGTTGAAATTGTCAAATGATTGATTTGTAAAAGAGGACTAAAAAGTTAAAAACATCTTGAATTGTGAACTTAGTTTAGCATCTGATTGGACTTCGTAGGCTTTCCTCTTTTCAATTTTTCAGCTGTCATTTCAGAGGTCATTTGGATCTTGATAACGTTATGGTGGACGTCAAGACAGTGCTCAGACAAATGTTTCACAGTTGAATGATTTAAGAAACGGGGCTCCAATACTATTGCACTTACGGAGTCACACTTGCTGATAGTGCTCCCCAAATTCTTCCTGTCACTATTATGAACTCATATAATGGTGTTTGCCCCCTGACCTATCATTTGTGGTTGAAATTGTCACATGATGTCATGATTGATTTCTAGAAGAAGACTTAAAATATTTCAAGTTTTCAACGGTGGAGCCATTTTAGTACACACTTGGATTTGGTAGGCCTCCTCTTCAAAATTCTTTAAAGTGATCACCTCAAAGGAGGCAGGCAAGCTCTTGATAACCTCAAGGTGGACATGTAGACATAGCTCGAACAAAATGTTGTGAAGCTGAATGGTTTACAGGGATGAATTACAGACCAGATGAAAGTCCAACTCATTATTTTCTAACAGAGGAACCTTCATCATAGGATATAGCAATGCCCCAGTATCCAATAGACTTATTGAACATCTTTTGGAATGAAATCTTTTATATGCTTGTGCTGACAAGCTTTTCTTAAAAGGAAGATTTTCAACGTAGTGCTATAAGCCTATAACAGAATCTTTCCATATAAATAGCACTCTCCTGATAAATGTTTAACAGAAACAATTATTTCCCAAGGCTTCAGAGAGAGAGAGAGAGAAAGAAGATTTGGGGTTATATATTTTCGCTATCTGTACACAAATTTTCTATCAACATAACATTGCATCTTGATTACTAGAATGACAGTGATGATCATGAAAGAAAGGAGACATTGTTCTATTCGTTACAACAGGTTGGTGTGCATCAAACTTCAAAGTATAACTTCTTGAGGCGGGAAGCCTTTCAGAAGCACACCACTTCTATAGGGTTCAATGGTTCATTCAGCTGAGTGGAAATGCTCCCAGGAAGGACATTTGCATGTGTTGGTCTGCGTGGCTTATACTGTTGGAACCAACTTGGTATCACTTTTTAAAAATCTCTCTCATTGGATGACTTGGTGTCATATTATAAGGACATCTGATTTATTTCTTTATTTTGCTTATTGTGAATTGACATTTGATTTTTGCATTGGCTTATTTCCATTTAAGCATCGGGTATTAATCTTAGATTCTTATTAAAATACATTTATGAGCTATTCTTCACCTTGTAGAGAGACCAAAGAATTTGTGTTAATGAAGAGGTTGGAAGGCATGATATTCTGTTATATCCTCCTAAATTGGGTTTACTAGGTCTTTGCAGAGGTATACATTTTCTAAGTAAGACTGAAGGAATTGATTGCACTCTACTTTATTTTTGGCTCTTCATTTAATTGGCTCATTGGACTTTGGTGCTTCTTGTTATCCCATTGGTCATGTTACCTTGGTTCGTCTTGGGTATCAGTGCACATTGAGTTATATTCTATTTGTTGGTCCTGGGTATGGTTGCCACTTGTTAGATAAAGAATCATGGTCAAGCTGTTCTCGTTACCAGGCAAAAGTAGATGGTGCTCTACTGATAATTGATGGGAGGTGAATCTATCCCCCTTTATTTTGCTATACTAGATAGGGGTGATTGCCAGAGAAAAAGTGGGTAGTCTCTAATCACCATTGCAGGGAGGTGAATTCATCTCTCTTTAGCTTGCCACGCCTTTATGGGCAATTGTGAGTGGATGGATCTCGATAATGGTGGAGGAATTGCATGCCTTCACTCTTCTTCAGTTATTAATTGGAATATTCACATATAATCAATTAGATGATAATCTAAGACATGCTCAGGATGTCCTCGTTCATGGCATTGTATTTGTATGAAACCTTAGGATGCTTTATTTCTTATGCTTTAATAGTTGGACCTCGGGTGATCTCCATATCCCTGCTTGATTTTCTTTTATATTTCAAGAATGCACAAAAGAATGCACAAGGCTTGTTTAGAACACTTAATTTTTTGAAGGGTTACCACAACTAGTAGCATAATAATTTAAAAATTTCCTAGTGGGTATTGTTTTTAAATTTTAATTGATTTGCATAATTTTGATGTGGCCTCAGTATATTTATTTAGGATTTCATGTGTTGAAAATATTCTTTACTTGATATGCTTTTGCCTATCATTAGTGACAATGATATCATCAAATTTCAAACAAGGAGAACTCGTGGGATATTGTTCCTTAGTTCTGTCACTTAATTTTACAAGGTAAGGGAACATTTGTTAACCGTTTGATGGATGTGAATAGTTTAGTTCTGTAATTAAAATTCTAATAGTATAACTTTTGAACTTTTTAAAATTTAGAATAAATCTCCATTGAACCTTGTGGTGGAGCTTAATAAGTTGGTTAGTAGAGATGTTAATTAATGTAACCTTTTCTGCTTCCCCATAGAGTCCCATATTTGTGTCCTTGCAGTAACTGGAAAATACCATTTCTTATGTTTAATCATTGTACTTATGTCATTTGCCAGGTAAATCGCCTCTAAAACATGATGTAGTTTTCTTACAGAGCATTATGAGGATTTATTAATGCTTTCCAATTTTAAAAACTTCATAAAACATGCCACATCTCGTAAATGCCTTGCTTTTAAGTTAAAAAAAGTAGCAAAGTTTTGTCATTCCTACCATGCAAACAAAACTAAATTTGATGACATGAGACTGTTTATATGATAACATTACGGAATCCTTAATGTTCAGTTCCAGCACAAGAATATTACAGCTACCATTGTCCTTAACATTGGTGTGAGGTTAAGAAAATAAAAATAGTTTCACATAGCTGTCCATGAAGAAAGAAATCTAAACAAATTGTTGAGAGAGACAACTGGGCGTGACCTCTTTAAGGAGAAACGATGCTTGTTGATGATCAAAGCATAATAATTGTATCCAGTCTACATTTTTTGTTGCCATGAAAAGATAAGCATGTGAGGGATAGAAAAGAATGAAAAATATTAATAATATCCATAGATAACAAAAATAATGAAGTTGCTGCGGTGTACATGGATAAAAATGGCCAAGTGCACATGACATTTCAGGGATTAAATTTTAATTTCTAAAAATATATATGGACTATGATAATATCATGTACTGAATAGCAGTTTGTTTAGTGTGTTTCATTGTCAGTACATTCTCGATAGACCACAAAATTGTATTCATTGTAGGCAGTGATTCTGATCAAAACAACCTTGATAAAAAAAATCATTCAAAAGGACCATAAGTTGAAAGAAAAATCTATGAAGTCAGAAGGAATTATAATGCTAATGAATAAATAGAATGATAACCCACTCCACTGGAAGCATTGCGCAGACACATAAATAAGAACAGAAAGGATAGATACAAGATAAATATGGTACTACGGTGAAAAGAAAAATCTATGAAGTCAGAAGGAATTATAATGCTAATGAATAAATAGAATGATAACCCACTCCACTGGAAGCATTGCGCAGACATATAAATAAGAACAGAAAGGATAGATACAAGATAAATATGGTACTACGGTGAAAAGGAAAACTAAGACAAAGAACATAAAGTTCTAGTTTCTTACCACTAAATGAATCAAAGAAGGCATAATGACAGAATATGTTTTAGCATTGGTCCCAATTGCACCTGCACACATAAATGAAACAATCCCCAATTGCACAAAATTCCAGACAAGATTCCATCTGATAATCTGCAACCATAGTTTCTGGGAGCGTTCCCGTACCCGCATCTTCTAGTAACTATATGCTTAGGATTAACGTAGCCATACACTTTGTTGGCAAGAACGGGCACATATCCAAGATCTGGGCTTAAGTGCCTTGAAAATTTGTATCTATACCCTAGAATTAGTGAGAAGGGGAAGGTTAGAGCTTATGTAGGGAGTCAGAGAAAATTGTGGCATGAAAAAGACAAGTGAAACTGATAATATACAGCTATTTACATGCATATTACATAACTCATTATACACGAGTCAGATCAACTTGCAGTATATTATATTCATCATATGTTTGTCAGTGAACCATTGAACTAAATTTGAGGCGTGTCTTCATATTTTTTAATTGTTCTCCAAAAATATATTGTGAATATGTGTCTCTATTTGAAACTACGCTCCATGGTAATCCATGCAATCTCACAATCTCCTTGAAAAATAAGTTAACAACATGTACATCATGTGTCTACTTACAAGGAATAAAATGCAGCATATTGGAAAGTATATGTCTATCTACTATCAAAAATATAGAATCATGTCCTCTTGATGTTTTTGGCAACCCTAATATGAAATCAATACTTGTATCCTCCCAAGGTTTCTTCAATATTGTTAAAGGTTGATACAATCCAATATTCTAATTAATCCCCTTCACAACATGACAAGTCCTCCATTCTTGAACAAACTTCCTTACATCCTTATATATTTGAGACCAAAAATAATGTTCACTTACCAAGGCCATTGTCTTATCAATGCCCAAGTGTCTTGCTTATTTGCCAATATGTTTCTCCTTAATCAAGTTCCTCCTTATTGAGCTCTTAGGAATGCACAATTGGATTCATTTGAATAACATGTCATCCTGAATGAAATAATCCAACCACTTACTCATGTTTATTGCAATTGGCTCCTTTCTTTCTTTCCAAGCTTCCACAAATTGTAGGTCATCTTCATACATGTGTTTGAGTTCTTTAAAACTCATTATTGCTACCCTCATTTTAGTCAACATGTTCCTTCTACTCAATGCATATGCAACCTTGTTAGATTTTTCACTCTTATGCTTCAACAAAAATGTGTAACTATGTATGAACTCTACCCCATCGGGTGAACCCACAAAAATGGTTTACAATTCGAATGAGGAAGGAAAACTTCCAAAAAACTCACCCATGCAAAAAAAAATCGTTTTGAGGGGTTTGAGCGAACTCAAGGTTCAAACAAATCCCTTTGCATGTGGGAACCTGCGTTTCCCATTGTGGAAAGGGGGTTCGAGCGAACCCCTTAGGTTCTCTCAAACCCCCCTTTTCACACCTTCCCACCCTCCAACACAAAAAGACTCCAAATTTTTACCCTTCGAAGCTCAGGTTGAGGATGAAAATGGAGGAGACTTCACAGACCCAACTGGAAGATGGTAGTCCTCGGAACGAGGTATCCAACGAATATAATTTTAATATATTTTGGTTTTATTATGTATGTGTTTTTTTAGTTTTATTAAACATAGGTTTTTCACCGACAATCAAACTCTTTATCATGCACATGTGGAAAAATAACAGATTATCAAAATAAAATTTTGAAAAATATGTTCGGGTTGGGTATTGATGTCCTTGATCTATTAAAAAAAAAATTGAATTTCGATACATACAGAAAAAGTTATGTTGTATACGGTTTGCCAACATCTTAATTGTAATTGGTTTGACTTCGAAACTTGATTAAGGAAAAAATATTCAATAAAATACTATAAAACCAAATGAAAGTGTTAGATGACATAGCTACAAATCTAAATTTGAAAAAAATAGAATTTTATCCTTCATACAAAAAAAGTTATGTTGTATACAGTGAGCGACACTCCTTAAAAATGTTTTTTTTGAAAAAAATGAGTTTTCATAGGAGATGGAAAAAGAAGTGCAATTTGATTCCAAAAATTTTGAAAAAAATAATTTTAGAATCTATAGACAAAATGTGACGACACTCTAGTTTGCATCATCTTCAAATTCCTCACGGTTTAGCCACTATAGGTGCTCGAATGTGAAGATTTAGTTAAAAATAATAATTTCAGTGTCCAGTTTGGCCAAAAATTGTAAACCACTATTGTGGGATCACCCCATCTCATGTGTTTCTGATTCAACTTTACTTGATTGCTCAAATATTGTAAGGCTTGACTTGATGGCCAATGTACAACACAAATTCCTTCAACAATAGGTAGTGCCTCCACTTATTCAAGGATTGGATTAACTCATGGTCATAAACTAAGTATCTCTTCCTTGCATCATTAAAAAAATTAGTGAAATAGGCTATTTCTCTTCTTTCTTGATTCAATACTTGATGTGGAAAACCAAGCAAGAAAAAGTTAGAGAACAAATTTAGCCAATGGATATTATTCTCTACAACAAAATGAATTGAAAAACTTGTATTTCTAATTTTTTTCTCCTACATGAGGAGAAAATATAAATAGATAGAAAGTATATATGCCAAAATTAAAGATTTGGAACAATAAAAAAAAAAATTAAAGATTTGGAAGATATTTCAAATCTTAATGTGAGATGGAAAATAAAAACCAATTAGAAAAACGATAACAACATACTAAATTATGTTAACCTCCTAACAACTAGGAAACTAACATTTAACTTTTGTCTTTAACCTTTTGCATAGGACAAAAGCTAATAAAACAATAATTTAAATACTACACTATAACCTATACTCTATTAATCCTCATCAACATTTCTCCTATCACATTTCCGCTAGCATCATAGTTAGCCTAAAATACTTCGTCGAAATTAGGTAATGTTAACATGAGCTACTATATCACCTTTTGCTTTAGTAGTTCAAAACTCTTTTGTGTTCCTGATGTTCACTTCAACTCCTTCCAATCTCTCTTCATTGTTTTTGTCAATAATGTATATGTGGCATTGAAATTCATGATGAAATTACTATATAAACTTGCTAGTTCATCAAAATATCTTACCTCTCCAATGTCTGGTGGTGTAGGTCATTCAACAATTTCTCTTACTTCCTTTGAATCTATCTTCAATCCTTCCAAAAATTGCAAAACCCAAATACACTAATCATGTCCTCATGAAACTGCATTTCCTTTTGTTTATTAACAACTTCTCTTTTCTCAATCCCTAAAATACTTGCCTAATGTGTCACAAATGTTCTTTTTTGGTCCTATTGAAAATTATAATATCATCTAAGTAAACACTAACAAAATTACCCATAATAATCTCGATATCCTATGAAATGTGTAATTCAACCAAAATCTAGCGATGAAGATTTAGGTGTTGAAGAATCTTGATGTGGATCTAATTGAGGGTCTCTTTGGTCCCATATTATCTTATGATGTGTTTATTTGGATGTTATAAGTCGCAAAATGGTGCAACAAACTGTAAGAGTTGAATATTAGCTCTATACCCAAGACCACTTGCAAAAACAATAAATCCCTTCCAAAAGAGAGTATGCAAGAAAATGAGCTTGCTTGATATTGAGATAGGTATCAATATGATGATGAGGTATGAAGTATGTTAGAAATGAATACAATGACCTTTCCTACATAGGAAAGGTGGGGAATAGGATTAAATATGATTGTGACATGTGTCTTAATCTAATGACATGAGACAACTAACTCATAACAACCTAGAAATCAAGCATTAAATGCTAGAAAGATAAGATCTAGATATGCCAACTAAGACTTCTAGAAGGAATCTTATATTCCTAGGTAAACTTAACATGTGAATAAGTCCCCTAAGTCCCTAGTAAGGAAAATTACTAGGTACGAGACATATATTCACACCAACACCTCCCTTAAGTGCAACTTAGGGAGATATTATTATGCAAATGCAAAAATGGGTCCTAGCTACAAGGTCATTTTAGGTACCCATGTACAAATGCAAATGAAACCTCTCATAAATAAAGAAAAGGAGAAAATTCAGTGGAACAAACCTCCTCCCTAAAAGAGCGAAAAGATACGATCAAGTGATGAAAGATGGAGGACTCCATTGTTAGTGTTAATTTTTAACTTAGGGTTAATCACATAGGTGATTTTTTCCCATATCGTGTAGTTTTTCACCCATCTCATATTTTCATGCCTTTAAAAGGCTTGTACATTATGTATTTTATCATCTCATTTTTTATGAATATCATCTTGATATTTTGGCAAAATAGTGTTGTGCTTCTCTCGTATGTGTGAGGGTGATTTGTTTGCAGGTTGAGGATCCTAGGAAGGATTTGTCATCTCCTACATGGTATTAGAGCTCCTCCTCCTGCTCACCTTCTTGGAGAGTTTTTGTCGAGGAGATCCAGGCAATTTTTTGCCTACTAAAGGTTTTTGGCATTTGAAATTTATTAAATTTCAAAGTTACCATTATTGTCGATTATACATCATGTTTTTTGCCAAACGTGAGTTTCCAGATCACTAAGGCATTTAAAATTGTTGTTTGTCGAGCTGACTCCTTTCAAATCTATAGAAAAAGTGTGATTTATCCTTCAATCAGGGGTAGAGGCATGATTTTCTTCATCATTGGCGAGCATTTGCATGGGCTTTGATCGGTTGTGCATTCTTTGGCATCATTCTCAAACATGCACACTAGGCAATGGTTGCAATTTAAAATTGTAGGTTGTGATCTTTGCAGATTGAGGAGGGCAACATGACCATTGGTGATTTGGTTTTGGAGTGTACGTTTGGAATGGTGTATAGAGCATGTTCAAAGCACCTTCAATCTATGAATAGTGACCATTAACTTGCAACATTACCGCACTAATTGGGAGGGGCATGATTTAAAATTGCAGGCATTGTGATCTTCAATCAAAGTATCGTTGTTTGTGATTGGAGGCCTGATTTTATATTTTGGAAGCCCACACATAGATTTGAGCCACGATTTGCAAGTTTGACCTCCATTATCCTAACGTCACACGTGATCTGAAGGATTTGGAATCATTTGGAGTCACGATTGAAGGATTTGAAGGCCTTTTGTAGGCCACGAGAGTGGTTAACCAGTGGCAAGTCATGGGTGTTTAGACATTGCTCTACGCAGCCCACATCCATCCCCACACAGGGCCTTCTCATTGCCCTCCTCTAGTATGCCATCAAAGACTCTAGCGGGTGGGATATGCATTTGTAGGCCCATAAAAGGTCATGATTTGGTTTAACATTGGGCGACCTAGTCCTCTGTGGCTTCGTGAAACCGTGAATTTTCGATTGATGACTAAAGGTGGAGGATTTGTTCGGGTCGACCCCATGATCTGAGGAATTGGAAAGTTCTTTTTGGAATTTGCTTGAAAACATTTGATTTATTGTTGGAGGCTTGGGAGTATGACATTTTATTAGTTATTTGGGCATAGGGTTTCCTTCTTTTTTGCCATTTTCTTGTTGACGTAAAAAAATCACTATTTTTTTAACCTTGTTGCAAACATTTATCCCACATTTGTTGTAAAGGTGTTTTTTGGGCCTTTATATGCTCCAACACTCACACTAGACATGTGAAGTGCTTGTGTGCTCCGTGTGGTGGCTTGTGTGCTTAGCGAGTTGATTTTGAGATTTGGCTTGGTGATTTGATATGGGAACCTGCCACAAAACGTCTAGTAAGGTGCTTAATTTTTTGCTCAATTTTTTTCAAATTCTCAGCCCTTTTCGCATGATTGCTTCCTGAAGTATTTTGGGAAGGCTTCATTTGCAGTATATGTCATATTTGAGAGTTTATAATTGTTGTTGAAATTTAATGTCTTTGTATTCTTGGAGATTTGTCATAGTTCATTATGGAGTTTTCATTTCATCCTATTGTGATTATGTTGAAAAGGGGAAACTATAAAAAATGGAGAGATGGTGTCATGAAACATCTTAGATGGATTCATTTGTTGCCACATTTGTATAATCTTGTTCCTCCTCCTAGTACTGATAGTAATAAATTTGCATGGAATTGCAAATGGGATCATGTCTTAGGAGTTATTGCAATGCATATTGATGATGCCACTTTGAATGCTATTGATCATTTTGAGTGTCCTCATATTTTTTGGACTAAAATTTGGGAGATACATGGAGATCCCGATACTTAGCTATTCCTAGATGATCCTATTTCAAATTGTCTTGTGCCTATTCATTTTTAGATAGGTTAATATGATCATGCTACTATGCAGGAGTTTGAAGTTTTGGAATACTTTGAATCTTCAGATGAGGATGACAAGGGTTCTTCAAATGTGCCTTCTTCTCCATCAGGGACAATTGATGTACCTTCACCTTCAGCGATTCATTATGCAGAGTCATTGATTGAGGCTTCCATCATTCTTGTTCAGCAGGACCATTCATCTTGTGTTGGTGATTCATTGAGCACGTCTAGTGATTCATTACAACAAGTATCTCATCATCTTCCTAATTGGGATGTCTATCTATCAAACATTTCATCCTTGTTTGTGGAGTCTCACATTTCAGATTTGGAGGACACATTTGAGGGGTTATCTCTCCTCTTTGATGAAAACCATTGCACAACTGTTGTTGAACCATCATGGTCTTTGGATATTGTTCAACATCAGTTTCTACATAGTCTTGATTTGTCACCTTCATTGATTGGGTATGTAACTAATTTGATTGTGGCATCTTCATCTTCAGTGGAAAAGGAAACACATGAGCATATTTCAGAGACATCATCATACATCTTCATGCTTCTTTCTTTCCATTCCTATCTAGAATGGGAAGCATTCCTGCATTTGTACTTGGTTTTGTTTCTTCCAAAAGGGAGACAAGTTGTTTGTCGACATTGGATCATGTTTTGTCTTCAAGAACTTACCATTTTTGCAAGCGATTACACATTGTGGGGGGCTACATATTCTCTCTTTACCTCTTATGGGGGGCTATAGATTGTAATATATATGTGAGGGATGGTGTACTTGGGGGGTATCATGAAGTCCTCCATCCTTCCTCACATGATTTTCTTTTGATTGCATTTTCTCTCTTTTGGAGAGGAGGTTTTTCCCACAGGGTTTTTCTCTATTTCTCTGATTGTGAGAGATTTATTTTTCTTGCATTGTAGTTATGCATGGGTACCTAACATGGCCTTGTAGTCAGGACCCATCTTGCATTTCATTTTGCATAATAGTCTCCCTAAGTTTGCACTTAAGGGGGGTGTTAGTGTTGAGTTTTAACTTAGGGTTAATCACGTAGGTGGTTTTTTCTCGTATTGGATATTTTTTCACCCATCTCATATTTTCATGCCTTTAAAAGGCTTGCACATTATGTATTTTATCATCTTTTTTTTTTAATATCATCTTGATATTTTGGGAACATAGTGTTGTGCTTCTCTAATATGTGTGAGGGTGATTTGTTTGCAGGTTGAGGATCCTGAGAAGGAGTTGTCATCTCCTACATCCATGATACCCCCAAAGTACACAATCCATCACGTATATACATTACAATCAATAACCCCCATAAGAGAAAAAGAGAGAGACTATGTAAGAGCTAAATATTAGATCTTTGCTTTCTCCAATGCCCTAGACTCAAAAATGAGCTCAAATTTCCTCCAATACGAATCAAAAAATAACTTGCAATGAAGACCCATAAACAGAAATCCTCCAAATTTGATATTTTTTCCAAGATTTTTTGATTCCTGGGTTCACCATATGGTGCAAGGGAAGAGCATAGTCACCCTTACTAAAAATAACCAAGATCTCTCACTAGCAATTGCTCAACCCTCAGATCTAAGAAGGGTTTTGTAAGGCTTGGCTCTGATACCATGTAAGAAGTAAAGATTAGCTCTATACCTAAGACCACCTGCAAAACAATGAATTCCTTCCACAAGAAAGTATGTAATAAAATGAGTTTGCTTGATATTAAGACCTATCAATATTATGATGAGGTATGAATTATGTTACAAATGAGTACAATGACCTTGCTTATATAGGCAACGTGAGGAATAGTATTAAACATGATTGTGGCATGTGTCTTAATCCTATGACATGAGACAACTAACTCATAACAACCTAGGAATCAAGCATTGAATGTTAGAAAGATAAGATCTAGATATGTCAACTAAGACTTCTAGAATGAATCTTATAATCCTAAGTAAACTTAACATATGGGTACAAAACATATTTTCACACCAACACAAACTTCACATGATGAATTGAGTGTTGATTGTGAACTCGAAGATTCCTCTAGGAATGATAATTTTTCATAAGTTGATACAAAAATACCAAAATTTGGATATGATGTGCATGAGTTATTACATAAATCTAATTCTCTACCATAAACTAAAATTAAATTATGTGGTGAAATGCAATAAGATGTATTGGGATGATCTTGCATTAGGTTAATTGGAACTTTAGGATAATGTTGCAAAATTTCTTATGAGCTCTAAAAGCTAGTGAACCTGCTAAGTAACACTTTGAATTTCCAAAGCCACAATACTTATGTAAATTGCATAAATCCCAACTAATTTTATAGTAAAAAACTGTAACCATAATTTTATGAGGGGTTACTCCATCCAACACCCACACTAAACACACTAAAAAATATCAACATAGAAAATACAAGATAGAAAACAACCCACTTTCAATTACTTTCAAAAATAAAATCACATATTCAAAAATGACAATGCTACAACCACATGGGCTTGATTCACTACAAGTAAAATCAACTTTGTAAGAAAAAACTATTATTCGGAGCCACAATCTACACTAATGGAGCCACCTCATGTAACCTCAATCCAACCCTTTATTTGACACCAATAACTACCTTAGAATGTTTTGGAAAGTGTAACTCCCCTTCTTTTTTGGTACCAAAGTCCAACTCTTCAATTTCTTGTCTAGGAAGATATTTTATTGAAATTCACTTTTTGATGGAACAACTTTTCAGAGCCATAACTTTTGACTTGGGTGTCTGATTTTCTATTATAGTATATCATTGGAAATCTCTTGAAGTCTCGAAGAGATCTATAACTCCAAAATAACCTAAAGATCATTTCATCCATTTTCAAGCTTTTTTGAGGATTCCAAGGGTTTCAAATTTGAGTTTGAAGTTGTATTAGATAAATTTTCAAGGAAAAATTTAATATCTCCCAAAAGGTACATGATATTGAGATGATCTTCTGCTATCGAATACGTTTTTGAATTCTATTCAGAGGGGTAAAATTTTAGGTCCATACATGCCCATTTATTTTGAATTACTAAAAATAGTAAGTGACATTTTTTACCTTTCCAAGATTCTAATTGTCTTACACCCCTTAAGTATCATCATGGGACTCAAAACCACAAAAGAAAATAAGGAAAAAATATTTTTTTGGGGTGATGCAAGATTTCCCCTACACCACTGGAAGCTCCTACATCATAATTTATATCACGACCCCAAAATTTATAAACCTAAGACCTTAAAACTATTCATTCCCATAGGGATGTAGGGGTTGGGAGAACCTAAGGAACGAAATATATTCTCCAATGTCCCTTAAACCTCTAAAAAAACAAAAAATCAAGTTCCAATTTCACGTAAATAAAAGTCTCATTACATAGCATTGACTTCACAAGTACCCTATAACCAATTTAATGAAGGAAATTTAGGTAGAACATTATGAATGAATACCCTTAGAAAAACTTATAACCTTTTCAAAACACCTTGAAAAAAGAGGGAAAAACCAACCCAGTAGAGCAAATCCTACCTAACATATGAAGGAAAACAACCAAAATCTAACAAAACCAAGAAGCCTAATAGTGGCTCTTTATGGAGATTTTTTTATGTGAATCAAGGAATTTGGGATGCAAACCAAAGCCAAAATAGAACAAAACCAAAGTAAACAAAATAGACAAGGGAAAATGATAGTATATAAAATACACATGACTCAACACTCATAATATATAATGCTTCAAGACTACCCATGCACTAGTGTTTACTAAAATTCTCCACTTAGGCTCTTGATGATGTAAGAGTCTTTACCATATGATAAAAGGGCCCAGTCCATGGGATCAAACTTCTCAATCTTCCATTTATCTTGTGATCTTTCATTCCAAACTAATACCATATCTCTAACTTAAAATTTCCTTAGACTTACTCTTTTATCAAACAAATATTTCATCCATTGTTGTATATTGAAACTAATTTTTTGAGCACTTCTTTTTCTCTCAAGTTCAATCAACTAGTTGATTTTATGTACCATAGTATTAGCTACTTCTTTAGCTATTTCCTAAATAAATTTATAGATAGGTAACAAATTATTAATATGTAAAACAATATCAACTCCATATACCAGTTCAAAAGGTGATTTACCAATGGAAATCTTGAGAGTAACCTTGTCTTCCTGTACTAAAAGCCTAAGCTTAGATTTCCATGACCTTTTATTCTCTCTAAGCATTATTTTGATAATGGTTATTATATTTTTGTTACTTTATTCAGCTTGTTTACTTCCTTATGGATGATACAAGGATGAGTGAGATATCATGTAGATCCATTTTCAGATAAGACTTTGATGATATATTGACCTAAAATGCATTGCATTATTAACTATGATCTTGTTTTAAATACAAAACCTAATCATAGTGTGATCTAAAATAAAATCAATAACCTCTTTACTAGTAGCCCCCCTAGTGGGAATTGCTTCCACCCACTTAGTCAAAAAATTAGTGGTTACCAAGATCCATTTAATTTCCCTCACTAGACTTCTATTTTTTTTCTCCTATGAAATCAATCCCCCACTACCAAAAAGGGGCTTCCAAAACCATAAGCCTTGGAAGTAGGACATATGATCCCTTTGTCTTTCCTAAAAATATTTGACAAACATTACATCTTCTAACCAACTTGAGTCTATCAAGAAACAAAGATAACCACTAGTATCTAGCTTTGAGAATTTGATGGGATATGGTTTTTGCTATGAAATACCCACCACATACACCAATATGCATATTTTATGAAACTCTAGCGACTTCCTCTTTATTGAGGCATCTTAGGAGAATTCCATCTATTCTTCTCCGCATCAAACTCCCATAAACCAAAACATACTTCAAAGAGTGTATTTTCAATTATATCTTCTAATTTTCATCCATCTCAGCAAGGTAGTTCATATGAAGCAAGTAGTGAAAAATTTCCCTATACCAATGATAATTCTCCAAATTGTGTTTCTTTTCATCAATTTCTACCTTCACTTGATTTACCTTTGCCACCTCCAAATTAGCCAAGTGTTGTCCTTTGACCAAATTAATAATTTATATTTTAATATTATAATCTTAGATCTAATTGATTTACGTACACAATCTAATAGTTACTTCCTATTGTGTAAAGATGAATTTAATAGCTACATTTGGTACATAAGAAATAATTTTAGCAACCATTAGGTATGGTCTAATTTTTTTAGCAACCTTTATTAACACATAAGCCATGGCATCATATTTTTGTTTTGCATTTTGGAGATATTTCTAATGACTCTAATATCATATATTCCTAAGTATAGTAAGGATAAGCACTTGTGACATGCTCAACCTTAACATTAGTTTTAGGTACTACTTAACCCCTCTTAATTAGGGTGAAAAGGTGCATCCCTATATAATTATCCATATAAATAAGGAAGAGAACTCTCTTCCATATCACCATAACTCAATTTATTGAATTCATATAATTATTTGATTATTGGAGGTCACCCTCTTAAAGTGGTTTACTATTTTTTTAGTTTACACATTTATTTTAAATAAATATCATAACAAGTGGTATCATAATGATTGGGCCAATATTTGTGTTTATGTCATAACTTAGAGACCATTGTGAATTTTAACCTTTTTTTTAGGCTTATAGGTATACACTATATAATTTTCATGTAAAAGATTAAATTTTAATGATAAGTATTTCCAAAGTTAATCAAAATTTACAATTTTCCATTAATTTGTTCTATATGCTACAAGTTTCAAAATCTAGTTTTTTTGGAAAGCTTATAAAAAATTAGGATGGGTTAGTTCTTTGTAATTTATTATTACACACAATATATTCATTAGTTTAGTGGTCACGGTTTGGTCAAAACATAAATATCAAATTCTATTATAGCCCATGTTCTAAAATTTAATGGTTACAACTCACATTAGATACTATCATCCTGATGTAGGGGCATCAAAAAATTTGGTGTGCACATTTTTGGTTTTTGTCTCGGTTTGCTATTTTTGTTGTTCCCTTGTCCTTTGTACTTGACATGTGGCGTCATTATGGTATGCTCTACTTGTGTTTATCTTTTAGTTTTTAATTGGTTGGTTGAAATGGATGTATCGCCACCTTAAGGAAAAAGATAGAATTTTCTGCCAAGAAGCAGTTATGAAGAAGAAGGTAGACATTTATTTTAGTCAAGAGAAGGATGGGCTTGCATATAGAATTGGACAGCTCATGGATGAGGAACGATTTTCTTGAAAAACAAAACAAGAAGGGATTGATGCAATTTTAGGGGCAAATATGCCTAAAGAAGGCAGTGATAGATCATTTGGAGGAGGCTAATTAGCTTTGCAAGAGGGAGACGACAACAAGAAGGAAAAGAATACAGAGAAAAGGGCATAAAATATGGTGAAAAGTGTGAAGACATCACTATAGAAAGGTTGTACACTGGAGTAGAGGAACGTGGACCTAGGTGAAGAGAATGAGTTCACAATTGAAGTTAGTCGACTAGGTCAGCCCAATGCAAATCATTGTAGATTGGAAAAAGTAGAATATACTACAGGAAAGGTGAGGTGTTAGCAGGGAGAGTAGTCGTTAATTTCTAATTGAGAGTGATCAGGTTTAATAAAAAGAAGAGAAAATTGATTCCTTTGAGAATCAACTCCTTTCTAAGTTGTTTTGTTTTGCTCCATTCACATTAAATACTCTGGTGATTTTTTATTGTTCAACGAAGTCCAACTTCCAGTGTCAATTGCATTGAATGGTAATGGGATTGTGCCAGTTCTGATTTGTAGCATTAATACCTATTCTTTGAATGGATACATAAGTAATGCATTTGTGAGGTTCTTTTCACCTGTTTAAGGTATTGGCCAACTTATTTGTAACAATGTTTTGAGGGAAGACTTAAATGAATTGAATAAACGTAGCTTAATTTCCACCTCTATGTATTGTTGACTATCTAAGTTTAAGCAAGGTAGCTATCAATTTTGTATCACTGTATCAAAACCTAAAAGGTCTGGGAAGTGGAAGTCGGAATGCTCGTGGGATTTTCGACAAGTATGTGTGTCTGGAAATTTTGATAGGTTAATAGGAAGAACCTAGGTACCAAGCGACTAGGTAGAGGAAAAGGACAGAAGCCCTAGGTGAGGTATCATGAAGTGGAGAAGAGAAAATAAAAGATGCAGTAGCAAGAAAGACTCAAACAGGAGGACAAGTTGAAGGTCAATAAGATAAGACAGGATGCAAAGTTTGATCAAGCAATGGCAGAGTTGAGAAGAGATTTGGAGAGATGCAAGTTATTGGTGAAGCAATGGCTTGAGGAAAAAAATTCAAGAATATGATTGGGGTTGGCCACTAAAAAAGAAGTTGAAGTGGCCTATGTAGAGAATTTGTCAAGCAAAGATGAGGGCAGAAGTGGGTTGCCTTGAAAGAAGGAAAAGCCTTGTCGAAAGCTGACATGGAATTCGAGCCTAAAGAAAAGAATGAGAAGACAAAAATGGAAGATGGAAAGGAAAATGCTGGTCAGGAGGATGCAAGAAACCTTGAGAAGGAAAAAACAAACAATGTCAATGAAGATGAAGAAACACAAGTATTGATTGATGAAATATCAACAAAAACAAAGATTGGCATTCCTTCGGGAACAACTGAGAAGAAGCTTGAGGAGAACACATGCAAGGTGAAAGGTAAGAAAGTTGATGTGACTGATTTAAATTATGATGCTTTTGAATCTTTGAAAGTAATTGTTGACGAGAAGAGTTTAAAAGTAGAAGGCAAAAAGGGTGTGGAATCAAATGGTGACAATGATGTATATGAACGGGAGATGGAGTTTTGGAGGTTGATAGATGAAAAAGACATAAGAAGGAGAAGATATAAATAGAAAAAGAAAAATGAACGAAAATAGGTTGAACATATGACTATTGTTCCAAAATAATGTTGGAAGACGCGAAAGAAAAGAACAGAGAAACAATTTATGGTTGATGCCCTCATGTACGAGAGCACATGTTTTATCCCCTAGGGAACCTGATGCAAGGGCATCAAAAATTTTGGTGTGCAAATTTTTGGTTTTCGTCTTGGTTTTCTATTTATGTTGTTCCCTTGTCCTTTGTGCTTGACATGTGGTGGCATTATGGTATGCTTTGTTTGTGTTTTTATTTTTGTGGTTAATTGGTTGGTTGAAATGGATGTATCGCCACCTTGAGGAAAAATATAGAAGTTTATGCCAAGAAGTAGTTATGAAGAAGAAGGAAAATATTTTTTTCAGTCAAGAGAAGGATGGGCTTGTGTATCGAAATGGATAGCTTGTGGATGAGGAATTATTTTCTTGAAAAAAAAAACAAAGAGGGATTGATGCAAGGTTAGGGGTGGTTATGCCTAAGGAAGGCAATGATAGATCATTTGGAGTCCAGGTTGATCAACTTTGTAAGAGGGAGACAACAACAAGAAGCGGAAAAATAGAGAGAAAAGGGCATAAAATATGGTGAAAAGTGTGAAGACGTCACCATAGCAAGGTTGTACATTAGAGCAGAGGAACATGGACCCAGGTAAAGAGAATGAGGTCACAATTGGAGTTAATGGAATGGGTCAGCCCAATGCAAATCATTGTAGATTGGCAAAAGCATAATATACTGGAGGAAAGGTGAGGTGTTAGCAGGGAGAGTAGCCATGAATTTCCAATTGAGAGTGATCAGATTTAATAAAAAGAAGAGAAAACTAATTCCTTTGAGAATCAACTCCTTTGTAAGTTATTTTGTTTTGCTACATTCACATTAAATACTCTAGTAATTTCCAATTTCTCGACAAAGTCCAACTTTCAGTGTCAGTTGCATTGAATGGTAATGGGATTGTGCTAATTATGGTTTCTTTTTCTCTAAAGCCTTAAAATGGATGTCTGATGTTTTAATGAAGAAAGAATGAGTGATTGTAGCATTAATACCGATTCTTTGAATGGCTGCATAAGTAATGCATTTGGGAGGTTCTTGTCACCTATATAAGGTATTGGTCGAGTTATTTGTACCAATGTTCTGAGCGAAGACTTGAATGAACTGAATAAACATAGCTTAATTTCCACCTTTGTGTATTGTTGACTATCTGAGTTTAAGCAAAGTAGTTATCACATCCCTTGATTAATAAAAATGATAATCTAGAGTTTAAACAAAAATACAATTGTTATCCATGTCATTTTTAGGACTAGAGGAATTTTCTACAAATACTAAATCCAAGGACTCTCTTTATTGTCCATTGGTTAAAATCTCATAAAAAAATCCACCAAGACATGAAAAGGTGGTACATTTTATTAAGGATAAAAAATTTCCCATTTGTAATGTCTTTACATGATGAGTTAGATAATTTTAAGAACTAACTATTGTCGAAAATAAATCCCCAACAAAACACTAAGGTGGATAAAACCTAGTGAACAAAATCAAGGGAGAGGAGAACATTTTCAAGGTCCAAAATTAAACCTACCAAAAACAGGAATCCATAGGTTTGATAGTACAAATGTAATTTCATAGATAAGTCTCATGGAAAAATACTGTAAAATTCATTACACTATAAGTGCAATGGTTAACATAGCCTCATTACATTTAGAATTAGTACCTTATTAATGATACCAATGGAGGATGAGTGACAAGCAAGGGAATACACTTAGTTGAAAAAAAATAGTAATGAATTAGCAACCTTTTGTGAATAATCATGCAATGGAAGTTGTTTTACCCAACTAAAAAAATAAAACAATTAAGGCTTGTAGCTAAATATAATGTTGAGCATATAAGATTTGACAATTTGAGTGCATCAGTTGACATCTTACCAAAGGAACAACTATATATTAAAAGACACAATAACCAAATTAAACTTGATGTTTGCTTGTTGGACCCTATATAGTTAAGAAATTTATGTAATAAACATTGCATATTGAGAAAAAAAACACCACAAAAAGTTCCATAAAAGGTGAAACCATAAGGTTAAATGGCAAAAATGTGACTAATCCTACTAACGAAAACATGGAGAAAATCTTCAACTTAAGATATATTAGTAAGCTCTCTCTTCAACAAGAGACAAAGAAAAGAGAAAAAGGTCTTTGTTGGAATTGTGATAGAAAATGGTCAAGAGTTTATAAGTGTTATAGTAGTGAGAAAATACTAACGATTATCAAGAATGAAGTTGAAGAAAAGGAAGAATTACCTTTAAAAGAACCAAATTCAAAACTTAAGCATAAGGATTTCAAGGAAAATGTCATGCCCAAAGAAAACCCAACTAACTTATTATTTTTTTAACATTAATTAACTAAATTATTTATCTCACCAAGTGTTTAAGATGCAACATCTAGTTATGATACAAACTTTTCACCTTTGTATAGCTACCTCTTAATTCAAGTGTGAAAGTTGAGTTTAACGGATTCGATAATTGGTCTCCATTAAGTCTTAATTGCAACACGTTTCCTTAAGGAGATTAGGATTCCACATCAAAAATAATAATGTTAAGCAAACAGTCGCATTTGAATCATTGATACGAATACTATGCCTGATCGTAAAACACTTTTAAATAGCTATTTTGAAGAAGATAATAATTTTTGTATTAATAGCGGTATATTTATGACACTTCACAAGGTTAAATTGTATTCTAATGATATAGTTAGTAAAACTAGCATACATATATTAAATATTAATATATAAAATACGCCGAGAGTTATCATTCTCGAGGTACCTATTTTGTGTAAGGAATATTATTTTTTCTTTTTAATTTTCAAATTTATTCTGACTTGCTTTTTCTTTTATTTTTAACCATTTTTTTCTTTCTATCTTCCTATATGTTTAAAAACAAAATTCATCCCCATATTTTTACACCTATATTAAATATTAATATATATAAAATACGCCGAGAGTTATCATTCTCGAGGTGCCTATTTTGTGTAAGGAATATTATTCTTTCTTTTTAATTTTCAAATTCATTCCGACTTTCTTTTTCTTTTATTTTTAACCATTTTTTTTCTTTCTATCTTCCTATATGTTTAAAAACAAAATTCATCCCCATGTTTTTACACCTCTATTCAAATGGAGACAAATCATTTACTACTATTGAAACACCTCTTTCAGTTTAAAAAATAAAAATGATTGCTTTCTATTTCTAACATCTTTGTGTTGCATGCAAGATGTTTTTCTCAAAAAAAAAAATTCTATGTTGTGTTTCAATTTCTAATCTTGTATTACATTATTCTTCGATTCTAGAAATTTCATTCCAAAATAAAAACAAGAGATCATAATTTCTTTTAAATATAGTTTAGGGTTGCAGTTAGATATATAATTAAGGTTAGGTTTAGGGTTAGGATTACAATTAGGGTAAGGTTAGGATTAGGGTTAGGTTTAGGATTAATATTAGGATAAGGGTTAGGATTATGATAATGGTTAAAGTTAGAGATAGGTTTAGAGTTATGGTTATAGTTAGGGTTAAGGTTAGGTTTGTAATTTGAGAAATTTAGGGTTTAGAGTTAGGGTTAGGGTTAGGGTTAAGATATTAATTGAATTTCGATTCTAATTATAATATAATTTTTTTTTATTAATTTAAGATAATTAAATCCTAACCCTAATTAAAATTTAACTATAATTGAACCCTAACCCTAACTATAATTGAACTATAATCCTAAACCTAACCCTAATCCTAACCCTAAACCAAATATTTATCTTATAACTCTAATTGAACTCTAAATCATAACCCTAAATGAATCCTAGTCCTAACCCTAACATTAACTAAACCCAAACCCTAATTGTAACCTTAAACCTAACTATAATCCTAATTAAAATTTAGCTATAATTGAATCCTCCCTAAATCTAACTATAATCCTAACCCTAACCCTAATCCTAACCCTAAACTAAATATTTATCTTATAACTCTAATTGAACTCTAAATCATAAACCTAAATGAACCCTATTCCTAGCCCTTACATTAACTAAACCCAAACCCTAATCCTAACCCTAACTCTAGCCTAACTCTAGCTGAATCTTACTCTTAGTTTAATGCTAATTAAACCCTACCCTTGATTGAATACTAATTGAAACCTAACCCTAATTAGATTCTAAGTATAATTTTACCACAACCCTAGTTGAATCTTAACCCTAATTGTACCATAACCCTAAACCTAAACAATAATTGAATTATAACTCTAATTTAACCTTAACCTTAACACTAACACTAACCCTTACCCTATTTGAAATTTAACACCAATCCTAGCCCTCACCCTTTAACACTATTTGAACCCCAACCCTAACCCTAATTGAATCCTTACCCTAACCTTAACAATAACCCTTAGCCTAATTGAATGCTAATCCCAATCCTAACTTTAATTGAACCTTAACCTTATCTCCAATCTTAATTGAACCCTTGTTGAATCATAACCCCAATCGAAACCTAACTCTTACCCTAGACCTACATGAACCCTAACCTAACCTTAATTATAGAACCTTAACCCTAATCCTAATTGAACTATAAATGAAGCCTAACTATAATACTCATTGAAATCTTTGAATCGTAATTAAACTCTAATCCTAACCTTATTTATATCCTAACACTAATTGAACCCTAACCTTAATTGAACTCTAATCTTGATTATAAACTTCAAATAAATCTTAACCTTAACACTAATCCTTTATGCTAAATGAACCCTAAACTTAATTCTTAATTGAATCACAACCCTTATTGAATCCTAATTCTAACCCTCATCAAGCCCTAACCATGACCCTAACCCTTTTTGAACCCCAATCATAACCCTAACCCTAACTAAACCTTAATCTTGACCTTAATTGAATCCTAACCCTAACTTTAATATTTATTATAGAGCCCTAACCCTAACCATAATTGAACTCTAGTTCTAATTAAATTCTAATCCTAATTGAACCCTAACCCTAATTATATCTTAACCCCAACCCTAACTATAATCCTCATTGAATCCCAACCCTTGTTAAAGTACAACCCTAACCCCAATTGAACGCTAGCCCCAATTGTAACACCAACACAATCCTTAACCACGAGTAACCATAATTCTAACCCTTATTGTAACCTTAATTGTAATTATAATTTTATTATGACCTTGACACTAAACCTAACCCTAATTTTAGACCTAACTCTACCCCTAACACTAATCATAGTTATAACTATAATTTTCATTTCACTTGTAACTCTAATTCTAATCCTAATTTTAAGCTTCACCCTTACCCTAGCTAACCTTAATTCTATCCCTAACTATAATTTTGATGAATTTAAAATTATAATAATCATAACCCTAAGTCTACTTGAACCCTAACCCTAATTGAATGTTAATTCCAAATTAACTCTAATTAAACCCTAACCCTAACTATAATCATAAGTAAAACCCTATTCAAACCCTAATTAAACTCCAACCTAGTCCTAACTCTAACCCTAATTGAACCTGAACCCTAATCCTAATCTTAAGTCTATTAATCATGATTATTGTTGAAAGATGGTCAAGTGTTGGATTCGTTCCCTTATTAGGTTAATTTGTGAAATTAGTTATTGAAAAGAAAAATATAGAAGAGAATTGATATGTAGCATGAAGTCTTAATGATTTAGTTATCTATAGGCCTAATGCCTCTTTATATGTCCTTTAATTATTTTTCAATTGTTTTTATTAGAATTTATTGGTTTTTAATTGTCTTTTTATTAGACTTTTATTAACTTTTGTTTGTTCTTTATTGAATCTATGATGGATAAGAGGCCTTAACTATTCTCTATGTTATTGTTTTATCTATTGACTTCATTAAAGATTATAACACCCTTTCAAAATCATTGCTTAAATAATTATAAAATTTTATATTAATACAAACTTTAAAGTATATTGATGTGTAGCCTAATAGATATCAATTCAAAATTTATAATAAATATTATTATATTTGATAAATAAAATATATCAACTATATTATATTTCAATTAAATTGATTTTTAAGAAATAAGTTGAAATTTTTTTAATAATATATATTTTTGTTTCATTAAAAAAAATTCACAATGAGATAACACAATCATACATTTGATTAATTATATTTATTATATCCAAAAATTGTATAGTCAATTTCATATGTAAAATAGATCTATTTAATTGAAAATAAGTATTCTTCTAAGATATTTTTAATGAAAAATTTAGAAAAATCTATACATACATACAAAATTTCAACTATCATTTCTTTTCTAGGAGTTTAAAACAAAATTGATAGACATTAAAAGCAAAAGAAGAAATGCATTTGAGAAAAGAAAACTAAAAGGAAAGGAAATAGAATAATTTTTTGTAGGTGGCTTTTTCCCTTTGCATAACTCTAGTTTCTTTTTAGTAATTAATTAGTTTATTTTTAGTAATTAATTAGTTTCTTTTTGGTAATTAATTAAATTTTTTTTTAGTAATTAATTAGTTATTTTTTCCTTCGTGGGTGGTAGGGTGGGCGTCCCTCCAGGTTGGTGGGGAGGATGTGGTCGTTTTTGTCATGGTGGCAGGATTGAGGGGTGATAGGCAGTTTGTTTTGGGTGACCATTCTGACGAGAGTATGAACTGGGTGGTCTTGTCGATGGTGTACGGGTGTTAGCTAGAGGCAACATTGGCACCTCCTTCAACGCTTCAAATTCAATGCACATATTGTCCGAGGGATTTTATCCCTACGGCAAGGACATTTAGCACGTTTGGAGGAGTCCCATTTGCTTGAGGTGATAACAGTCTTGTGAATGGAGTTAATACTTATTAATGTTTGCATTATGGCTTGTTCAAGGCTTATTCTTTTCTTTTTGCGAGTGATGGTTGTTAGCTTCTTTTTAATTATGTGCGGTCAGTGCATGGCCGTCGATGGTTTGGCGTTCAAAATTCATCATTGAAGTTTTGGTGGATGGTTTAGCGAGATTTGGGGCGGACACTCTGATTTCTCTATAGTCGAAGGCGAGGCAGACTTCCTTCAGGGAAATAATGGATCAAAGGTTGAAGCATATACTGCTCAACATTGATCCCTTGACCATCGTGGTTGTCAAGATGATTTTGGGCTCTGGGAATTTTAAAAATAAGGAGTATGGGAGGGATAATATGCACGTTTTTTCACATTTTTTGGCTTCCCTCTTGGATATCCAAGATCCCAAAGTAGAGGCAAAGGAATTGTTGGTGAAGTTTTTTAGGAAAGATTTGGTGGAGGGGGTTGATGAGGTTCTTTGAGCAGTGTGTGAAGGTAAGGGTGTCTCATGGCTCTGCAACCTAGAGCTTTTGCGGTGCACTGGCGAGGCTATGAAGATATATCCTTTTCTTCTGGACTTGTGTGGCCAACCCTTATTCGTCATCAGATGATAGTGGTTGTGGTCGTGGAGTATTTGAAGAAATTTCTCGGGTTGATGGCGGCTGGTGGCATTGAATGGGTAATGGATTTTGAGGCCTTTATGAAGGCCAATGATTTCTTGTGAGTTTGGCTATGTTTTTGGTTTTCCATTCTGGTCTTTGTGGGTTTTTCTTGTCAACTCTGTTGAAGCATGGTGGCGCTATGTTCGTGTTGTTGGCATTCAAATGGCCAATTTTGTTTTGCATAGTGTATGGTCTGCATTAGTAGCGGGGTTGGTTGGGTTGGGCGTTTATCTATAATTTTGGACTCCCGAGGGTGGGATTTCTTTGGCATGGTGGTTCCTTGGCTATAATTTTGTGGTTGAAATCTGATATCCCTACGTAGCAGACGTTTGTAGTTTTTCTATTATTAATAATATACTCATCTTGTGTATTAAAAAAAAATAGTTATTTTTTCCTTCATAACTCTAGTTTCTTTATAGGTGGCTTTTTTCCTTTGCATAACTTTAATTTCTTTTTAGTAATTAATTAGTTTTTTTAGTATTTTTTTAATTTAACTTAATATGAAATTATAATCTAATTTAATTTTAAAATATGAAATGATTTGTGCAAACAAAAAACAATTTATTAGTAGATAGTTGTTCTTGATTTATTTTAGAATTGTAATTAATAATTGTGAAATTATTTTAAAATATATAATTGATTGAATTATTTAAAAATATTAATGAAAGAAAATTGAAACAAACCAATATTGTACACCATACACAACAAATTGAGCCTTCATATTTACATTTATGCAGATCAAATTTAAAGAGAGGTCAAGTTAATGTAATATATATAAAACTACTAACCAAGCTAGTATATATTATGCACATATGAATACGGGTTAACTAAGTATAGTGACTAGTATCCTGGCCAAAACTCTCTAATACACTATACTCAACACCATGCAGATGTAAGCCATTTATCCAGAATTATTAACTTGCTCACATTCATCAATCCACTCGCTATACCTGAAAACATATTCAAAGAACATATTAAGCCCTACTATTTAATTTATGACTTAGGTTTTTCACTTTTGAGTTGAAATTGCTTTGTTACTATAAATATTTTTTGTGATTCAAATAAAAGGATCTTTGTATTCATTTCCAAAATTGCAAATTTTAGAAATATACAAATTTTCTTATTTAAACTTCTCTCAAGGATGATAAATAGAATGAAATAAAATAATAGAAGTCTATAATTTATATCGAAGCTTACACATCAATAGCTCTATCAATGCTATCATATCCAATAAATCTATATGGGTATATGGAAACTAAATTTCTACTTTTGTTAATTGACTCTAGGAAACTAAAATCAAAGAAAAAATACATGAGAGCTTGAAGAAACAACAATAAAGGAGAAGACATATGGGAACATACCTGGCGAATAATATGCTTCATAGTTAATTACCAATGCTTGAATCCCTGGATCTTTGTTTTGTTTTTACTGCAACAAAACATGCGAGCAGGCCAAAATAAAGCCAAATTTGTGAGAGTCATTGTCTTATATTTTAGCATTAAACGAGAACAAAAAGACACAATACAATATCATAACACTAAAAAACCCTCATTTCAATGCTTCCAAGCATCAAAAATCCAAAATAGATCATGCTAGTTTCTTTGATCATCAACATACTAAGATTTTAATTGTCTAAATACCACACTTTTTGAGCAAGAAACAAAATTAATATCCAAATGACCACTCGCAACAACAGGAAGCAGAAGAATTTTCCCCTTCTAGTTCTTCTCCACTCGCATCCAACTTTGCCAACCATATGAAATCCAAAATGGAACACATTAGTCCCTTAGATCATCAACATACTAAAACTTTGATGGTCTAAATACCATACTTTTTGAGCAAGAAATGGCATTGAAATCTCAAATAACATGTACAATCAACTGGAAGCATTTTCCACTTCTGGTTCTTTTGTTTCTTCCACCCAAATAGAATCAACTCGTTTCCATCTTCAACATTTTTTTACTTTCCATCAGCAAGCTTTGCATCTAGATTCAAATGGATGTTACTTACAGGATGGATACACTGATATGCATGTCCAACATCTACAACAAAACATGCGAGTAGACCAAAATAAATCCAAATTTGTGAGCTCTATCAACAAACCGAAATATATAACCTCATTCTGTATTGAAATGGTTTGCATGCAATGTGATGGAATCAAATGGGTTGTATCGAAATGATTTGCATGCAATGTGATGGAATCAAATGGCATTTCAATTACGCATGTCAGTTACATACTTCATTCTCTTCCACTACATGTAGTTACTTCCTTTCTGCATCTTTGTTTCTATTATTTCCAATTGCACGCCATTTTCAATGCAGCTTCAAAAACTTGACATAGGCTCTTTCCACTCTTGGTGTGGTTGTAGAACACCTCTCAATGTAATTATGAATCGTAAAACTTTTACATAAGTTTGCTCCAATATGAATGTATTGGTTGTTAATACTAGTACTTATGACGACAAGGCTTACTTTCAAATGAATACCGATAAAGCACTACTATCTCCCTACATGCATCAAATGACATAAATTCACAATAAAAACTTAAAGTAATTGGTTATATCAAAAATAAAAAAGTGAAAGTTATTTTTGATACAAGAAATACACATAACTTTATTGATAAAAGATTAACTAATGAGCTTACTTGTTTTGTTTATCCAATCTAATTTTTAAGTCATGATAGCTTATGGTAAACAACTCTCTTGCGGTGGTAAATGTTATCATATAAAAATATCAATGGGAAATTATCAACTAGGTTTAGAAATATTTTATATCCCTATTAAGGGAGTGGATGTAGTTTTTTGGATGTGTAGTGGCTTAAACAAAATTTCAAATTAGTATTTTTCAATTTTCAAGACATATCTATGGCTTTCAGTACACATGAGAACAAGTATAAAATTTTGGGGATAAAATCACCATCAAGTAAAAATATTAGCTCCCATAGGATGGAGAAATTGCTCAAGATATGACAACTCCATAATAATGACATTGAATCAATATCATCCCAACAAAAGTGCATATTTATCCCATATGATTATGCTTAACAAGAAGGATAATCCATGGAGAATTTCCCACATTACAAGGAGCTCAACAAGATTACTCATAAAGACAAATTTTATATTCCCATTGTTAATGAATCAAAAGGTAATAGTCTATGCAAAACAATCTAAATGTTTCTTTATGGTGAAACAAGTAGAATACTTAAGAAATGTGATGTCACTTGAATGTGTTAAGATGGACCCTAAGAAGATTGAATCAGTACACTAGTGACTAAAAAAATTAAAAGGCTTGAGAGGATTTTTTGGCTTAACAAGACACTATATAAGATTTTTTCATACCTATCATCATATAAAGAAATATTTTTTGGGGAAGGTATTTAAGTGAATATCCAAAAAATTGTGGTGAATGTTTGATATGCCAAAAAAATAAAGGGGAACTTATAGACTCTAGGCCTCTTATAACTATTAGGAATTCCAACACGATGTTGGGAGGAAATATCAATTGACTTCATTATGGGGTTTCTAAAGTCAAATAATCTTGATGTAATTTTGGTTGTTGTGGACAAACTCATATGCACATTTTTGTGGACTCTCATTCATTTTATGTTATTAATATGGAAAACATATTCATGTAAAATATATACAAACATAATGGAATTCCAAAAATCATATTATGCAACATGGAATGGTGAACAATTCATACAAAATATTTTAGAGTTGCTAAGTGTTGAGGGCAACACTTTTATGAAGAGAATGGAAATTTTATGGTTTTAATATCATATATTCCTAAGTATAATAAGGATAAGCACTTGTGAAATGCTTAAGATTAACACTAATTTTAGATACTACCTTAACCCCTCTTAATTAGAATTAAGGGGTGTGTCCCTATATATTTATCCCTATAAATAAGGAAGAGAATTATCTCCCATATCATCATAGCTAAATTTATTAAATTTATATATTATTATTTGATTATTGGAGGTCACCCCCTAAAAGTGTTCTATTTTTTTATTTATACATTTATTTCTAAGATATCATAATAAGATTTACTAAAATAAGATATGTGTTGCTCAAACTCATCTTGATTTTTTCAATACTACTACATCAATGATGTGAAATGAAACAAAATAGAACACTTGAAAAGGATTAGAAAATTTCAATGAAGCTAAGCACAAAGGTTACCTAAGGCATCCTTTACAAGCCTACAACTATTGTTAACCCTCAGCGGTAGGTTTCAACCTTACAAAGGATAAAAACAAGGTCACATGACCTAAGATAAGTGCAAGGCTAAGCCATGACAAGCCTATTGAAAACAAACACATAACACATATCTACCTTGATCCAAGTGTTTTTTTTAATGGATCGAGCCAAATATTTACTATGTTCTCAAGGCTCAATTCACCATGTCTCAAGTTCACAAATTTCAACAAGATAAAAGATATTATTCATTACCTTTTACTCATTTTCCTTCCATGTGAAAAATAACATGCATGAGATGTATTAAATCCAACCAAGGAGTCAAATGCAACACATGAACTAATGATTCAAATCCAAAATAATATCAATGTTCGTAGCATAACATAAACTCATAATTTCATTTCAAATTGAAAGTAAACTATATCCACGTGTCTAATAATCAAGACAAACACATCATATGATTCTATTTCAATTTATAATATCCTATCAAATCAAATGATGGTAATTGAAAGAATACAATATGGTACCTCCATCCCAAATGTGGATAGTTTACACAAGTTTACAAAGTTCATTCCTACATAGCCTAATAATTGAACTAGAGAGTGAAAAAGTCCTTGATGTTGGAGTTGTGAAACAAGCACAAAACCATGAGCTATGGGATCAAACAACAAACAAATACACCTTCCACGCAAGAGATCTGCAAACAATATATGCAATCTTCCTCAACAAGAAAAAAGCTATAGAAGAAAGAGACTCTCAAGAAGATATGAAAGCTCCAGATAATTACAATGAGGGTTGAGTGCTTATAAGAGGAAAACCCTAAATGAGAAAGGGATCAGATCATGACAAGTGTCAGCATCACATGAGATGAGACATAATGATCTAATATTAGCTCAACTAATAAAATCATTAAAACACTCCTAAGTTTAACTTAAGTGCATGAGAATAAATTAGACTAATAATCAATTAAATTTTAATTAATTATTAGCTAATGCATGATAACTCTAACACCCACCTTAAAATGAACTTAGGGAGTAGCTACAAACCCTAAAAATAATGCATGATGGGTCCCGAAAAACAAGGCCATGTAAGGTACCCATGTACAAACATAAGATCTATGTAATGCGGAGAAATAGAGAAAACCTCATGGGAAAAACTCCACTCCAAAAAGAGATGAAAGCCAAGTGAAGGACTGAAGAAGCCTCCAAACAAGACAATGTCCTGAAAAATAGGAACATGTAGAACATCCAGAAGCATGAAGTTGTAGACTGATATCGAAGATGACTAATAGAGTGTTGAATGAAGAACCTCCAAAAATAGGAATGCAAGAGTTTCCATATGGCAAATGATCCATCTCATTGAAATGCAAGTAACTAGCCACTGATTTACATTGCATCCGAAAGTACATAGGAACAAATACTGTATACATAGCTCACTCCAACGTGAAACCAAGGAAGCATTAGCATCAACAGTACAAAACCCCTCCATAATGCTGAAAAGGGAGAGACATGACAGGTACACTGAAACTATGTGAAACCAAGAAGTTCATGTAGGAGAAAGAACCTGAAAATAAAAGGGTGTGCAAACTAGGGCACACACGCATGAGGCAAGAATCACTGGGATTAATTGTTGTCATTGAAGGAACACTCACATGACAAAGGTTTGATGGTAAACAAAAGGCAAACATCAACACCCCCATGGCACTTTATATCATAGTGAAAATACAATAGGCACAACAGGATGTGTGAAATCCCCAAAACAATATACACCAAAATGGCACTTTATGTCAGTGCGTCTACAAAAGAGAATGTGCATGAAAAAGATGTCTACAATGCCCAAATAGGAAAAAATACTGGAAATACATATATAACAACCAAAAACAAGTCATCCCACACAAATGAAAAGTTTCTAGGAGCTAAAATGTCCAAGTAATTCGTCAAAGTGTGAAAACACAAAAATCTGAATAAAATGTACCTAGACAATAATCTGGAAAAATTGCATAGATGGAATTGAAGAGCTTTGAAAGACAGTTCCAATGCCACTGGAATCGTGAAAAATAGAGAAACTAGTCAAAAGTTACGAGCTTGGGACTAAAAATAGCACCTTTGACTTCAAGGGGTTGTAGAATGCACCAACAAAAAAATAAAGTGATGAGACCCACACCACTGGAAAGTTGGTAGAACCAGCTTTTCGACAATATCTCATTTGTCAAAAAATGATAGAAGGGGTCAAAGGGGCCTATACACAGTGTTCATACCGCTGACGTTAGCGAAATATTCTACGAATATTCCCCTAGGTCGAAAAAAAACCCGACCCCCTACCAAGCAAGAATTGACGGAATATTCTTGTGGGCGGTCGAAATATGGTGTTGAGTGATCAGGCTAGAAAAACATCAAAAAAATGATGTCGCCACCGAAAAAGGCCAAAATATGCCATAAAAAGTTCCCCGAGAAAAATAGTGGCACCGGGAAAGGGAAATAGTAGTCGTCGGGTTTCTTGATGGGAAAGTCGCCGGTTGAAAGAGAGAGAGAGAGAGCAATGGATGGGCATGTGGAAATTGCCACCGGCCTAAGAAGGTTTCATTGACGCTTGGATGTCGTCGATGGGAAAATTAATGCAGTCGATGTACTATCCTTGGGAGGGCAAAAATTGATTCGCCCAAAAACCAAAAAAAAATGCCTCCCCTTTTTAGAAATTTGCCCCTATCAAATATAAATGTGCCTACTTTTTTTCTTTTAAAACCTTTTTAAATTTTTTGATTTTTAAGAATTTCTAATATAAAAAATTTTAAAAAATAAAATGTTGACCCATTTAAAAAAATATATATTTTTACTTTTCTCGAACAACATGTAGGAATCCGTACAGGGGTCGTATGGGCCCCTGTAAAAAGAAATTTGCCTCAAAAGCTCCCGACACCAATTTTGGTGATTTGACAGGTGATCTTAAGGTTTTTGGGCCTTCTAAGCATGATGGTAACATCTTTTTTGGCTCAAAACACACCAAAAATGTAGCTACCCTTCGGATCTGGAAACAAAACAATTGCTTCAAACTTTCATAGATCTAGCGTCAGGAATCCAAATTAGGTGAAACAAAAGGCAAATTTGACTTTCTTGACAGCTTTGGATCTAATGGTGAGGTCTTTTTCACACAAAAATGCATCAAAAAATGCCCACCTCCAAAATTTGCAAAAAGAGCAAAGGGGATTCAGATCTGAAGCCTGCAACCCTTGTTGAAGAAAATAAACCTCATAAATCGAGAAGGGGTTCGCTAAATCCACACTCTGATACCATGTTAGAATTGTGAAACAAGCACAAAACCATGAGCCATAGGATCAAACAACAAACAAATACACCTTCCATGCAAGAGATTTGCAAACAATATATGCAATATTCCTCAACAAGAAAAGAGCTATAGAAGAAAGAGACTCTCAAGAAGATATGAAAGCTCCAGATAATTACAATGAGGGTTGAGTGTTGATAAGAGAAAAACCCTAAATGAGAAAGGGAATAGATCATGACTAGTGTCAACATCACATGAGATGAGACATAATGATCTAATATTAGCTCAACTAATAAAAGCATTAAAACACTCCTAAGTTTAGCTTAAGTGCATGAGAATGAATTAGACTAATAATCAATTAAAGATTAATTAATTATTAGCTAATGCATGGTAACTCTAACACTTGATTATACATTTCTCAACAATACAATAATGAATCTCTTACAATATTACAATAAAAAAGTGAAATCTACATGCTCTCCAAATCATATACATAGATCCATAGGGCTTCAAATAGTGACCAACACCACTATTGGCATGATTGTATTGCTCTCTTCCTTCCTCTCTTAGCTTCTCCAAGCACATAGAAAGGAGGGTGAATCATTTATTCACTTGCATTGTCTTGTTTATAGAATAGCATTTAGATTGTCTTTGCATTCTATAAGTTGTGTCTATTTCCATTTCTTTATCATTTTCTCTATACTGTGGTCTATAGGTTGTCTGTGAAGGTGGAAACACCAAAATAGGGGTTTGACTAAGGTAAACTCTAAAACAAAACCACAACACTTTTTCATTGTCGTGTGTGTAGGTACGCTTTGTTCGTGAGGAGCTTGTGGGAGGATGGAACTTTTGTAACTTTAGTTTTTTCTCCTTTTCTCTTGTAATTTTGCTATTAGATAGTTTATCTTTCAAGTTAAAATATTCTTCTTGTTATGATATTGCTATTAGGATTCAACTGTGTAGTTTCGAGTCAAACTCATTGACCCATGTTTCATGAGTAGTGGTTCACAAGAACCCATCACTCATGATAATGAATGATCCACTTAGCACTCATTGCATCTAGGTGATGCTCACAAAGGTGAAGCACTGGGCCTTCTCGAGAGGTCACCCATCGCAGTACTACTCTAGCTCAAGCACACTTAACCATAGAGTTCTCTCCAAGGTTAAACCCACTTAGCTTGCAACCCCATTTGCAAAACCTTTAGCAAGTGTTGTGCCTTATGAACCATTCATTATAGAGCCCCTTTAGCTCATCAATTTATAAGTATGAGGTATTTTCCACAGCGTGTCAAATTATGATATTGCTATCAGGATTCAAGCATGTAGTTTCGAGTCAAACTCATTGACCCATGTTTCATGAGTGGTGGTTCACAAGAACCCATCTCTAATGATAATGAATGATCCACTTAGCACTCATTGCATCTAGGTCATGCTCACAAAGGTGAAGCATTGGGCCTTCCCGGGAGGTCACCCATCCCAATACTACTCCAGCTTAAGTTCGCTTAACCAAATATTTATCTCCAAGGTTATTCTTCTTGTTGTTTTCTTTCATTTCATTCATTGTTAAACTATTAGATTAAAACTCTTGGGTTGTTACCACGCCCTATGAGTTTTAGTTTGTGAGATTTATTATTTGTTCGTACGAGACGTCAACATGCCTCTGAGATGATAGCGCACCATGCTATCATCCGACTCACAGGCTAGCATCCTCTGGCTAAGAGCCTGTCAACTTATAGTCTGAGACCTATGTGGTATGTTCACCCATTTCTTGAAAACCTCCATCAGAAAACATAAAAGCAGAGCTTAACTTGCCCTTGCTTTTCAGCCTATTTCCTTTCAGTTAATCTTGAGGTAGTTGAGAGAAATTCGCTTTAGACCCTATTTGTCTTGGGACTTGGGAGTAGCGAATTCCCTCCTCTACACATATATAAATATATAGTGAAAGTAATGAATTTCAAAGATATAGTCACATTTACATCCCATAATACATATTTGGGAGCATAAATTCCATCAAACACTTGTCAACTAGTCATATAACATGCTTTAACCCAAACAATACAAGGCCAAGACAAGGAAAAGGTTAACATAGGTGGGGCCTTATAGTTTAAAAATCCATTTTGGGGGTTGACAATCTTGTTTACCATCATTGAAAGAGAAATTTCCTAGGTTCAAATATTACTGGAACATGGGAGGGAGAATAACTTACGAATGGATGAACAATAGTGTTGATTTTAAACACATACTAGCACGATGAAGGAGTGGAAGCGGTTGAAGAGTGGGAATGGGAGCGCGGGTTGCAATTTGAAATTCGCAGAGGGAGGAGATGATGAAGGAGATGGCGACAACTTAGATGGGGGTGGTTGGGTGGTTGAGATGCCTTCTTTTATCATCCTTTTTGCTCTAGTTGAGAGTGTTATGTTGAGAGGTTGCACATGTTGTGGTCTCTTTGATTCTTCCTTTGGGAATCTCTGGTCGACGTGCTTCTTTTCTTCTGGAGGCATCCTATTTTGCTTGTGTCTTTGAGGGCTCAAGTTTGTATCCTCTCGAGTTGGCCCTCTAGTTTGGCTTTGTCCATTACTCTTCTCAGTAATTGGGTGCTTGTTTTTTGGGTGTCTACTTTTCCCTTCTTCACTCCTTGTGGGTGGTGTTGTGGGGTAACTAGAGGAGGGGGGGTGCATGTGGTTCCTTCATGGTTTGTCCTTGTGCCTCATGGCCTTAGTGTGTCTCTATGTTGCATCCCATTGTTTCTCTAAAGGATGTTATCATGTTGTTGGTCTTTATTGTGAAGATTCCTTGCACGCTTGTTTATTTTGCCTCCTTAGTGTTGCTTGGAGGATCTCTTTGGTGAGCGGTTGTGGGAGTGTTCTTCTCGTTTCCCTATTGTTCTCTATTTTTGGGTTAGCTTGCTTCTTTCCTACAGGTTTGGTTTCTACCTAGCTTTTAGAGGCGCTCCCCTTTTCTTCTCTTTTTGGTTTGATATGGTGTTGTTGGTTGAGTTTGAGTTTTGGACCCCCTTCTAGTTTGGGAAGTGGCTTTTATTTAAGGGGATTGTTCTTCTTCTAGTGGTGGCCTGTGTTTTTTTCCTAGTGATCTTGGATCATGGTTGGCTAGTGATGGACTTTGTCCATGCTTGTGTTTTTTTGTTGGTGGCTAGGTTGATCTTATTGCATTATCTTTTGACCTAGTTGTTTGTTATGCTAAAGAGGGTGAAGTTTGCCCATTCTTGTGACTTCTCTTCCTCCTATTCTGTTTTATGGTTTGATGCAGTGAAGAAGGTATTTTTGTGCTCAAGCATGATGGTTGGGGATTTTTCAGTCTCTTCCTACTTGTACCAAAAACTCGAGCTGCTGAGGGTTTTTGTCATTACCCTTCCTTTTGAAGTTGCTTTTCATTGGGTTCCTCAACTGGTGTCTTCTATAAAGGTGGAGAATGCTCCTATTGAGATGGAGCCCTCTCATATTGAGGTGTAGATGGATGCTACTGAGCTGATGGGAAAATATTTTCTGCTATGTTGGTCCCTATTGAGGTGGTGCTTGTGTGGGCAAGAGAGATGTGACTTTGGAGGTAAGGGTTCTTGCATCATCCTCTTCTATAGAGGGGAGCCCTCTCCTTTAGAGGTGGTAGTTGGGTTGGCTAAACGGGTTGGATGGTGCTATAGGTATGTTGTTAGTTCACAATATTCTATTGTTATGTTGTAGTATGGCTGATTCAGGCAGTCTTCAATTCTTGTTAGGGTTTTCAGTCCTTGTTAAAACCTGTTTGTTGAAGGTTTCAGGTTCCCTTCAAAACTTGTTCTTTACAGCATAGGTAGTCATGAATATCTATCAATGGTTGTTGTTGTTGGACTACAGTTAGTTTGTTGATTATTTTCTTAGCAACTTCTTTTCTTTGTGAAGGGTTGTAGGCCCCTTCAAAACCTTCTTGTAATGGGTTTCTGGTCCCATCAAAACCTGATTTACGCTAATCAAAAACTTACAAATGGATGAAATCAATTTTTTCATTTGTTGGATTTTTAAAGATTAGTCTTAGATTGACAATTATATTAAATGTACTTGACTAGTTACAGTGGATTCTAGAGAGAATTTACTAATCTAACTAGATTTCCCCCCTTTTGGGGTTTCTCCAGATCAAATCTTGTGTCTCTCTCATTTTCTAAGTGTTTTTCTTCTATTTATATGCTTTCTATTGTTAATGGTTGTAGTATTGTATTTCTTGTTTTGTATTCACTTGAAGGTTGTGTTGGAATATCAATAGTAGTTTATAAATAATCCCATTAAGAACATAAAAAGTGAGAATATACTTTGCATACCCCTTTAAATCTCACCATAATGAAAGTGTGCATCAAGAACATATACTAAGAAAGTGGAATAATATTTTGAATTAACCAACCAAACAAGAAAACTCTATAATCAATAAGGGAGGTATCCAATTTTGATACCAAAGTATGCAATGAAAGCAATTTTATAATAACAAGGATTAATATCAATTTAGGAAAGAAAAATCAAAGATAATGTGCAAATAAAATTGATTTTGTAGAACTATAAGCATGATCACCATGCTACTTGTAATATAGTAGACTCAATCACTATTCCACTCATTGAGGAGTAAGGAAAAAAAATGTAATTTTCATATTCTATGTAAGTACCTTTTCTAAGAACAAAGATTTCTCAAATTGAAGAGCTTCACTTATAAAATATTTTAGATAGTAAGGTTAATAAGAGATGTGAATAAAATACACAAACAATTTACTAAACTTAAGTTTTAAAATAGTTTCAATCAAATTCAAGTTAATAACTTAAAATAAAGCATTGTAAATTTTACAAAATATTTAACTAAAACCTTTATTACAAAATATTTAACTAAAACCTTTAAAAAATCAATGTCTCACAAACAAATAACATATTAACCTCCAAGTTTTGTTGACTTTAATTTTTAGTTTAACAATTTTAAAAATAAATATATTAAAATTATTTTTAAAATGAAACATAATTAGTCTTATTCACATTTGCTTTTTTTTTCCTTGTAAAAAATTATCTTTTTCAAAAAATTAAAATTTTTGATATAATTGATTTATAAAATGACAATTTACAAATAAGTTGTTTATCTTCCATATTCAATGTAATGGATATAATGCTTTAAAAAATGTCAAAGTAAAAATCAATTCCTCAATAGCTATGCAACAAAAAAATATGTTTTATCATATAGTTATATAAAAAAATTAGTAAAATACATGATCTCAATGCATTGCAGTATACATTACATAGTGTGAAATACTTTTTCCAATTGATATTTTGTATTTGTGAGGCACACCATGGTGTCGAAGAATCTAATAGAAAATTTGCATCTTGTGTTTCCACATTTTTTTATGCTAAGAAGCCCAACTTTTCACCATTCTTTTTTGCCAAGCGAATCAGGCCTTGCCTTTGTTTGGCATCAGCTCCTATTGATTTACAAAATTCAGTTATCACCTGTTTCATAATAAGAAAGTATATGAGGGCAATTTGTTTTTATAAATATTTTTTTAAAATCAATAAATCCCCTTGTTAACAATTTATATATATAAATGAAATAAATAAGAAAAATAAATGATAGAAGTAAAGAAGATTGTAATTGAAAAGAAATCATTATATTAAAGAATCATTACACTATAGATTGAGACATCATAGAATTTACAAATAGTTAAATCCTTGAAATATAAAGTTAAATCACCAAAATAAATTCACATAAAAAGAAGGGAATTGTAATGCTTTATAATTAATAATTTGATGTGGGTGTAGTATTAAAAAGGGACATGTAATGGATTATATTTAATTAGTTGAAGAGTAATAAATTTTCTTGAAGTTATAATGAGTATTAATTGATTTCATAGTAACTGGATCAATAGTTTATTAATTTGAGTCAAATTTAGGGTCTTTAAGCTCTCCCTAAAAAGAAAAGGCCTTTAAACACTTAACACTTCTCTCTTAAAGAAAGACTTCCTCAAAATAACTTAAGAAATGAGGCATAACCAAAAGGAAAGCACTCAATCTAAATATTCAAAAGATAAATAATATATGTATATGTATATTTACATGTGTATATATATAGATATATGTATATCTATATGTATGTTTATATGTGTGTCTACATATATAAATGTATGTACAATACATATATATATATTTAAATATACACATATAAATATATGTACAATACATAATCAATAGGAAAGCACTAAATCTAAAGATTCAAAAGATGAATAATATATGTATATGTATATTTAGATGTGTATGTGTATAAGTATATGTATATCTATATGTATGTTTATATGTATATGTGTGTACATATATAAATGTATGTACAATACATATATATGTGTGTGTATATATATTTGTATATACATGTGTATTTGTATATATACTTATATACACATATAAGTTTATATGATATGTGCATATTTATGTATATATACATATATACACACATTGAATGCTAAAAGAACCATTCATATTTTGTGAATCTCTTGCATATAAAAATATATCAATGTAAATTAATTATGTGTTGAAAAAAAACTGAACCATAAATTAATAATATTCTAAGAAATATTAATAAAAACACAATTAAATCTTTCAATTATATAATTTCTATTGAAATGCATATCAAATAAAGTATTCAGAAGAAATAAATCCTTATAAACCATTAATATTTTGAAAAAAAAATTAATAATGACTAAGATTTGCTATTTTAATCAAATGAATTGAAACAATTTATCTTACAAAGATAAAATTTAATAAACTATTATCTATAAAATAAAAATCAATATAAATTAATTTAAATTTAAAAAACCCAAATCAACACTGAAACAGGCAATATCTGTCCAACATACTGGATACACATTTAACAATAAATATTAATGAAGTAATATTTACAGTTAAATGTTTTGATAGAATATGCTGCCATTGAATATCCATACAGTATATTGGATAGACAGAACGCTGAAACACAGACTAAGAACAGTGAAAAGAAAATGTTGAATCTGAATTACCTGTGAGTGCAAAGCAATGGCTTTTCCCCTCAAAGTGTTGAACGTCTTCTTACCCACAATATTTCTGACAACCACCACCACAGGCGCAAATAATCCCTTCCCTTCGTTCACATTCTTCATCAGCGGCTTAACCACAAAGGGCCTCGAACTCCTCACCTTCCCAAACGAAACCCATTTCACCTGAACATTTCCCTCTCCTCTACCACAACAAGAGGACGTCATAAAGCTATTGCCTCTCAAAGCCGTGCCTGTAAAAGCAGCAGCCGCCATTCTTTTTTCTGAAACTCAATTACGGCCCTCAAACGGATTCGAACTGGAGACCTGCAAGTAGAGATTTCTGGGAATTGGGCAGACGGGAAGATGAAGAAAGAGGGCCTTAGCAGAAACAGTCAATGGAATGTATATTTTCTATTCGAAGAAATGTGAGGCTAATTTTGGTGTGGGGAAAATATGAGGATGGTTTAGCTTCGGAATTATATCCGCCCATTCCACGTGGCCGATTAATGTACGTACATTTGTCGGCCACATCACCGTCAGTTTGTTCTCTACCGCCCATGTGCTTGGAGCTCATCTTGGAAGATGTAGATTCCTAATTGTGATTGGCATGCTCTCGCACGTGGGTGAATTCGTTGTGAAGCGTGTGAACGTGTGGAATGACAGTTATAACAGCATTTGAACACGGTTGAGGCAAATATAGAGGTCTCCCATGTGATTCTTGACTATATTGTGTGGAGGAAAAGAACTGTCAACACAAGCCTTTTTACCAAGTAGTTGATCAAAAAAGGAAGTTCGAAGCTATGTAGGAAGTTGATCAAAGAGGGAAGTTCGAAGTTATGTAGGAAAATGAAAGGCTTACGTGAAATTTGAGGGAGAGGATATGGTAGTTGAGCATCTTAATTTTGTATTTTTCAAAATTTTATGTGGAAATTTCAAAACTTTCTCAAATTTTTAAAGCAGTTTGTTTGGCAACGCCCTTACTTATAACTAAGGTTTCGGGGCTACATCATCAAATATGATGCCACATCAGCATGCTTTTTGTTGAGGTGTCCAAAAAAGTCCAAAAAAAAAGTGAGACAAATACTTGTGCACTAAATCATGTTTTATTGGTGCGCTGATGTGGTATCACTTGATTTGCTACTTTTTAGATCTAAGGAATACATATTATTCAATTATTGGTACTTATCATCAACACTAATAACTTTAAAGTCACAACTATTGGTTCAATATTGTTAAAAATATTGGGCATTAAATCAACAATGCTATAACAAACATTGGAACATGATCAATTACTAGGTCCTTTCCCCTATTCTAATTTAGGTTTAATTTAAATAATCAATTAATAATTGAATTTAGAATTAAATTAATGGAGTATGTAGTGATGTAGGATGATGTATTGTTTTGATTTAATCGATAAATAGAATTAGATACTTGATTTTGGATTTGAAATTTGGATTTTGTGACAAACTTCTCTTTGATATTGAAATCTTGTGAGACTAGGCCATGCTACACCCTAGTTTGAGAATTTTCTTGCGACACAACAAGTCCATTTGCCACAAGTTTGTTTATTATTGATGTAACCTTCTATGCCACATTCTTTCCTTTTGTACATGTCATTGAACAAAATACTATGCTAAAAAGCATTGAGGAGTTTGGTGTTTGGCTAGAGGGAAGACCATGAACTTCCTTGCTTGTAGTCAAATCCTTTAAAAGCAATGAACAAGATTCATAGGCACTCCACACAATCAATGTATAATGTTCATTATGCAAATGCTTTATGATGTGAGATTTCACAACTATCTAACAAGAACTAATGACCTAGAAGTATCTATAAATACATGATCCTAGTTGCTCAACATGAGGATTATGGAGCATCATCCAATGAAGTAACAATTAGATTTTTGGAAATTCATCTTTGGGAATGAAAGATTTGAAATTGGTAGACTAGGTTGTGTGAAGGACGAGGCTGAATATGTAGCCTAGTCCAAGCTAACGAAAGACCTATGGGATCAAATTGATCCTAACTAAAACATTTTTGGTTGATGAATTTAAGATTGAGGTCAAATTATGCACTAAAAAAATTGAGCACTACAATAGTATCCTTAGGACAATGACCAAAGTGTTGTAAAAGTGCAAGATCCTTATGTTTCCCTTACTTTGATGTGCATGCGAAGCTACATGAATCATGCATGCAAAGTAACATATGCAATAAATAAAATAGCAACCAGATCTAAAATATAGTTTTTGGATGACACCTCACGTTATTTTGTGTAAGTTTGTAAAGATTATATCCTCATAACTTATTGAATTTGTTAGTTGTAACAACAAATGTTTAGCCTTAATGGCATGAAAACATGTTTAATCATTACAGATTGAATTTTCTATTATTGATAAGTATCCAATGATGACAAACCACATGTCTCCCCTAGGAAGAAAGAGATCCAATGGTAGATGTGGAATAAAATCCAACTCTATGATGAAATGAGAAGGAAGAAGTCTCATAAAGGAAATCTCAGAAAAGGAATCAAGTGCCTCCAAGGAAGATTCGCCAAAATCATGATCACCAATCAAAGTGGAAACAATGGAATGAGGAGACTCAAGAATATCCTCCAAAGAAGATTTTGCAAAGAGGAGAGTGACCCCCTCAAGCATGTCCTCCAAACCTGTAGCAGAAGCCTTGAGTATGTAATACTTGAAACAAAGCCATTTTGAAACCACAAATCTGGAAAATTGAATATATCCTACTCTGTTGAAGTACTCACAGTAACCGTCAACTCCGATGAAGCAAGAGATGATGGAGCCGCACAAAGAAGAGACAAATTCAACCAACCACCATAGCCATCATGTGAATTACTACCCACTTGAGAATCAGGAACATAAGGATCATCATCATGATAGAAGTGGGAGAAGGTATATACCTTTGACTGATGATCAACCAAGCCTGTAGCAATGAACTCTCCTATCTCCTTACAAATGAAACTGATTCAGATGTAAACTCAACTAGATATTGCCATCCTGTGCAATCTGGTAAATTGAGAGAAGATTATGGGACATCTCAAGAATATAAAGAGCATTAGTTACATACCTTATACCCAAATCAACATTACACATACCAACAACATGAACAACATTATTGTTGGCAGTCAAGACCTCATCAAAGGGCGGTGCTCTAAGTGACCCTGGAATAATATGATCAAAAGAGCAAGCTATATGTTTTGAATCACCCAAATAAATAATCCATCCATCAGGTCTATCAACATGAAGTGTAATAAAAGCATGACCCTTACCCTTCAAATCTGTAGTAGCAATCCCTACAATCCCAATGTGAGAAGTGTCCTCATGTGTGGTAGAAGCAGAATGTGAACTAGTGGATGAAGAAGGAATGGGAATATGATGGTCCTTAAGGAGTTTTTTTAACTCATGGTTTTCCTTCTTGTAGCAAACTTGTTCACTATGTCCAATCCCTTTACAAAAAGTACATTTGGGTTTCTCCTTCTTAGGTTTATCCTCTTTAGAAGAGGTGGTGGAAATCTCACTAGATCTTGTCTTAGGTTTGTTCTTGTTCTTCCCTTTCCCCTTAGGTGGATTGGCAATCAATGCATGAAACTTAGAAGAGACATCATGTTGACTAAGTTTGGATTGTTCCCTAGTCAATCTCTCACAAAAGGTCTCAAATGATGGCATGACAAAACTATCACCTAACCCATCCATAGTGGAATAAAAGGAAGTGACAAAATATGCAAATGCACCTTTCAACTTAGACAAAATCAAGAATATACATTCCTTATCGGTTTTCTCTTTCCCACATCCCACTAACTAAGTATGTAAAGACTTAAACTTCACCAAATAATCCTCAATAGTAGGAAATGAATTGGTAGAAAGAGATGTCAATTCTACTTCTAATTGCAAGGCTCTTACATCACTAATAGGACCAAAGAGATCCTTAGACTTATCCCATACTTGTCTTGGTGTAGTACACTCCTCAATGCGGAAGAATAAGGAGTAAGAAACATGTAGTGCAATCAAGCCCATCACCTCATCACATTTGTTCGGATGTGCAAATTTCTCATATTCTCTAGGAAAATCAAGTTGTTCCTCGCTCAAGGTAGACCATAATCCCTTCGACCAAAGCAACCTCTACATCCACACCTTCCATGTGTGATAATTAAATGTAAGAACCTCAAATATTGATTCTACTATTTGAGCCACAAACACAAATCAAGCAAGAGGCAATATATTTGATAGGAACTAATGTGAAACTCCCAAAATCTTATATGCAATTGAAAATGAAGCCTCCCAATGCATTTCTACTCCTCAATGATAAGACAAGATACCAAAAAGTTGTCTACTCCTCAAATATTATCAAGGAGAATGAAATACTATCAATGAAATATTTGTTTCAGCTTTGCTTATTTGATAGTTTATTATTTTGACAAGTTTTGGTTTTGCTAAGTTTTGAAAATTTCAAGGATATTATTTTATAGCTAGAAGCAGCTTGGAGTGAGCCAAAAACGCAACAAGATAGCCCAGAAGCAATGTAAAACCAACCATATGCACTATGAAATTACCCAAAAGTGCTACAAAATAAGCTAGATGCATAGTAGAATAAGCCAAATGTGCAGCAAAATAAGCTAGAAGCATAGTTTCAATAGTTTTATAGTATCTTAAGTTTCAATTTTGGATTTTGATCAATTTTCTTTGACGAGAGATGCAATTCAAAACTTGAAATGACAAAATGCATAATGAGTGCAAGACCTATTTTTGAATTTATTTAATTCAAAATGATATTTGGAGAAATAAATAAATATTAATTTATTTATTTTAGGAAAAAATATTTAATTTAATTTTTTTAAATTTATTTAAAAGAGGAGCGTTAGCTAATTAAATAATGTTTGAAATTTATTTAGTTATAGAAGAAAAGATTTAATTTGAATTAATGTTGGAGGGAAAATGAAAAGTGATAAATTAATTTAATAATTAAAAATTATTTAATTAATATAGATATGATAAAAATATTAAGATAATTATATGTTAGAATCAAGATTTCTGGATAAAACTATGTGCAATTTTTTTCTCATCCACGTTTCGGATCAAACTTCATGATCCATCATCAGTATGATTAGTAGATAGAGAGAGAAAGATGAATGAAAGCGCGTTGCAAAGTGCGATGGGCAGTAGGCAAGTGAAAGGATGGCAAGGAAGGCTCTGGATGTGGCACGAAGACTAGAGCATGGAGATATGGTAAAGTCTAAGGGTTCGGGTTTCAACCCCTCTTCTTTGGTTCTTCCAGGCATGCTGGCTCCCCTTCTCGAGGACACCGCTCCTTGGCTTCTCCCCCCATGGAGCCGGTGGTGCCTTAAAAATAGATCTTTAGGCTTTACAAAAACTCCTCAAATCCCTATCATACTTGCAATGACTTCTGTAGGGAACAAATCTTGAAGGCCAATCCTTAAGTAGATTTAGGATTGGTCTCTTAGGTTGTGGCATCCTTTGTGTTGCCTACAGAAAACCCTTCTCTCAATCTTGATCCCCCACTCCCTTTGTAGACACCTGCTTCATGTGCATACCTATCTTTGGACGACACAAAGGTTGATCTAGCCTTCAAACCTGTTAATTTCCACATCTCTAATGAATGCATCAAGGAGGTCTCCTCCAATATCGATTCTCGGGTGTTGGTTTTCAGATCTTTGGGGAGGCAGCCACCCATGGTTGACTTTGTTGCCTGGTGCATGAACACTTGGGGTAACTTGGCTGGCCCTACAGTGGAGCTATTGGACCACGGGTTTATTCTTGTCACCTTTCTAAACTCAGAGGATTGTAGGTTTGTGGACCTTGGTTTTACGGCAGACACGGTCTATTCATGACTCCTTGGTCTCCTTTCTTTGACCCTATAAATGTTCAGATCTCCTCCATTTTGATTTGGCTGCATCTCTACAATTTGCCTCTGGTTATGCAATAATTAGGACTTATTGAAACTCTAATTAGTCAAGTTAACACCTTCATCAAAGTTGAGGAAGGTTCTTTGCTCCCAGATGATTTTCTCAAGTTTGTGCCTTGGTTGATATTTGCAGGCCACTGCCTCACATGATTCGAATGAATTCCTCTCATGGTTCTTGGATACAATATTTAAACTATGAAGGGCTTCCAAAGTGATGCTTTAAGTGCAATCATCTTAGGCACAAGATTACAGGCTGCCAAGAAAAAATTGCCTTGATGACCTTCATGCCCTAAATCTCAAAATATGGGTCTACAAAAGGGGTAGTCCAGATCTTGATTTCATGTGGAGAAATCATGGAAGGTTTATGGCTCATCGCTCCCCAACTCCCTCAGATGATGGGGTTGATGGACAAGGCTTAGAGAACCCTACCCCTCCCATTGTAGTGGTTGCGAGCTCTCATGATCAGCAGGATCATTCTGATTCAGACCATCAGGATAATAATTTTGCTTCAGCTAATGAGGATCTCTAGTTGGCTCTTGCAGAGGATCATGATCATCTTTTGGACCATGTTGATGCCCTAGCTTTCTCTGATATTCGTACGATATCCCAAACAACAAGTAAGCTCTCAAAGCCGAACATAATTAAGAGCGACAAGTGCAGGGGAAGAAAATTTGAAGCAAAAAAACTTAGGCTTGAAGCATTGGATTCTATAGATGATGGAACCCAGTGGAAAATGGAAGCACTTCTCACTAGGAGCAAGCGAAAATAAAATAAAGGTTGATGTCTTGAAATGTAAAGATCTCTTGAGCGGTTGAGCCAATCTTTTGTTGGTGTCTTGTGTGTTTTCTACTCCCCAATTTTGACTCTAAAGCTTTCTTCTTTTTTTTGGTTGCTATGTTATGCTATATGGGAGTGGGCCCACATCCCATAGTTTATCGATAAAAATAAAATAAATATTAAGATAATTAAATAACTAGCAATCGCACCTTTGTGTGCAATGGGTGCATCGAAGATTTGAGCAAAAAATGATGAACGACTAAGATTCATTTCTGCAAAAGCTAAGCATGTATCACAAAGTTGAAGTGAAAGGAATTGGCACTGGCTATCAAGCCAAGATGGTCGTATGCTTGCCATACCTGCAATCGAACAACCTGTACATTACTCTGTGCATCCGGCAGGTCTTCACCATATTACCTGCAGATCATCCGTACCCATCCAAACTATATGCCGTTAACAACTTGGTGGCTTCATTGAGGTTGGCGGTGTAGGGGCAACGACACTGGCTGATGGGTATTAATGAGGACGCGGCTACGGCTACCAAGCCACTGACTCAATCATTAATGTTAAAGATTTAAACATATTCGTAGATTTTGGTTTTTTAGTGTGCATGTTTATTCGAAGATTTGAACGAAAAATGATAAATGACTGAGATTCGTTTCATCGCTGTCAGGCAATCTACACCATTCGATATAAAATGGGTTGCAAAAGCTAAGCATGGGGACGCCTTCGGCGTAATTAAAAAATTATTTAATTATTATGGATGAAAAAAAGAAAATGTTAGCTTAAATAAATGATTAAAAATTATTTAGTTAATATAGATAGAAAAAATGATAAGGATAATGATGAGATGAAAATACAATAGTTATTTTTAGGTGTCTACACATGGATACAAGGAAGATGAAAACATTTTAAATTATTCTATTTGTATCATCATTATTCTATCTATCATACTTTCTTTCTTTTTTTCTCAGGACTGATGCAAAGTGTTGGGGCATTTAGGTCTCTTCCATGTTGACCCAAATTTTTTATTTGTTTTCATGTACTATTCTTGATTTTTACTTGTAGTTTCACTACTCTTAGGGAATGATGATTGTTCATCTTGATTTTTAGTAATATACATGATTAACATACATTTATATTGATCCCAGGTTTGTAGATCCCTTAGTGTGTTTTTGTATGAGTGATGTATTTTTCATGTGACATATCTATCCTCAGTGAGGTCATTTCATGAACATAATGTTACATGTCTCATGATACAACATCCTTGTTGAAACTTCTTTGTTAAGAATTTTATCTTTTTCTCCTTAAAAAACTTGCATTCTTGGCATTATGTAATTATTTTAATGAGGGTATCTCATGATTCACACACCCTACTTTCTTGAATTTCTAAATATAAAAAATGTCTATATTCTTCCCTTGCAACTTGGTAGCATATGAACCACCTAGCATAATACAACTTACTTGGATGTGGGCCCTCATATGTCCTACCCCTTTCATGGTTATCCTAAAATGTAGCTTGTAGTAACCATGATCAATCAAAATCATCTATATAGATTATAGCATAATACAGTTTGCTAGCCATACCTATTCCATCATTTATCTCATTCTCTTCACGTCATCTCTCTTTCTCTTTCTAAGTTTGTATAAGTGTTTATCTTGTGTATAGTGTAATTTTTTAGCTAATATATTTGTTTGTTTAGTCTTTGCATAATGTCTATGTTTTGTGCAGGCTATTTTGGTTGTTTTGTAGGTCTTCTTCTTAGAGGCATATTCAACTTGGATTAAAAAATTTGCATCCTTTATAGCATCTTGGGTAACATGTGTGATTTTCATTTTCTACTTTAGCATACATATTTTAGTGTATTTCATATGCCTACTAAAGTCGGGGACAAAATACAATATCATAAATTATGTATAGCCTTGCAATTGCACATTGCGTGATACTCTCTCTTTAGCATTTTGATGTAAGTTATTTAATTTCAAATTATTAGCACTTGAATTCTACATTTTTGTTAATTTCTTGTTGATCCTAGTCTTTTATGTTTGAATTATTCTAGATGGGAGCATTTCACGTGAACGTCCACATGATGTGCTAGCAGCTTATAAAATTTGTGATTCCAATGGTCATTAGAGCGTTACCTTCACATAGATTTTGTAAATGTAAGGCCCCTGCATGCATTCATATAAAATAAAATCAACTTGACTTGTTATTTGGCACTCTCTCTCACTCTCTCACTTTCAAATTGATATAGATTTGAAGCAATTCTTTCACCATTGAAGCTACAAAAAGATACTATCCATAGTGCATATCATTTTTCTCTCTATCTCAACAACAATATTGAATAAATGAATCACCCTTGAGGATTCTTTAAAGATCCAAGGTGATCTTGTTATTTATTGTCATTTTACTTTGTTTAATATTAAGATTTGAATACTTTAGGTGTTAATGTTTTGTCATTAAAATATTTGCATCTTTAACTACAATATTTTTATTTCAAAAATATTTTGCATTTCATATATTTCTTACAATCTCTATCAAAATTTTGGTAGTCGTGGAGGTGGGAATACTAGAATGGGGATTTGACTAAGGCAAGACCCTAAACAACCAAACCAAAAACATTTTTTATTTTATTTTATGTTTGTAGGTTCTCCATTAAAGAAGGATAAATGAAAATATGGTTCTCTCTTTTCATACCTATATTCTCATTTAATTTGTATTTGAATAGTTAAATTGGGTTATTGTTTTCAGTATATAAGAATTTCTCATAATGTTTTGGCTTGGTATTTTCGTTGCTCTATGTGTAGGATTACATTTTGCATATTCTATAATTTTTGTGTTGCTTTTATATTGGATGACAACATGTCACGAGGACATCCATACTAAGCACTAGCGTTCAAGGCTAAGAATCTCTCCAAGTCACATCATCATCTTCAAAACATGTACTTTCTATTTATGTTCAATTTAAGTTGTATTTATTAGTATGTAGACTTACATTTTCACCAGTCTATTATAGCTAGAAATTTAGCTTTGTAATTGATTTTTTTATATTTTTATTTCGATTTATAAATGTTGTGAAGAGGATAATTGAAGTTAAAACTTTTAAAACTATAAACTCATCCTAATGTGTTATGTGAAGAATTAATCTTGAAAGTCTCATGTATTCGTAGATTTTTTTTTCATTTAATAAAAAAGAAAGACCCAAGAAACTCTATAATAAGATTTGTTCATATCCAACTTGGTGACCATACCTTGTTTCTTCTTCATTTTTATCAAGGGAATGGTCTCATGAGCAATTAAGAATCTTCCATCTAATTTTTTCTACCTTTCATAAATCCACTGCTCTTATAAAATGATCTCATTCAAACATTTCTTCAATCTAACCACCATGGCTTTGAAGACAATGTTATAAATCATATTAATTAAAATAATTGGCCTGAATTTATCCAAATAATTAAGATTTTTGACTTTGGGGATTATAGCAATGTGTTGGTTGATAAATTGGTCTTTTTAAAGATTGATTTAATTTGACTCTATATTGCCCAAAAGAAAGACTAATCAACAACAAACAGTTAGAGAGATCGTTGTTTCATTAGTTATCTTCCTCTAAATTTTAATTGAGGTACAACTCCATTGTAAGATATAATTTTTGATTTTAAAAGAAACAAGGGTATACTTTTGACCAGAAAGTAGGAAAGGTAAACTAACACTTGCTCATATCCATGATGAAAATGTGATGAAATTCAACTTGCATAAAATTAATTGAAGCTAAAAATATGTATATGCCACTAATATCACAACTCAAAGATTGGATTACTAGTAACAGATAATTGACTCGACACGATGTAATTCCACCATTTACTGAAGAAAAATGAATGTAACACCAAAGAACATAGCATCCACAAAGATAAGAAATGTTCTAGCACTTATAAAATCTCAAAGACTCATTCACAAATACTAATTATTGCATTCAAATTCATTGCTCAAAGACAAAGATCTTCAAAAATAACGAAATTGCAAAAAATGGATCCTTCTTTTCAATTGATTCTCACTCTTAGGTCAAAGTGCAACGAGGATCAAAAATTCAGACCTCTCGAATGTCTGCCAAAAGCATATTTATAATTTCACATCATAATGGTTGCTAGATTCTTGAAAACTAAATCTTTGGGAAATTTTTAACCACCAATTTGTCGAATGAGCATTTTGTGGATGATTAGTTGATTTCTACCTAACCGAATCAAATAAGTATTTGTGGCTATTTTAAGGAAGGTTATGATTGCATCACATATACCAATTGATTTAGACAAGGGAGTGCATCATCGATCCTCATAGACATGCCACGTGTCCTTTGGCTCATGTGAATAGTTTGTAATTTCTCGATTCAACATTTAATGACATACCCATTGGAGATTACACTCGTGCTGACGATTTAAATTATGGGATGATTTTATCTGACATTGTAGCTCACATAACTAACATAACATCACATCGCTACTAAGCTTATTAAATTCAAAACAACTTGGAAATTCCTTGCATCATTAATTTATTTCAAGTGAACTCTTTCAACTTACTCTCCATTCTATAAATCGAGCAGAAACACCCATTCCTTGCATACCAAATTTCACTTCAAGATGTCAAGAACCTAGAGCAATGCGACTTCCAATAGTGATTTCCTCTCAATTCAAGGTGTGGAGTCTAATGCACTAATGAAGTTGGTATCATACCAACTCAAAGAATTTTTTCTGATACATAGTGATGTGGAGGAAGGCATAATCAAGAAGATAATCAGAGAAAACTTCCTGGCCCAAGTTCACGGGCACAACTCTGCATTGTTGGAGCGTTTCTTATACAATTTCATTCAGACCTTTAGCAAGTTAGAATGAGGAGCAAAAGCTACAAAATGTCTGGTGAGGCCAACTTATTTAGCCTGGGTTGAAGCCACTCTAGGGAATCTTAATGAATACCCTCACATTGTCCTGGTAGATGTTGTTTGTATCACCACTGCTCTGAGGAATGAACAAGAAAATAAATTTGTCACTCTACTCCATGTTGGGTTGGAGTGAAACATGATGTAGACCTTTGCTCACTTTGTGGAGTTCAATGAAAACCTCTTTTTGCCAGCACAGATTGAAAGGCTCCAGAAGGTGGTGGATGGCATCCATATTTTGATTTTTACGCTTTGTGTTTGAAAAACTATATTGGAATTTCCCCCTTTTTGATGTAATACGAACAATATATGAATATATATATACACAGCTTTTTTTCATTTAATCTATTTCATGTGATGCAATGATCTTGGGGTTCTTTGTTTCAATTCCATGTTTTTTCCTTTTTTGTTGTGATGCATTTCTTTATTTTCATAGTTGTAATGAATTCTAATGGTTTATGCTTCAGCTAAATATCATCTCTACAATGTATTTTATTTTGGGTACCACCACCTTTCTTTAAACAAGTCTCCAAATAATGAGATGATAGTTTAAAATAACACTAATGAATCAATGTTGGGCTCAGGTGGGGTTTTTGAAATGTTGTCGGAGTCTTATTCAGTTCTGAAAACAATCCAATTATCCGCTTTAAAAACTTCACTTAAGACCTGGTTCGAAGTCCTATAAGGCTTTTTCTGATAAGATCTTTTAGGGAAGAGCCTTAGGAAATGGGGAAACACTTAGTTCTTCAAAGCAAAATTTACCATTGGGGATATGATAGGGTTTCAAAACCTTGCAAAAGCTCCAAAGGAGAATCGATTTTCACTTAAATTTTCTTCCTCCAGTTGATGTGCACTAGGGTTATGAAAATTGCTTCAGGCCCTGACACCTTTTCAAAACTTCACAATAAGTTGCTTCAAAACAAAACTTAAGTTTAACTTTGAAAGTCAAGCAGAAAAGAAGTTGTGGCAACTTAATTGATGCTCGCCATAGTTCCAAAAACCAATGAAAAGGCGACGACTTCAACATGGCTAAGTTTGTTTAAAGGTGGACGTAGTTTTGGGAGAATACGACCAAAATTGTGGTAACAACTAGCTTTGAATAGGGATGGGGACTATAAAGAATGAAGACATGAACCCAAGAATTCAATAGCAAACCATTTCCTTATGCATTGGGCGACAGAGTTAGTACATTAAAAGGAAGGATCCAAACAAATAAAAAATGGGGCAAACCTAAACTACTAAAACAACAAAATTAAAATATGTATAGGGTAGGGGACACATACCTTCGAAGGTGTTTAAGGTTACTCACATGAAACCATCAACAAGTAGAGAGAAATATGACCTGCTATGGAAAAGAGATGTATTCCTGCACAACACTTGCACACTCAAGGGTAACAAGTTATGCCAAATTAGACTTACATGACATATGACTCCCCATTGTGTATTTTTCCATCAAAAATTCACTTTTCATCATACACTTACATGTCATCCCGTGAACGTGAATTTAAAGATTTCCAAATATGTATTCATTTATCACTTCAAACAAGTAAGTATCCAAAACCATGCCTTCGCCAACTGAAGTGAGGAACACAAGCAACTGGTGCAAATTTGGGTCGAGATCAATTTGTGACTGTAAAGTGTAAACCTCACTATTGCCTTGAACCAATATTGACATATTTTGATTTGACATGATTTCAGGAAGACTTTTGGATATCCACTCAAAAAATTCACCTTTTTTTATTGACACGGCTTCTAAATTGCCAATCTCTCTTCCATCATCCCAAAAGTGTATGAAGTATCTTTCTGTAAAGGTTGTTCAATGGAGATTCTTAAATCTTGATTTGAAAGATGAGGAGAACTATCCACAATAGAAACACTATCTACACACTGATCCTTCTTTTTTTCTTCCTCTTCCCCTAGCCCAACATCCTTTTTAGACTCTTCACCACTCCTCTCATCATCATTACCAATCATGAGAAATAGGAACAAATATCTCCAAGTTTTCTAGCTCAGACTTGTGAAATTCAAATAAGGGGTTATCTTTGGTTTAAAAATCCTCACCAAAACTATTTGGCATGTATAAAGAATTAAAACCACTTGACAACATTTCATAATTATTATTTCCAGGATTTCCTAATTGTTCACAATATTTGACTACTATTATGATCTGGTTGACACAATATTTGACTACTATTATGATCTGGTTGATTGATTCATCAATCTCAAAAATGAATACTTCAAATTCTGGGAACATAGAGGTAACCTCTATTATAGGATCAGATGATTGCTCCATAGTCTTGCTTGCTAGGATGGAGGGTACTAAAGTTGAACATGGTGTTGTGGGAGGAGTATAATCTTTCTCCTCATTCAAGTTATCAAAATCCCCTTCACTGTCTCCATAATGTTTGTCATGTGCTTCACTCCCTTTGTCAACATTAGATTTAGTTGAGTACTCTTCTTGGCACAATAAGACTAAGTTAGAACATGCAAATTTATATAAGATGATAATATCATTTCATGTGGTGTTTCATGGAAAACCTCTGGAGTTAATTTTTTATTTGATAACATCCCAACTCGATAGTGGTCAAAATATCCAGACAAACATAAAACATCTTCTATTTTTATGGCTTCCACTTTCACAACTTTGAAGTCACATACCTTTTTTCGCTTTAGGTGGAATTGGATTTTTGGATGTAGGGTGCACATAAAGATGGTCAATAAGTTTGATTGGTTGGGCTTATCGGCAAGAGGAATCCATTTCAAAAATTGGGTGAATTTTTCGATGAAATCCTTCATATTTTCATGATCTTTGAATCCATTTCAAAAATTGGGTGAATCTGTCGATGAAATCCCTCATATTTTCATGATCTCCTTTTTGAATCCTGAAGAAGATAATAAAGTACCTATGTCAATGATTGGTTTGAACCTCACAATAAATGTGTTCTTCAATATGTTCCAATTAGTGATGCACCCATCTTCTAAGCATTGAAACCAATCTGTTGCTTTACTAACCAAATATTCTAAAAAAATTGCACAAATACATCTTCTTCTGTAACACCTAAAATCCCACATGAAATAGTTAAAGCTTGAATGTGGATTTTTTGGATTTTGTGCATCTTCTTTGGTAAACTTTAAAAAATGTTTTTTGGATCTTGCAGACAAGGTTGAGTACTGGGACTATAAATCTAGGGGCCCAAAATGAGCCCCCCATGGTTGTGATGTGGCTAAATCCATCTTATATACTAGAAGATTACTATAGGAATAGGGAAAACTTAAAACACAGAGTCACCAACCTCCATCTGAGAGGAGGTAATTTCTTTCTTCTAAACTCCTTCATGAACCAATTTCATGGTGGTGCATTTTGGTCTAGAGGAGGATTTTGATTACGATTTGGGTTAGGTCGAGGATGAGTATCCCATGTAATCTTTATTCTTTGAAATCTCTTAACAAACCTTTCAATTGGCTGCTATGCTAGTTCTTCTTCTTCTTCAAGAACAAATTTTACTCTCATATATTCCACAACACTCCTGTATCTCCAAGCTAGGGTATTTAGTTGGGAGATAATGTCTTCCTATTCTGCATTAACCCAATCTAGGTTTGGCTAGAACACATAAAAAACATTCTCATGAGGTAAACCTATTTTTATACATCACAAGGCAACTATTTTGACTTTCTATTTTGATTCCGCGGTAGAGTTTCTAAAAAATTGTTGCTTGACAGATTGGTCTTTTAAAATATTGGTTTGTTTTACTCTATATTGCCCAAATGAAAGACTAATCAACAATAAATAATTGGAGAGATCACCATTTCATTGGTGATATTCCTTTAAATGTTAATTGAGGTACAAATCCCTCGTAAGATATAATTTTTGTTTTTTTGATTTTGAAAGAAAGGAGGGTATACTTTTGACCAAAAAGTAGGAAAGGCAGACTAACACTTGCTCATAGTCATGATACAAATACGATGAAATTTAACTTGTAGAAAATTAACTAAAGCTAAAAAGATGTATATGCCACTAATATCACAACTCAAAGATTGGATTACAATTAACAGATAATTGACTTGACACAATGCAATTCCACCATTTATTGAAGAAAAATTAATGTAACACCAAAGAACATAACATCCAAAAAGAGAAGAAATGTTCTAGCACTTATTAGAGCTCAAATAATCATTCAAAAATATTAATTAAATTGCATTCAAATTCATTGGTCAACAACAAAAATAGGTCTTCTTTAGAAAATAAACAAAATTGTAAAACAATGATTATTCTTTCCAATCGATTCTCACACTTGCATCAAAGTGCAATGCTCGGATAAAAAATCTAGACCCCTCAAATGTCTGCCAAAATAATATTTATAATTTCACATCATAACGATTGCTAGATTCTTGAAAAATGAATCTTAGGGGAAATTGAACCACCAATTCGCTAAATGAGTGTTTTGCAGATGATTAGTTGATTTCTAGCTAACTGAATCAACTAAGTATTTATGGCTATTTTAAGGAAGGTTATGATTGCATCACATATGTCGATTTATTTAGACTAGGGATTGCATCACATATGTCGATTTATTTAGACTAGGGATTGCATCACATATGTCGATTTATTTAGACTAGGGATTGCATCGCTAGTCCTTGTAGACAGGCCCCATGTCCTCCAGCTCATGTGAATAGTCTATAATTTCTTAGTTCAACATTTAATGACATACCCACTGAAGATTACACTTGTGTCGACAGTTTAAATGGGAGGATTTTATCTGACACTATTTCTCACATAACTAACATAACATCGCATTGATACTAATCTTATTAAATCGAAGACAACTTAGAATGTCCTTTAATCATTAATTACTTTCAAGTGAACTCTTCCAACTTACTCTCCTTTCTATAAATCGAGCAGAAACACTCATTCCTTGCATACCAACTTTCGCTTCAAGATGTTGAGCACCTCAAGTGACACCACTTCCAAGAGAAATTTCCTCTCAATTGAAGGTGTGGAGTATGGTACAGTAAGAAGGTTGGTAACAGACTAGCTCATAAAAATTCTTTTGATACATAGTGATGTGGAGGAAGGTGTAATCAAGAAGATAATTAGAGAAAAATTCCTAGCCCAAGTTCATGTGCACAACTCTACATTGTTGGAGAGTTTCTTATACAATTTCATCCAGACCTCTTGCAAGTTATAATGGGAAGAAAAAACTACATAACATTTGGTGAGGCCAACTTATTTAGCTCGGGTTGAAGTCGTTGTAGGGAATTTTAATGAATTCCCTTCCATTGTCCTAGTAGGAGATGTTTGTATCACCACTATTCTGAGGAATCAACAAGCAAAGCAAGTTGTTGCTCTACTCCGTGCTAGGTTGGAGCGAAACATGATGGAGACCTTTGCTCACTTTGTGGAGTTCAACGAAAACCTCTTTTCACCAACACATATTGGAAGGTTTCATGAGGTGGTGGAGGGCATCCATATTCTGATTTTTACTCTTTGTGTTTAAAAAAATGTACTAGAAAGTTCTCCCTTTTTGAATTAATACAAACAATATATGAATATATATACACCTTTTTTGCATTTAATCTATTTCATGTGATGTAATGATCTTGGGCTCTTTGTTTTAATTCTATGTTTTTTCCTTTTTTGAACATGATACATTTCTTGTTTTTATAGTTGCAATGAATTCCAATGGTTTATGCTTCAGCTTAATATCATCTTTGCAATGTATTTTATTTTGGGTACCACCACCTTTATTTAAACAAGTCTTCAAATAATGAGATGATAGATTAAAATAACACTAATGAATCAATGTTGGGATCAGGTGGGATTCTAGAAATGTTGTCAGAGTTTGATTCAATTTTGAAAACAATCCAACTATTCACTTTACAATCTCCACTTAAGACCTGGTTCAAAGTCCTTTAGGGATTTTTTTCATAACATAGTTTAGGTAAGAGCCTTAGGAAATGGGACAACACTTAGTCCTTCAGAGGATAATTTACCATCGGGGATATGATATGGTTTCTAAAACCCTATTGGGAACCGACAAAGGTTTCAAAACCTTGCAAAAGCTTTGAATTCGAATCGATTTTCACTTAACTCTTCTTCCTCTGGTCGATGTGCGCAAGGATTATGAGAACTAATTTAGGCCCTAACACCTTTTTCAAAACTTCACAAAAAATCGCTTCAGAATAAAACTTAAGTTTAACTTTGAAAGTCAGGTGGAAAAGAAGTTATGGCAACTTAATCGACACCAGCCATAGTTCCAAAAACCAATCGAAAAGGCGATGACTTCAACATGGCTAAGTTTGTTTAAGGGTGGACATAGTTTTGGGAGAATAATACTAGAATTGTGATAGCACAATGAAGACTAAATTCCAAGATGTATAAATAGATTGTTTGATTCTACATTCCTAAAAAAAATCTAAACATCATCAACCACCAAATCCTAAAATATTTCCTCCTTTATCTCATCCTAAAAAATCTTGGTCTCTTGAATCAAAGCAACTTCTAGGGCCTCTTTGTCTATCAATCACTTTAGAAGGTGGTGTTTCTTTGGGCCATTAAGGAAAATTATATTCCAATTGACAAATTTTATTTCTTATTTGATTTAGGGAGGTTCTCACCTCTAGGTTTTACATAATTCCTCATTGCCATCTAGGTACCATTTTTCAAATCCGATGAATTCATCTTGGCTTTGTTAGTGTTAGTTTTTCTCCCCTTATGAGTCCCTCCACTAGTGTTAATATGAAGCATATTCTTACCCCTGTTTCACCTTCCCCCTTTGTTTGTGATGCTCCAATATTTTATGTTCTCTTTACTCTCTAAGATGTCAATCATAAGCTTAGTGTCACTTTCATAGGCCTTCAGATACTCCACTTCTTCTACAATATTCTTATTAGGACTTAAATATTTGAAAATATAGCTAGGAATTGAATCCCTAATTTCAATAGGTTTTGAACCAAGGGTATTAGGCTCCAAAACACCAACATCATTGAGCATAATTCAACTTGGAGAATCATAAAAGCCTAGGAGGGAGGAGGAACCCAAAGCCAAATCTACCTTGCAAAATGAAGCCACACACATCAATAACATGGAAGAAACCTTTGAGGCCCTCTTGATTGGAGTGATGTCCTTTTGATATTTGCCTTCTCTATCATATGACCAACCTTCCAACATTTAAAACACATAATGGGGAGACATGCATAATTCAAATCTTGAGTCCATTCACCTAGAACGAAGGCCAATTTAATGGAAAGTTTGAGAAATTTGTAAAGTTCGATCTTGATGCAAATTTTTGCATAGGTTGCTAATTGATTTCCCCCAATCTTGTCATACCAATAAATACATTCTCCCAAAGAATCCCTGATCAACTTGAAAAATTCTTTTGAACATGATTCCTGGGGAGGCTTATACATCCTTATCCAAAGAGTGGAATCCTGAGTCATCTATGAGTGAGGATCAAAACCAAGAGACCAAGTGCAAATATATAGGTTAACATTCCTCATAAACCATGATCCCCATTAAGCATCACATCCCTATCATATTTTGATTATGATTTTTTTGTAGAAACCCTATATCTAGGAAGCCAACTTTTTGGGTGGGACATTGCCATTTGTGTTTGATCCAATCCTTAATTCTCTCTATTGACAACCAAATAGTGATGAATTTCAAGATTACCATATTATTTTTCAATCTTTGAACCTTTAAATTCGCGTATTTTCCAAAATGGAAATAAAAAGTACCTCCTCATCAACTTCCAAATTCACATTGCAAACCACAAATCTCCTAACCTTTGGTTGTGATAAAAGTTCACCTCTATCTCACAAGTCTCTAGATCCACCCTTTCTTTTGTTGATTTATTCTTTTCTCTACTGAAAATGGAGAAATCTAATCTTCTCTTGCTTACTCTAGTTCTCCTTGATTTTTTCTCCTTTTGTGCAAACTATGAATCTATTTCCACTTTCACTCATTTTTTTCCTTTTTCGGACATTCATGTGATACTTTTAAAAATTATAAATAATTATAATAAAAACAAACACCATATTATTGAATGTTGCAAAAAAATTAGTAAACTAATCTTTGTAGCTATGAATATTAAAACAATCTTCCTTTAGATGATATGGATACTTGAAATATTCACAACCCCTCTTCTTCCAACTATGAAAAGCTAACAATTTATTATAAGTATTGTAGTGTAGAAAAAAGTAACCCTTTTTCACACTTAATTTGGGAATGAATAATTAATAATAAAATGGACTTAATGGTGCCTTATTTAGGGTGTTGTAAAGTGTTTCTTTACACTTTCACATTAATCTAGGGCTTTATCAATTAATTGTGCTTAATTGGCCCCTTAAATTCAAATCCAAGCCTAATTAATTGCATTTTTCGAGGGATAAAGCTCGACATTCATAAATCATATTACACAAAACTTAATTTTGCAAGGAATGTGTCCTAGGATAGTGACTTAGGACCCATTCACCACCTGGTGAATGGATCCTCAGTAGGTCCTAGGACCCCCTTTTGACATGACATTTCACATCCCACGAAGTGTGTCCTAGTTAAGTATGCTAGGACCCATTCGCCCTATGGCAAATGGGTCCTCACTTAACTTAGGACACCCCCCTTGGGATATGTCTTTTTTGGTGTTTTAATGATTTCAAATCCTATATTTGATGTCGGCTTGTGTTATTTGAATTTCGGGATTTAATCTTAAGTTATGTATAAATATAAGGTTATTTCACATAGTTTCACCTAGCAATTTTCATTCAAGCATCCTAAGATTTCACAAGAGAATTATAAAGAATTCAAGAGCATTCAAGGGAATATTATTAAATTTTACTATAGCAATCAAAGGTCATTTCATCATGTCAAAGGCATAGTACATCATGCATGTTGTTGAGCTAATGTATTGATGTAGCACTGAAGATCCAATTCAAGCATATTCAAGGTGTTGTTTCTAATCAAGTGTTGTGATCAAGATCTACATACATTGAGGCCACTTCATGTAAGATTGGTGAGTTGTGGTATTACATTGTTCATTCATCTTTCCTTTATGCATTGTTTCATTACAAGGTTTAATTACCAAAACGGGGTTTGACCAAGGCAAACACCTATTCCCTAACAATCAATATTTTTCTCCTTTTTGATGTGTGATTACAAGTTTTAGGCTGAAGATCAAGTGGAGAGAAAAAGTTGACAAAGTTGCAAAGTTGTCAACTTTCTTGCGAGATCACGAAAAGTATTCTACAAAATTTATTTTCAACTTTCGAGAGCTAAACACCTGGGATCTGGAAGTGCAAACATTGAAGAACATAACCCATAAATTGATTTTTAAGAACCCTATCAGGGACCCATTCACCACTGGGCGAATGAGTCCTTAGTGAAGCCTGAAAAAGCACTTTTTGCAATAGGTACACATCATTTTACCATCTTAAAACCTACCTTTTTATTGTTATATCGGTTAGATTTGATTTTTGATTGTCAATTACACCTTATAGCCCTAATAAATTGGATGAAACAAACTAGTCAAAATTAGGTTAATCCCTTTGGTAATCCATTTGGGGTGAAACTCCTTTTCCTTGTTTCATTTTGGTGAACCTGGCCTCTTTTTGAACATTGTAGTTTTCTAATTTTGGAGTCTCCTTAGCATCTTAGATTAGATCTTGCATTCACTTGCATACATTTGCATTGAATTAGATTAGACCTTGCATTCACTTGCATACATTTACATTGAATTAGATTTCATTTAGGGTCTTTAGTTTGTATTCAAATTTACATCTCATCTAGGGTTTTAGGATTGCATTGTTTGCATTCTTTCAATCTAAAAAATACAAAAAAAAAATAGTCATTCTGCATATCATCTTGCATCACATAAACTTGCATTTGAAAATTGCATATCAAACTAGGTGGTTTGTGTCATCATTTTGTCATAATTTGCACTCAACTTTCACATTGCATTTATAGAAATCTAAATCTGAAACTTACTGTAGCAAACTGAATATGAAAATCACTAGAAAACACCCAAAAATCTGTAAAAATCAGTTTCAAAATCCTAATCTAGGACCCATTCACCCTAGGGTGAATGAGTCCTTGATCAGACCTTAATCTGCATTTCTAGAATTTAAGAACTTCATTTCTATACTTTTGTTTGCTACTATTAGATCTCTGTTACAGTTTCTTGATTTTTTGTTTCATTCATTTCATTAGATCTAGCTTAATTTGGGTCATTTAGTGCATTGCCTAAATTCAAATTTGCATTTACAACATTTCATTTTCAGATTGTTGCATAGTGTAATCAGTAAATTGCCTTGTTTAAGTCGAAAAATCTAAAAAATGGACAAGTGTTTTAACAATGTGTGGAAATATTTATTCTCTTTGGTTGATGTTTCAAGTTGTGTTTTTGGCAATGATCCTAATGCAATTGAACCTACTCATGCTCCCCCAAATCCTAATGAGTGTCCTCGTGAAGTGGAAATTATTGGAGAAGATGATGCTAGCATGACTGAATTCATAAATTATTTCCTTAACAATCTTGAGAATAATGCATCTTTCTATCCTTCCATGAAACAACCAACACAACTTGAGATGTTTGGTCTTTTACATCCTAAAATTGAGTCACTGACTAAGCCTAAACTTCCAACAATGAGTAAACCTAGCTCCTCTAATCAAGTGCATAGTCATTCATCTTATGTTAACAAAGTGACCAACACTCCTATCAACCTTGAAGAGACTTATGGCCAAGGCTTTAAGATTTTAACCAACCAAGGATGTGAGATAACTAATGAGCATGAAATTCATAAAATTTTAGAGCAAATTCCTATTGAAAAAACAAAAGGGATGGGATATCAAGATCCTCCTCCCAACATACGTGTCCTTCCTAAAGAACAACCAATACCTCATAATAATGATAGGATCATCTCAGGTCTTCCTCCTCAATATCCACCTCAACAAGTTGGTGAATCAAGCAAGCAACAAAAACCTTACAAACTCAAGAAACTCGAATTTCCATATCCCATGTCTGAAAATGAAAGAATCTTACACACACTTCTACAACAAGGGCTCATAACATTACCACCCATTAGAGAAAATCCACATCCAAATCCTAAGAATACAAACAATCCTCATTGTCAATATCATAGAAGCATTGGGCATAATACTAATGAGTGTCGTGCTTTAAGGAGAGTCTTTAAACAACTTGATAGCATAAAAATAGTCCCTTAAAGCGTGCCCTTTTGCTCATTACCATGTAATAGTTGTAGGATCTTAGTATTCTCACTATTGCATGTTTTACATTCATTGCAAATCATTCTCTTTATCACAAGGAGCTCATTTTCATCACCTATCTCAGCTCATCCTTGTCCCGCACTTAGTGGGGGCAAGGGGTTAGTTAGCCTTGTCCTAGTTTTGGCATGTGATATTGTCCCTTTGGCTAGTTTTTTGCCTTCTGTATATATCGACCGAGATTGGGATGTGGATGACTTGCTATAGGTTGGCTTGCATGTGCCTTACTAGTCTTTTGTTTTGTTTGGTTTTTCATGTTGCTTTATGTGATTACATGTGTGTAATGTGATCCCTTGTGTTGTTTCATTTGATGTATCTCTCTCTTTTTGTGCATTCCTCTATATGTACCTATATTCTTCTCTTTGTGATAAACATTTACCTTTTCATTTGTCTTGTGTTTTCCTTTTGGGGATGATGCAAGGCGTTGAGACATTTAGGTCTCTTCCATGTTGACCTGAAGGATTTTTCTTTGTTTTCACTCTCTTTGTGTCATTCTTCCAGTTCTATGAGTATTTGGGGAATGATGAAACTTTCAAGCTCTATGAAAATATTGTAGCAAAGATATACTGACCTCGTATCCATAGATCCCTTATGTATTTTTTGGGGCAACCCATCCTTCCTTTTTCATGACGTAGCTCTATTTCGAGAACATATGACTTGGCATAGGACTGTCCGAGTAAGCTCTCATGTCTTGGGATGGAATATTGGATACTTTAAAGCAATTGCTCATAGCAATGGTGTTAGCAACCGCTTTAAAGTGGGGGCATACATCGATGATATCTTTCGACATTCTGCATATTTCATGGTGTGATTTTTTTTTTGTGATGCATCCTTTTCTTGGTAGTATCATTAGGTTTGATGTCCTCCAAGAGTGCAATACTTCTAAGCATACAAATTTGCCTTAGTGGCTTGATGTGAAGCGAGGCATCCCATAAGTGGCAATCTGATACTCTTGACTTATCCTCTCTTGGAGACATTAGGCACAATGATCCCTAAGAAGAAGACCTCACACAAATAAAGCAAGATCCCCTTGAAAAAAACCCTACAGACATAATGTTAATAAGTGTTTAGAATTGTGGTGCCTTATTGAAGTTGTCAGGAGTATAACTTTGATATGTTATGGGAGCCTAATATGATTCTCTCATTTTCCACCCTTTCAAGATACTCACCTAGTGGACGACCTAAGGTTCCACTATACCAGAGTGAGCACACATGTTACGGACAAACAACCGCATTCCACATCGTGTTGGGACGGTCAAAGCTTGATCCTTTATTTTTCTAGTCTTTGATAGTGTATGATTATGTATCTTTTTCATTGCTGCATACATAAGTGTCTTGAATGTCTACTTTAGTGTGAGTTTGATATGGGGTCTTACTCTCACTAAAGTGGGGGCAAAATGTAGTTTATAAAAAAATAACCCTTTTTCACACTTAATTTGGGAATGAATAATTAATAATAAAATGGACTTAATGGTACTTTATTTAGGGTGTTGTAAAGTGTTTCTTTACATTTTCACATTAATCTAGGGCTTTATTAATTAATTGAGCTTAATTGGCCCCTTAAATTTAAATCCGAGCCTAATTAATTTCATTTTCTTAGGGATAAAGCCCAACATTCATAAATAATATTACACAACACTTAATTTTTCAAGGAATGTGTCCTAAGATAGTGAAAATGGGTCCTCACTAGGTCCTAAGATCCCCTTTTGACATGACATTTCACATCCCCCAAAGTGTGTCTTAGTTAAGTATGTTAGAACCCATTCACCCTATGGCGAATGGGTCCTCACTTAACTTAGGACACCCCCTTGGGATATGTTTTTGGTAGTATTTTAATGATTTCAAATCCTAGATTTGATGTCAGCTTGTGTTGTTTGAATTTCAAGATTTAATCTTAAGTTATGTATTAATATAAGGTTATTTCACACAGTTTCACCCAACAATTTTCATTCAAGCATACTGAGATTTCACAAGAGCATTATAGAGCATTCAGGAAGGAATTCAAGGGTAGATTATTAAATTTTATTGCAACAATCAAAGGCCGTTTCATCATGTCAAAGGAATACTGCATCATGCATGTTGTTGAGCTAATGTGTTGATGTAGTATTGAAGATCCAATTCAAGCATATTCAAGGTGTTTGTTTCTAATCAAGTGTTGTGATCAAGATCAACATAAATTGAGGCCACTTCATGCAAGATTGTTGATTTGTACTCCAAGGTTCAGTTGAGGATTGGTGAGTTGTGGCATTACATTGTTCATTCATCTTTCCTTTATGCATTGTTTCATTACAAGGTTTAATTATCGAAATGGGGTTTGACCAAGGCAAACCCCTATTCCTTAACAATCAATTTTTTTCTTCTCTTTGATGTGTGATTGCAGGATTTAGGTTGAAGATCAAGTGGAGAGCAAAAGTTGTCAAAGTTGTCATCTTTCTTGCCAGATCACAAAAAGTCTTCTGCATAATTTATTTTTGACTTTTGGGAGCTGAACACCTAGAATCTGGGAGTGAAGACATTGAAGAACATAACCCAAAAATTGGTTTTCTAAAACCCTAGCAATGACCCATTTTCCACTAGGCGAATGAGTCCTTAGTGAGGCCCGAACAAGCACTTTTGCAACAGGTACACATCATTTTACCATCTTAAAACCTACCTTTTTAAAGTTATATCAGTTAGGTTTGATTTTTGATTGTCAATTACACCTTATAGCCCTCATAAATTGAATGAACCAAGCTAGTCAATATTAGGTTCATCCCTTTGGTAATCCATTTGGGGTGAACCTCTTTTTCTTTGTTTCAGGTATACAAGCTTAGCAGTCCAAAAGAAAGGCTAATAGAATATTTCACATTTTAGACCTTGTCTCCTAAATTATTATGACACCCATAGTATTATGAGGGTTATAATTGGAAATTTGGATATTTTTTTGGGAAAATGTGTCTCAACCTTGCAATTACATAAGGTTTAATTTTGATAGGTAATTACGTGCGAGGGGGAGGGGTACCCCCATGAGGGGTCTAGGGGGATCATCCCCCCCGTGGGGGGCCCAGGGGCTACGCCCCCTAGCAAGGGCTCAAGGCAACGCCCTTGAAAAGCCAAAATTTATGTAAATTATATTATTGTAAATCTGGACCGTTCATCATTAGGTCTTAGATCTTATGGTTGATATTTTGTTGGATTGAATTTCCCTAGAAGGCAACCCTATTTTATGAGGGTTTTGTATTATGATTGTGTATTGTGATGTATTTTGAGAGTTTGATAGTAATCGTGTTACCTATGGATCTCTAGTTGGTGATACTCTTGTGAGAAGCTTTCTTTGCAAGTATATTGTAATATTTATGAGTTTTGAATAACATTGGGCGACTTTTGGGGTGTGAATTTTTTTCTCTCGAAAGGGTTTTCCCCATGTAAATCAATATGTTGTGGTATGCATGATATTTATATTTTTTTGTTTAAGTTTCTATAACTGTTGTAAAGATTTGTAAAGTTTTACATTATCCTCCTCTCAAGATTAGTGTAGGAAATTGTTATGCTACCTTACTTCCTTGCAAAATTCATTATGTTTAAACACCATATTTACTTATGAATCTGTTGATGAGGGGTGCAACTATAGATAAACCCATTAGCGAATGTCTCCTTTAGTACATCCCACTTGAAATTGAATAGAAGTCCTAAAAGTATAATCCTACTAAAATTTACACACTCAACATCCCTATGGTGCTTGATAAGATATTTGAGCATGCTAGACTTCTCTTAAATTATCATGACATACTCTTATGATTTCACAATTCGAATTAAGACTTTATGCAATTCGATTTGAATTAATCCTAATTAGCTATTGAACTGATGAGTTGGCTAATAAGGCATTAAGGTAAAATTTGTCTGTAGCACCAAATTGAGGCGGTTCACAACATAATTAGAGTAGATTTAGCTACAAACATTGATGCAACTATAATAGACTTGACATCATCCATAGATTAGTTGCCACTCTCTACCAATAACATGATAGTTCCTATTACATGTGATTCATTCACAGAAAATCAATAACCTTCAAAATATGAATTTACCAAATGTATGTATGACAAGTACATAATTAAACATAATGATTAATCTAGGAAACTAGAGATAACATCAATCTTTATTAGTAACTTCAAATGCCACCAACATACAAATATATGATGTAGAAATCCTCCTTTCACACTGAAAAAATTGAAAGAACTAAAGTTCAAAAACTACACACAAAAACATGAAAACTTCACACAACTCGCCAAACCCACCACAATATGCAAACCACATTAAAAGTTGAAACAAACCACACCAAAATTGGAATCACGAACAATTTGTTGGAAGATTTCTGCAATATGCTCAAATGTGAACCTTAAGTGAAATCACCTCTACAAACATATGGTTTTTGTCCTCTACTAGTCTCAAAACTAAAAGGTTTCCATCCTTTGATCATCTATACATGAAGGGTTTTCTCCCTTGGAAGCAAATATATGAAACACAAGGTCCAAGATATTTGAGAAATCAAATTGATGAAATATTTTGAATTCCCTTTTGCCATAGTCAAGCTCCTCCTTTTGTAATCCTTTATTTACTAATTTAAACTTCCTTCTAAAAATGTCTAGAATACATTGTTTAATTTAATATTACATTGGCATTCTAATAACACTTCTTTTTAATATTTCAATTGGTCCCTTTGTCCTAACAACACTTCTATTACCATTTTAGGCCCTTTTTTAGTAACATTTTCTTGGACCTTTCTTTTTGATAAAAAATAATATTAAATTAACCTTTTAATAAAATAAAGTCACTCAAACAATTTAAGATTTTATTTTTATTATTTCCTTTGCTTAATTGAAAAAGGGGACATTTCATATAAACATTAGTAAAGAAAAACACCTTCAATATCAATGCGTTAATTATTTTTTAATGCATTAACAAATGACTCCACTAAAATAGTGAAGGTAGATAAAATTATTACTAGCAATCGCACCTTGGTGTGCAATGGGTATGCCGAAGAGGTGTGGAAGGTCAATTAGAAAAAAAATTGGGCTATTATTTGTATATATTTGTATAGTACATGAGGTAGAATTATGCTTTTGTGTAATAAAGATCTCAATAGAGAAGTGATAGCTTCAAATCAACTATGCATCAACTTTGAATAAAGAAGTTAATAATAATAATACTTTAAAATCTATATAATATTTTAAAGAATATAATATATAACAATATTAATATAATTTATATATATTATTAAATATATTATATATACTTTAATTTGTGTATATAATATTAAATATAATAATAATAATAACTATTTAAGATAGTAACAAGAGTTTTAAACTTTTATATAGTTAAATCTTAATTTAGCTATAAAGATATAACTGATAGTTTAAATATAATATATATAATATTATTATATTAATAAATATAATTAATAAAAGAATTAAATTAATTATATAATATAAATTTTAATTATAATATAATAATTATAGATTATAGATTTTATAATATATTAAATTATAATTTAATATTAATATTAATATACAATATTAACTATTTGTTTTCTTTTGAATCTATTTCCCAAATGGTGATGGTAGAGGGTGTGTGTTGATCTTTGGCAAACTAACTAATACTTCATGTTATGAAATTAAGGCAAGTACTGTAGCAATGCTAATAAATATAATTTAGGTCACCTTATTAACTCTTTGGATCTTATCTAATACTTCATGTTATGAAATTAAGAGGAAAGGTCCTTTTATAGTCCACCATACCAGGCGATTTATTTTTGGGTCTACAAATGGTTTACATTATATGAGACTCCTCATACTTCCAATATGAGGGAGGTACCTAACTCGTGCTCCACAATACGAGCTCCACAATACAAGGTGTACATACCTTACTCCTTGCAAGATTTGAACTTGTGACCTCTCTTTCAAGAGTACAAGTTCTCCACCACTAGGCCAACTCAGGTGTATAAAATACCTTTAGTCAATAGATGTTGGAGAAGGATGTCTCAGTATGTATATATGAAATGCTAAAATAAAATAAAATACATATAATATAATGTAGTATATAAATATTATATATATTACTATATTTTAAAGCAAACATAAATATGTAATTATTATTTAAAATTCTATTGAAAGAAAACTTTCAAGACACATCAATATATATATTTATAGTGAATTGCTAATAAAAAGAAAATAATAATTGTAAGCATAATGTAAGATATTTAAATTAGAAAATATTATATTTTAAAACAAACATAAATACGTAATTACTACTTAAAAATTCTATCAAAAATAAATTTGAAAAACTTTCATGAACATCAATATAAAAGTAAACATAATAACATAATAATGAGATTTATTTGTTGATTTTTTATTTTGTCTTTCAATAATAATTAAAATAGAACATATTAATGTAAAAGTATATATATTAATATGTTAAATATATTAACTAACATTTTTGAATATAATATTATTTATAAAATATATAATATAATGTAGAATATAAATACAAATATATTAATGTATATTATTTCAATAATATATAATATAAATATAAATATAAATATAATTACAAATAATATATAAATAAATTAATATAATATGCATAAAAGAAATATAATATTAAATGTAATTATATTATTTAAAATTTAATGTGTATCTATAAATAATAATTAATGGACATATTATCTTCTTTAACACCAGTACATCTCCAACTTAAAAAAGATAAAAAAAATTCAATCGCAACCGCAATGATGCGCTGTCAAAAGAGATGCCGGCGAAATAAAAAATCTATCTCGTGCACTATAAAAAGGATGCAAAGTAAAAATAAAATCGTGCACTGTAATTATAACCACGCCCAACGTACTTTTGGGCCTCCACGTTGCCTTTGAAAGCGTCGAATTAAAGCGGCGGTCAAAACAATGGGAAATAGTAGGATATATTCTGCTCAGTCCGGGTGCCGGTGAAAACAGCTACGGATGGTTTAGATTAAATGTATGGTCCTGCACACCTTCCGTTTAAAACTGAAGCGTCGATTTAAAGATTTTGTAAGATTTTGCTGAAGAGACTTCAAAGAGGAAACGCCTTCGGCGTAATTAGCCTGTAGGCTATTTTAATGCGTTAACAAATGACTCCACTAAAACTGTGAAGGTAGATAAAATTATTATTAGCCTGTAGGCTATAGGTATTCTGTAGCAGCTTTAGCCCGAAAATTTGTCTCACGCCGGGAAAAACAACTTCCAGGCAGGCGAAACATTCCTTGCTCCATACCTGAAAATAAATTTTAACTCGCATCCAAAAATTCTCGCTGCAAAAATCTTTTCTCGACCTCAACAATCTAGTAGCTCTAAAGTACCGATATTTTTAGATCATTTTTTCGCTTACTGTGAATAAATTGAAGAGCAACCGTGGGGAGAGTGGTTTTGTTTCGGCTCATTTTTAAAAAAAGTTCTGCTCTGGTAGGGTTTCGTAATAATTTTCCTGCAAACTCTGCCCATTATTTCTCATCGGCATCGTTGACAGCACAACTCAATTTCTGCAGAATCTTGAGGTAAGTCAGTTGCCTTGGTTTCGATGAGGTTTTCTTTTGCGAATCTGTATACGGCTGGATCATTTTTTTTATCATTCGAAATTAATTCTGTTATTGTCTGTTAAATAAATGGCATTGGGTCTCTGGTTTTATCTATGGTTGTTTTTATATATGATATTATAGTAATACCCGGTGTTAAATCCCTGTTTGTTTCTTCACGTAGAGATATTGTGAAGAATTATTTAGTATTGAATGGATATCAGCTACTGCAATTGTTGTCAGAGCTATACAGTGAATAGTAGAGATCAAACCATATTCATATATTAAACTTATAACATTCTTTTTCACAAACCTTATATATTGCACAATATATTTCTTCATAGTCTTGTGTCATTATACTGGATCCTATACTATAAAAATCAAACGACACAAGACAAGATATTGGTGTGCTACAAAAACAATTAAATTTTAAAAGATTATGTTGAATAAGTGACAAACAAATTGATTTTCCAAATGGGTACACCCTCACATGGTTGGCTACTTGGTTAGGACTTAACGATACAGTTAGACCTACCAATATGCTTTTGATATTATTGCATTCTTTTTTGAAGCTACATGTCTATGTTAATTCAAAAAAAGTAGGGGTGCTACATTTGAGAAATCATCTTTCTGTAGACAAATAGAGCTAGCATCTATACTTTTGCATCAATTATTCAACATCCTTTTAGAAGAAATTCTAGACATGATTGTGTTTGGTAGGTCTATCCTTAAAGTATTAGGTTTATGTAATTGCAAAGATGAAATATCTCTCTAAAAATTTGATTTAACTTATTATTTGGATTGTCACTTAATACCCCCTTATTGGTATTAAATATGTGTAACTATCACTTAAACATCCTATAACCACCCTAAATTAGTCTTTTTAGCTGCAAGAGTGAATATCTTTGAATTTAGTCCTACTCTGGTAGAGTGATTGCAGATGAGTATTCTTAGCTTCGAGAATGATGTTGAAGAAGTTTATAGTGTCGGAACTAAAATCTACCTTCCATTTCCTTGAATTTCTTTTCCTCTGTAAAGTTGTCCTCCTTTTACTTGTACTCTACAAATGGTACCCAAATGGATTGCCTATTTTCTCACATAGGCCTGCCTGCCTTTATTCCTCCCATATAGGGTGAATTTTTGCACTGGTAATATTCCTCTATCTTCTTTTAGTGTTCCTTCTCTTTACACAATATGATTTCTTCCCTTCGGTTCTTCCTTAAATTCTATCCCTTGCTTTTTTGCACTCTTACACGTTATCACTTTCTATTCTCCTTCTCATGCCATACACTACCTAAATTTCCTCCTCCCAAATCTTCTATTCTCTTTTCGCCTAATCACTGCACACTTTCCCCATCTTAAAATTCCTCCAGCCCTTTAGGCTTGAATGGATGCTCAACCCTACCAATTGTAGTTGCTCGAAGGTTTCTAAAACCATTTCAATAATCAAATTTTGTGCATTTCTTGTGATCATGGTATTCCCTGAGAACACCTTACTTTCAATGGATTTTGCTCCCCCTTTGTGCCCTTTCCTTGCTCACATTTATGTGTCTTCCTTTCTTGTATTGTATTCCTTACTTCCCTTTGCAATTTCTTCCTCCTATCTTCTGTCCAATTAATATCTCCTTTCGCCCCTTTTTTCTTTCAAAACAAAGGTTGAGTGCAAATAATGGGGTTGTGATGGTTTAAAGTCTACCCTGCGCGCTAGTTTTCCAAGCTATCCGTCATTTCCTTGCCAACAAATGGGTTGCCATGCCATATTAATGGCACATACACTCCTTTTCCTTCTCATGCACCATACTTTCTTCTGCACACCTCAATCTCAGTTTGTCCCTTCACATGAATGATCGAGGAAATGGTAGGACTACCATGCCTCATTAAATGTGTGGTCTCCCCTTGATTTCTTATTTTCATTATTTTGTTTATTTTTAATTATTTTTTCCCCATCTGCTCTATCCAACTTGGACGTCGCTAGCGGGGGATGTGACATCCTTCCCCCATTGGAATAAGCCGTCTCGGCTTATAAAAAGGTTAAATTTGCTAATTTCTTTAATTTTTTGGGTTACTAGCCAAGTTATTTGCTTTTGAACCCCTTATCCTTGCCTCCTAAGTGGTTTTCATTTCCCTAATTTGATGAATTTGGAGTAATTTTACAATATTTAGGAGGGTGCATACTACAAACATACCCTCAAGTGAGCATTTTTACTTAATCTAACCCTCCATTTTGAATTTATAGGTTGATATTTCTTAAAAGGCATCTATATTATACCATTGGGTACACACATTTACCAATTAACCTCAGTAAGGTATCAAAGTACCATACATCAAAACTACTTTTTATCGTTAAATATTAAGGTAGTCACAACCTACCCATTCAAACATTTTGTGTTCTTGGCATTTCATGTTCATACCTTGAGAAAGATTTTTAATACTCTTAAATATGCAATGAAAATTTTCCTCATAACAAGGGGTAAAATCAAATCCAACAAGTAAGTTAGGGGAGATAACAATCATCAAATACCTTAACCTTCCGCTACACACTCTGATTTTCATTGACAATTTGTATGTCCAAATATCCTTTTTACCCATTCAAATTCTCTTGCTTAGGACTAGCCATCCATTCTTAGGAGCTTAAAAGTCCACTTAAGATATTCAAAACAATTATGTACATATCAAGTGACCAACTTAGCTATGGCCTGTTGGTAGTGTAAGACAACATACTTTACCCAGAGTCAAGTGAGCTTCATAGGTCCAGCATTTAAACCTGGTTGCTTTGATACCAATGTGAAATCCATCCCTTAGGCACTACAATTTTATTTTAAATTTAGTTTGTATCAGCTACCAACTTAACCAACCAAACATATTCCAAATTCATGCTTCACAAGCTGCAAGAAAATTTATAACCTTTTGAACATATTCAAGAGAGTTTGGATATAAATTCTTCTTCATTGAATTCTACTCAAAAGCTTTGTAAATGTGGTGGTGATAGAAAGTGGCTCCGATCATTTATAAATCTAATAGAAATGCTCTTAAATCATGCTTTTCTATGTATTGTGCCCTCTTCTCAAACTCTAGTTGAGTGCAAATAAATAGGAGGCTAGTTTTCATCTAATCACATATTTCTAAGGCTTTTATTTTGCAACTCATTTGGAACATACCCTAACCCGGGACATTACTCATGGCCACATTTCTTGGAGGCATTTTATCAAACAACTCACGTGCCTTCTTTTAAGCTTCCATTAATTGCACACAAATCTAACCTATGTATAAGAGAAGAGGGATTGTTCTATATTTGAAGTGTCACTTAATACCCTCTTATTGGTAGTAACTATATGTAACTATCACTTAAACATCCTATAACCACCCTAAATTAGTCTTTTTATCTGCAAGAGTGAATATCTATGAATTTAGTGCTACTCCAATAGTGTGATTACGAAGGAGTATACTTAGCTTCAAGAATGATGCTAAAGAAGTTTATAGTGTGGGTACTAAAATCCGCCTTCCATTTCCTTGAATTTTCTTTCCTCTAAACAATTGTCCTCCTTTTACTTGTACTTTGCCAATGGTACCCAAAGGGATCACCTATTTTCTCACGTAGGTCCGCCTGCCTTTGTTCCTCCCATATAGGGTGAATTTCTGCACTGGTAACCATAGTTGGAAAACTCGCCAATTGCAAGTACTCAGCTCGGAAAAAACTCGGCGAAAACTCGACAACTTAAAAAATTGCATAAACTTCATTAAAAACACATTGTTTTGCAAAATTCAATGATAAGATGCATCCAATGAGTCAATAAATGAGTACATAGAACTTCAAGTTGAGTCTAGTTGTATTTGATTGATTTGAAAGCAAATTGGGTACAAAATGGCATCCTCATGTGGAATGTGCTGATACTGATAGTCTGAAACAAAATGAAAATAGCAAATTGTTTTTGTAAAACTGAAAGTAAATACTATATTAATATATTTTACAAATTTATATCTTCCTCTTCCCATGTCTAGTGAAAACTAGGGGAGAGGTAGAACTAGACGATATCATAGATGAAGACTTGTAGGCAAACTTGGAAACTTGGACATGGAGAGTACCTAGAAAACTAAATGAATTCAATTTGAGTTTGAGGACAATGCCCCTAATGGGGTCAAGGGGCAGCACCCCTCATCGGGGTCTAGGGGCAATGCCCCCAACGAGGTTGAGGGGTAGTGCCCCTCATGGGGGTTTGGGGGCAATGCCCCCAGTGGGGTTGAGGGGCAGCGCCCCTTGTGGGGGTCTGGGGGCGACACTCCCAGTGGGGTCAAGGGGCAACGCCCCTCGTGGGGGTCTGGGGGCAATGCCCCTAGCGGGGTCGAGGGGCAACGCCACCAAGCCCAAATTAAGACCTCCAAAACCACACAAACCTTCATGGGAGAGTGTTTTTGCTAAGGAAGAGCAATTGGTGGAGGCAAAAAATGAACCGAAATTGCCTTTATTCCGGCCGCGGGAGTCTTTTTGTTGAGCAGCCAAGTTTTTTTAAAAAACTCTCTGAGTTTTTGCAAATAAACGACGAGTTTTTCGGCGAGTTTTTGGGAAAAGTACAGGCGAGTGTTTTTGGTGAGTAAAACCTGTAAAAAATCATTTTTCAAAAAAACTCGCGAGTTTTTGGCGAGTAGTTCAACTATGCTGGTAACATTCCTCTATCTTCTTTTGTTGTTCCTTCTCTTTATGCAATATGATTTCTTCTCTTCGATTCTTCCTTAAATTTTATCCCTGGCTTCTTTGCGCTCCTACATGTTATCACTTTCTAGTCTCCTTTTGACGCCATACACTACCTAAATTTCCTCCTCCCAAATCTTCTATTCTCTTTTCTCCTAATCACTGCACACTTTCCCCCTCTTAAAATTCCTCCAGCCCTTTAGGCTTGAATGGATGCTCAACCCTACCAATTGCATTTGCTCGAAGGTTTCTAAAACCATTTCAACAATCAAATTTTGTGCATTTCTTGTGATCATTGTATTCCCTTAGAACACCTTACTTTTGATGGATTTTGCTCCCCTTTGTGCCCTTTCCTTGCTCACATTTATGTGTCTTCCTCTCCTGCGTTGTATTCCTCCCTTCCCTTTGTAATTTCTTCCTCCTATCTTTCATCCAACTAATCTCTCCTTTCTCCCTTTTTTTCTTTCGAAATAGAGGTTGAGTGAAGATAATGGGGTCATGATGGTTTAAAGTCTATCTTGTGCGCTAGTTTTCAATGCTATCCGTCATTTCCTTGCCAACAAATGGGTTGCCATGCCATATTAATGGCACAAACACTCCTTTTCCTTGTCATGTGCCATACTTTCTTCTGCACACCTCAATCTCAGTCCGCCCCTTCATGTGAATGATCGAGGAAACGGTAGGGCTACCATGCCTCATTAAATGTGTGGTCTCCCCTTGATTTCTTCTTTTCATTATTTTGTTTATTTTTAAATATTTTTTTTCCCCATTTGCTCTATCCAGCTTGGATGTCGCTGGCGAGGGATGTGACAAAATATTACACCAACATTGAGAAATGAAAAATAGTAAGGAGTCTTGACAACTAGGCTATGCTAGGTACCCATGTACAATGTTGATCTTCTCAAAAAGGAATGACAAAACTTGTAGGAAAAAATCCCCAAGGGAGGATGAGGAAAGAAGGTCTAGGTGACCCCAAGAAAAAGTGAGAAGGATAAAATCCCCTATGAGAAAAATCTCCCTTCTAGAATAGAAACGTGAAGAGAGATCACACAATCCCCCTTAATGTGTGGTTTCCTACACCAATGGTAGATGATTGATATTGAATGTTGGAGATGGCCCAAGATTGTCAACATTTCTCTTCTTGGATTGTAACCATGGTGCTCGCCTTAGGTAAGATAATTGGACCAATGAGAATCTAGTACTCCTACAAAGGGTGGACCAACATGAATGATAATTTGAGTCGGCTATGCGAACTAAAGAATATCTACATAATCTCACACTATATAGAAGTAGATGTAGGCAAATAAAGAAGAATAGGGTTTGAATGTGCTCTTGTGACATCTAAAGGTGATGCAACTCTGTAGGAACTAACATAAAAAAGGAGACGAATTCTTCAATAGTGGTATCAAGCTCTGATAGATGAGAGTACACATATAAATTTGAGAAATATGGTAATTAGATCTCCTAATTAAGTAGATCAGGAAGACTGATACAAACCTATTATAAGGAATCATTAGAAGTTGTGGATAAAGCAACTCTAGATTTAGATGGACCAATAGGTGGTGGAGATGAGATCTTAATGCATATTATTCAACTACATTGCTCATCCTCAAATTATGTGCCCACACAAGATGTCTAAGTATATAAACCCCTAATATATCTACTAATACTATAGTAGATCAATCTAGAAAACTAATGTGATTATCTTGAATAAGTTGTTTCAGTTCATCGCTTTACTTTATAAAACATTCATTTTCATTAGATGTTTCTTCCCACAGTAACCACATTTGACCTTCCATGATTTATGAGAATTGCATAGAATACTCGAATGGAAATGAGAGTGAGAGACATGGTTAACTCCCCTAATATTATTTAATCAAGAAACCAACAAAAACACAAAATCACAATATTATGCCCCAAAATTACACAATTATAAGCAAATTGGTAACATAGTTTTCAAATAAAATTGAAATAAACATATACTATGTGACGACTTTTTGGAATTCATGTAGTTTTGAGTCAATCAATGTTGACCCAATTTAATAAGTAGTGATTTGGAATAATCCATCTCTTATGAAGATATATACTATATACAAAATATATAACAAACATGCATGTATACTAAATATAAAAAGGAAGTATTGATGATGAAACAAATCATGCTATTGAAATATGCCATTATATATGATCATATTATACTTGTTACTACATACTACTAAGTAGAAAAGCTTTCGATATGATTATGTTTTTATACCTTGATATACAAGGTACCAAAATAAAATTCTACATTAGTTAAAGACAAAGTTCCACCGAGTTTCGGGGACGGGGACGGGGACGGGGGGACGGCAGGGGATGGGTTTCGGGGGCGCAGGGGCGGGGGGCCTAAGTTTGGGGGCAGCAAGGGGATGGCGGCGGGGGGGCGGCGGGGGAGCGGTGTGATGAAATACATATAGTACTTGAAAAATTAGTTATAAAAAGATGTATAATTGTAAAAGCCTAAGGAACATTGAAACAATGAAAATCAAAATGAAAATATACTTGGAACTTAATAGACATTGTGATTGGAACGAGAACTAGCTGTTTCATATTCATAATTTGAATTTCAAAATTTCATAGTCATGATTCATAATTACAATCAAGTATCAAGTTATCAACACAATAGTGTTCAAACTTCAAACTTCAAACTTCAAAAACAAAATAGTACTAAGTAAATACTAAATAGCTAATGGTCTAATGCCTCTAATGATCTAATCATCTCCAACTCCAAGCTCCATGCCGATCTCCTCATCACTGGAATCGTTGGATGAGGACCCCAAATGCTCAAAATCATCTAAACCAATACCAACCAGCCCTGTCTATGTAGCATCCTCATCTATCTGTGCTGGCTCTTCTGGCTCTACATCCCATCTAGCTACTGGACTCTCCTTGTATGTAGTTGTGCTGCGATCAATGAGATGTAAGGCACTATGGACAGCCACAAGCTACTCTGCCCTCCTAGAAGTGAGCCTGTTCCTCTTAACAGAGTGGATGAAGTTATAAGTGGACCAGTTCCTCTCAGAAGCAGAAGAACTAGAAACCTGGGACAGCAAACGAGTGGCTAGAGTAGTAATCAAAGATCTAGGCCCATGCATAGTCCACCACAACTTGGGGTCCTCTTGTGACATAGTCTCCAAATCTAATTTGGCTGCCTCTGAATATCCCCAAAGAGTAGCAAATTTTGTCCACTCAGTACGAAGCAAGCTGGCCTCTATAGGATCATACATTTTGTCAATGGCCTTCATGAACCCTTCCTTCACCTCAACATCCTCTATAGGTGTCACTCTACCAAGACGTGGCACATACCACTTTGGGTTCAATGTGTAGGCAGCCATGTGTAAGGGAGTGTTGAGTTTCTCCCATCTATGCTGAATGATTGGATAAACATGCTCGGTTTAGAATTGCATTGTGGGGTCCTTCTCTCGCACTTTAGCCTTCATTTGATCAAGCATGGAATCAATGCATTCGTATACCTCTCCAAGGGAAGGTGCATTAGAATTCCCAAATCTAATAACTTTGAAGACTGGCTCAATGATGGAGACAACATATTTGGCATCAACCCAAAAGACATCATTTTTCACCACCTCCTTAACCCTCAATCCCTGTTGTGTCTTTGACTCAGGCCATCTGTTCCATTCTGCTGTCATTACCATTAGTTGCAAAGGCTCTTGCAACTCAAGCATCCTCTCCAAGAGAATAAAGTATGATGCATACCGAGTCTCTACAGGCTTCAGGAATTCCTTCTTGGAGAAGGACCTGAAAAGTGCATGTGAATGATGATGGTTGCAGATAAACATCTGCACATCTCTAGCATCACTGATAATAGATTTGATCTAGCTGATTTTACCCATGTCCTTAAGTGCATTATTCATAGCATGCACACAACAAGGAGTCCAAAAAATATGCCTATAGGCTGCCTCAATCAACCTCCCTGCAGCTTTGCACACATGGGCCGCATCTGTCACTACCTGCACCACATTTTGTGGTCCAACCTCCTCTATAGCATCCTTGAGGATCTGAAACTGATAATGGGCATCCTTGCTATGCCCTAAACAATCAATAGCCTTAAGGAAATAAGGGCCCGCTACAAATGTGACGATGATATTGATGAGTGGACGATGCCTAATGTCTGTCCACCCATCCATGACTATGCTGCATCCACTTGTGACCCAGGTTCTCTTCATCTTCTCCATCAAAATATTAATCTTGGAATAGTTTTGATCCAAGATTGTTGTCCTCAATTTATTCTCCCCTGGTGGCACATATGATTGTCCTGCCCTTATTATCTTTGACACAACTTCCTTATAATAAGGAGAGCGAGCCACATGGAATGGAATGCCATTGGCAAAGAATAATTTGCCAATGGCATCATTTGCCTCATCTTTTGCTTGCACATTGAATAAATCTGGTAAAGGTTGTGAAGATGCCATCTTACGTTTCCCCCTAGGCTCTGTTGCTCTTGAACTGAACGGATTTGGTGGCCTTTGACTCTGCAAAGTAGAAGTAGACACTGCTGAAAACTGATCACCCAAACTCTTATGTGGCAATGTAGCAGATGCAGGCACTTCATCCTCATTACAACCCCATAATTTTAAAATTTCAGCCCTATACTTCAAGTTACCTACCACAACTTTGCATACATCTACACCTTTGCCTCGAATAAGAAGAAAGTGTGCATTAGTTCTTGTAATGCTGCCAAACCATGTAAGCTCACACATGTGACACTTCCATAATCTAGTGCCCCCAATTGCCCCAGGCTTTGCTGCTACCTTGGATGCAAATTGTTTTAAGGGTTTTTTTGGATCAAAGAGGCCCTTGGCCCATTCTTGAAGGATTTCTAAAGGGCAGCTATTATTTCTAGTGCCAATGGAACTTGTGGTAGTTTGAGCATTTGAGGCTGAGCCATGTTGTGCAACTTGTGGTTCAACTTCACCCACAGCCTCCCCTCCTATTTGAAAGTCAGGATCATCTGATGAATCATTTTCACTTTGAATTCCTGGTTCATCATCACTTCTGTTGTGTGAACTCATTGTGATGATGATGCTGCAAAAACAATGTAAAAAAAAAATCAGACTTATATAATATAAAGTTATAAACTAAAACTTAGAAACTTGAAAGAAATTCAAATCATAAATGTGGTCTCATGGATTGCAATATTGCAAGATATGCATAAGAATTAAGAAATCAAAATGTGGTTTGTTCTGCAAAATTTGGAAGCACAGGCAAGGCATTTGAACTGTTTGACTGAACTGTTTGATTGAATGCATCAAGGCAAGGCATTTGAAGTGTTTGATTGATCATTGAATGCATCAAGGCAAGGCATTTGAACTGTTTGATTGAAGGCAAGGCATGTGATGCAAGGCATTTGAAGTTTGAACTGTTTGACTGATGCATTTAGGGATCAAGGCAAGGCATTTGAACTGTTTGACAATGACTGAATGCAGTCACTGTCAAACAGTTCAAATGCCTTGCCTTGATGCATTTGACTGATGCATTCAAGAATCAAGGCAAGGCATTTGAACTGTTTGACAGTGACTGAATGCATTCAGTCAAGTAGTTCAAATGCCTTGCCTTGATGCCTGAATGCATCAATCAAACAGTTCACATGCCTTGCCTTCAGTCAAATAGTTCAAACTTCAATGCCTTGCCTCACATGCCTTGCCTTCAATCAAACAGTTCAAATGCCTTGCCTTGATGCATGCCTGAATGCATCAAGGCAAGGCATTTGAACTGTTTGACTGAATGCATTCAGTCATTGTCAAATAGTTCAAATGCCTTGCCTTGATGCATTCAGTCACTATCAAGGACTCAAGTGTCAAACAGTTCACAGTTAAAAATTTAAAATGCTTTCAGCTTTGCCTTGATGCATTCAGTCACTGTCAAATGTCAAGTGTCAAATAGTTCACATACCTTACCTGTGCTTCCACATTTTGCAGAAATGCTAGCAAATAAATAATAGTTTTTAGTTTTAAGTTTTAACTTTTATGAATTTATCTCATTTTCGATTTTAAATTTTTTCAAAAAATAAATTATTTGAAATTGAGGCTGACTGGCTGAGGCTTTGAGCGAATCCCTCAAAGGGATGCCAGCTCATGGAAGAGGCGACGATGTCACCTTCCACGAGCTGACATCCCTTTGAGGGATTCGCTCAACAGTTCAGTCCCTTTGAGGGATTCGCTCCCGACCTCTTGTTGCCATTGCCGAATGCCCTAGCAGCTGAAATCAAAATGCTAAATCCGAAATCGTAAATACCTGTTGAGACTTGAGTGTTACAGTGTTACTGAGTGTTGAATAATGATGCCCTTGGAAAATCCGAAAACCTTGATCTCTCCTCTGGTTCAGTTTGCAGTTTGCATTCACTCTCATCTCTCAGGCAGTCTCGAATGCTCGCACAGGCACGCACGGGTAGGGTCGCTCGAAATGAGATAAAACATAAAAGTTAAAACAATAAACTTTAACTTACATGAAACTTCATAATAGTTAAATTTTAATAAATTTGATTTTAAATAAATTTTAATACTTGACTTTCATTATTAATAGGGGACGTGGGAAACTCGGAGACTCCCAGAAGACTCCTAGAAGATTCCCAAAGGAGACGCCCAGAAGACTCCGAGACGCGGAGAAGACTCCCTGTGAAGGAAACGTCCAGGGGACGGCGGAGGGACGGGGAGATGGCGGGGGGACGGCGAGGGGACGTTTCCCTGACGTCTCCGCGTCTCGGAAATGTCCCCGTCTCCGAGACGGCTGCTTTTTCGAGGGGGACGCGTCCCCGTGGAACTATGGTTAAAGATGGATCTTTACCAATTGAAATATTATTTTGATTTGATGGAAAGTTTCCTAAGTTTGTTTTTAAAAAAGTGCCAAAAATATTTGTCACAATTAGAATCCCCTCTTATAAATGAGGTATTCTGTCATGAACCACTGTAATAGTTCCAACCTTATATTTCACATCCACACGAATGAAAAATTGATGCTAGGGTAGACTACGCTGCAATACAATGGAAAACAATTTGGGTGGAATAAAGCTGATTAGGGAGTGCGTTGCCAAAATTTGAAAACTAAATAAATTTGTGGGTATAGAACATGATCCAAAGAATCTCATCATGGTGAATGATTGGATTTGACAAATTTTAAGCAACATTTATGATTTGCACCCACAAGACGGAGCTTAAGGAAGAAGCACAATTGGTTCATACAAGTTACTGCTTGGACACAATCACACTTGAATCAAATTATGCGTTCATACTAGCTAGGTAACCTTGCAACTAAAAACTATTACAAAAATTAGGGTTTTAATGCAACATCATAGGATTCGTATGCATCTATGCCAAACTAGCACAAACCTGTATAATTGATTCTGTTCTATTAGATTTTATATTTTACTGGTACATGCAAAACTCATAAATTTTATTTCTTCCCATTTCTGAAGACTAAGCCATGCTAATAAATCATGAACACAAATCCAAACTAGCACAAACCTGTATAAACTGATTATATTATATTTTGCAGATAGATGAATAACATGCTTTTGTTTAAATTATATTTTATTTTTTACTGTTACATGCAAAACTCATAAATTTTATTTCTTCCCCATTCTCAAGACTAAGTAATACTAATATTTCATGAACACCAGATTATCATTGAGTTTGTTATTGATCCTGAAGCAACTAGGTGACGCACAAAAATCAAAGGTATGATATATTTTCTCATAAGTGGTATTTATGAACTACACTGCTTGATTTTACTCCAGTCAATAATGTCAGGCACGGAAAAATATATATTTACTAAAGATTTGTTTTTAATTTTTAATTTTTTTTTGTGTTAAAGAAAATCATTTTCTTGAATATTAGACAAGCTCATGCCACAATCTCTCATGACTGTTGTTTATAAGTAGTTAATTGTAGCGAAACAAAGCATCCGCGTCAGTGTATATGATGGCAGATCCACCGTCTGAAGGTAGAAAGGCTCGAACAAGAATAGTTAAAACTCCTTCTGCATCAAATGTGCCACCGCCTTCAGATGGACCAACAATATTGGATGCTGAAGCATTCACCCATGGGGGTGTTCCTAAGGTTTTATCTCCCGACTCTTATCTTTCAGTTCTCTACTGTTGTTGCTATTTATTCACTAATGGTAGTGCAATTGCTGTTTGTTTATATTGGCATCCATTACAAGCACAGATGCTGGTTACTAGAAACCAGGCACTGGCATTTAAATTCATACTTACTGCTGGCTGGGCAATAAATGATGAAATCTGGCAGTCCCATAAAAAATGGAAACACCTAAAAGTATAGCAAATGCTTAATGACTGAACAAAAACTTTAAGAATTGTAACAACATTAAGAGCGCCACTTTGCCAAGAAGACCAATGAAATACCCTATGCATTTGGGATTGACCATAGCATTCCTATCTTAAGGAAGACTCTTGTGACAGTTACTTTACCAACTTCTTTATAATTGAAAAATGTATTTGTAACAATTGCACCATTGGCTGCAAAGTTTTCACTGATTTGTATTGTATATATTTGAGAAGCTTGCTTTTCCCATAGATGAAACACAAAATATCTCTTCTCGGAACCATTCCTCCAGGATACATGTAACATTGGGCATTGTGGTCATGGAGTTAGAGTGCCCTGACTCTATTAGCATAGTGTCCTCTATAAAGTCCTAAATTCAAATAGAAAAAATAATAAAGTGAATCGTAGGTGATGTAGAGTTCCCACCATAATATGACCACCATTGATTGATTATGGAGCGGGGGTCTGTACATTACCTAACTGAATATAAAATGCTCTCCTTTTTTCACAGGACAGCTGACATTAGTGGTTTACAGATAGCATATAGTTTCTATGTAAGCTTTGAGGAGTACCTAATAAAGGAGTGTCTAAAACTGTGGAGTAATCCAACTCGATACTAAACAACAGCGTGGATAATTCAATAGGTTACTGTTAAACTGTACTACTTGCTGAAACAATTTCGGCTGATTGAGGCTGCGACAATCCTTGTGAGTATATTGTAAGACTTGGGTGTCTGTACGCACCTTAACTCAGAATTCTAGAAGGTTCTCTTAGGATTAAATTTCCATATGTGGAAATTCATTATTTCAGCTTGAAATCCATTCTTACCAGGATAGTGGCATTTGAACTTAGTGACTTGTGTTAGAAACATAAAAAAAAAATTCACACAGGAAAGTCTTTGTTAGAGTTTTAGTGGTCACTCCTTCCTTGTTTCAAGAGCCCATTGTCTTTGATTAATGGTAGAACTCAGTGTTCTTATCCAGACATGCATGGAATTCGATATTTGTATATTCTAAGCATTATAAAATCAGTTGTTGCCATATAATTCTTACCTTATGCTCATAGAAAAGTATTTCTTATTGTTTTAGAGTTGTCTCTAGCTTCTTTGTTTCAATCTATGTTATATGGGGGCCTCAGAAATGTCTGCAGAGCTGTCCCAGGACTCCCATCCTGACAAGGAAATGTTCCAGAAATTGGGGGGACATCTGACTGTCCCTGGGAGGGCAAGGGATGTCCCCTGCCATCCCAGGGATGGCCAGGCTTTCTGTGGATAAAATAAAAGGAAAAAGAAAAGTAAAGGGGCTTTGAGATGATAGTTGATAAACATATCTGGAAGCTGCCGTTACCAAAAAATTGTAGCTGAAATTCAAAGCTGATATAAATGTATGAATAAGATATATAATATTTTAAAACAAAAAAGAATACATCTGAATTATTTGGAGTCAGAAAATTTTTGGTCTGTCAAGTCGAAGTCAAGTCCAAGTATGTGAACTATGATTAAAATTCAATAATGTTTCAGACATGTACAATGAAAATCATTACAAGAAGTTTGAGGTACAGTCTATTTGGATCATCTACTATATGCTAATAACAATCCAGATTTTACATGTACTGATCTGAAATCAGGCATTTATCTTGAAGCTCTTTTTGTTCAACTGTTTAAACTGAAGCTTGCCATTGCTGTTTGTCAAAAGAAAACCTATCTGATGCTTTTGTTATGGGAAGGAAAAATGCTAAAAAGTCTGACGTGGCCAGATCAATTTTAGGGGAAGAAGAGCAAACCTTATGATTGTTTTTTACTTGTCTATAACTTACAAATTGTTTATAATGGGGGATATCGTGATGGGATTTTATGCCACTTTTTTCTTCTTCTCCTTTAACTTTCAGCACAGTGTGTCATGAAGAGGATAATACACCCATTTCTAGTTTAAGGTCCTTTTGTTGTGCTTGTTATAAATGCACTGACAATGAAAACAATGAAATTTTGTTAATTTGTGTGTCGAATTTCAAGTGAATTCTCAATTCAACTCTAAAAAAGTAAGTCTATATGATTGACGAGCAATGCTCATTTAAAACAACAAAAAAAGGATAGATGAATTTTATGAACAGGCTAGCAGAGAACATGGCACCAAAATAAATATAAGTCAAGACAAAAAAATTGCAGAGGAAGACACAGTGGACCAGGTTTAGGATTTAGATTTTTTATTTAAAAAAATGTTGACTTGGATACAACATAGTTGACCAGGTTGCCAAATCCAAATGTTTCCGATGTGGCTCCCAGTTTGCCCTAATCTTGGGTACAATCAGGCATGGTATGTGAGTTGTATCCAGGCTTTACTACACTAGTCAATATTGGATACAACAATACACATAGCAGGGGAGTGGCATATCCAGTAACCTCGACTTTATGAGATTGCATTCTGCTAAGCATATTTGTACAGAGGATTGTACACCACGCATTCCCCACCTTTAGTAATATTGGGCCTAAAGACTTCGTAGGATTCAAGTGGTCAGGTAACAAGATCAAACACTGTTCAACCCGAATGTATTGTAACCACTAAAGCTCTATTTTGAAAAAGTTTGCTAATATCTTGATTATATCTACAGTTCTTTCTAAAGTTTTGTAAGGTTATCATGTATCATTTTACCTGCATAATATATCATAGCGTAGAAACAAAAGCACTTTCAATTCACAAAAATGTCAGTGTGTTGTTGCCATCAAACAAATTAACTTAGTAGCATGTATATTTTCCATTTATGTTACGAACTATGTTCCACCTAGTTTTTTGGGACGGGGATGGAAAGGGATGAGGGTGTTTACTCACTAAGTGTTTTAACAGATGAACATGGAGTAAACGAGAATGTACAGTAACAATTATAAAGCATATCATCTACACAAGAATTGCACAGAATAGAGCATTGCATTCATTCATCAAGTATATCAGCAATTACATCACAATATCACAATGTTGGGTCCCGACTACAACGAAATGATCAATTATTTAACTTGCCGATGTTGGTTGAGATACCAACCGTCGACAACAACTTCTGCAACTATGCAACTGTCGAGATTAGTTCTCAATTACAACTCATATTAATCTAATGTTGTGCACAAGTATTATTTTATATACTATTTGTTTGACCAACTACAACTTAATTATTTATAACATGGCCAACTACATCATCCCCCCCACAAAACAAGTTGTCTTCCAAATGACATTACAACCAAAGTAGGGATTTACAATAAACAAAAATTAACTACTGATAAGAAAGGGGCTGTGAAGACGTCCCTAGATGAATAGATGACGTTGGAGTTGAAGTCGGCGATCACAACTCTCGCAATCTCCGGACCTCCTCCGTACGTAGTCGTAGCTGGTGCTATGCCCGGATCTCTCATTCTCTTGCTGCCTTCACCATGTGAGCAACCTCCATCGCCTGGCGCTTGGCTTGGTCCACTTCCTTCCCCCTTGTTGTGAGTTGGTCCTCCAAGTCCTTCACTTTCTGCTCTGCCTCTCTCATCCTCTGTTTTGCCGCCTCCACTTCTGAGACCTTGGCCTCTAAGGTCGATGCTTTGGCTCTCTTCGTATTGGTAAGCTAAGTTTGCTGAGCCAATTGCACTTGAAATTTCTTCATGTGCTTAGTCTACTCCCGTATCCTCTGTACTAGTTGGAGGGCCTCACCCTTCCCCTTCACCGTTGCTTTCGTGGCTACCATTTGACATTTCAGCCTGTAGAAGACATCCTTGAAGGTTACCTCGATGCTGAATAAGGCTGAAATTACTCGGCCATCCCCTGGTGGTAAAGTAACGTGTGGAATCTTGCTCACATCCAGTTTGCACAAATCCTAAAATTCTTTGAACCTCCTTTACTACTAGTGAGGACTGGCCGATGTTGAGTTGCTTAGAGATTTCTCCCACCTGGTGCATTATTGTTGCCATGCTCTGGAGCTCCTCAATGTATCTCTGTACTGTCCCCAAAGGATTTGACGGATCGGGCTTAGACATCTCCAGTATCAATCCTTCTGACCCACTCGACTCATCCTCCTCCTCGCCCAGTGTTGCATGGTGCTGGTCCCTGTGTTGCCATGGGAGACTGCTGTGGTCCCCCACTCTCCTGTACTACTTGTGATGGATGTGTCTAAACTAACCTTGGCTCGCCATCATTTGTCCTCATGGGTGGAGTGTCTTGTTGTGCACCCTCGCCCTCTGTCAACATAGCTATGAAACTCTGCTGAGGATTCACACTCTTTGTGACCATGGGTGTGCATCCCTGATCCATACCCTCAGCCAAGGACTCCAAAGGGCTCGGTGATGGAAACGTTAGAACCTCTAGTGGCAGGTCGAGTGTGTTCATCCAATTATCAATCTGCGCCACATTAGTTGGTGCTAGCATGTCCATTGGCAATCCCTCTGAACCCACAACCGGTGCTACTCCTGGTGCACGTGGAGGTCTTGTCGGTGGTGCTGGCGGTCCAGTTGATGAGGCTAGCGGTCCTCCTAGTGATCCAACCGATGGTGTTGGCGGTCCCGTCCATAGTCCAGCTGGTGGTGTTGGCAACTCGATTGATGTAGTGGGCAACCCTCCTGATGCACTTGGCATTGATGTTGGCAATGTACTTGGCATCGATGGGCCTGGCGATGTAACTGATATTGCCACCGATGCCATGGATGGTGCAACTGATGCTAGTACTGCGGGTGCAACTGGTGTGGATGCTGTGACTGGTGCTGATGTTGTGACTGGTGCCGATGTTGTGACTGGCACCCGTGTTGTGATTGGCACCGATGCTATGATTGGCATTGATGCTGTAATTGGCAGTGATGGTGTAACTAGCATCAATGGTGTGACAAACATTGATGGTGTGACTGGCACCGATGCTATAATTGGCATCGTTGCTATGATTGGTGCCCCTATCGATTGTGCAATTGATACCACTGATGGTGTAACTGGTACGACTACTGGTGGTACTGGCAGTATAAAGGATGTTGGCTATAGGGGTGGTAGTGCCACTGGAGTCTCCTCGTCAATGTCCATCTCTGGTGCTATCTTGGCATCCCCTACCAATGATACTTCTTCCTCCATTGGTGAAGTGGTGGACGATGTTGAGGAAGATAGGTCGATGGGCTCCTTTGGCTCCTCTTCTTCCTCCTCACTCTTAACTAATTCCTCTCTCTCCACTAATGCTTCCCTCTGCTTCCTTTTTTTCCTCGGTTACGACGATTCCTCTACTCCTTGGGTAATGTCTAGGGATGTCTAATAGAATGCCATGGGAAACCTTGGTTGTAAGTGCGTCACTAGCTGAAACTTTCCCCACTTATTAGCGGGGAGTTGTGTATGGATGGCATCCAACAAAAGAGATGTTGCATGTTGCATCATGTAAAATGCCTTATGCCTTTGAGACAAAAACTCCCTAATTCTTTCTGACAACAACCGTGACCAATTATACACTTTGTCGATGTTGAGCCCTACCATATATTCAATCATCCAGGTTGCAACATTTGAAGCTTGGCTAGCCCTTGTGAGTTTGCATTTTATCAAATCCATGATGCACTTCCACTCCGGTGTGGCGAGGAAGTGTTTCCGTAGCCCTTGATTGCTAGCATTCCAAATGCTGTCTTTCTCCTGCTGGGTGAGGTCGGTTCTACAAACCCTCCTCACGGTTGCCTCCTTGTGCTTATTACAAGAGTAATTGGTAAAAAATTACTTGATGTTATTTACAGGAAGCCAAAGCTTCAATATATATTACAAGGAGGAGCAATGTTTCTAAAATGAAACAATCAAACAAATACAAAAAAAAGAAACTATCTAAAATATTCAACAAGATACAATATTGACCATTAAATAGATATAATTTTAATTATTCTAATACCCTCCCTTAGTGGTCAATTTGTCAACTACACCAAGATGCCCCTTGAATTTTACAAACTTATTTGGACTTGAGCGACTTGGTGAGAATATCCGCTGTCTGATCCTTTGTCGGAACATACAACAACTGAACTGATCCATCTTCAACAAGCTTCTGAATGAAGTGACAATGGGTTTCCACATGCTTGGTTCTTTCATGGAAGACCCGATTTTTGGCAAGTTTGAGAACTCCCTGATTGTCATAGAACAAGGGAGGCAAACCTACTTGAGATATTTGCATATCCGGAAGCATCCAGTGAATCCAAATTGCCTCACAAGCTGCCTTAACTACTCCTCGATACTCTGCTTCTATCGAGGAGAGAGCCACTGCCTGCTGCTTCTTACTATCCATGTGACTGCACCAGATCCCAAACTGAAGACATACCTAGATGTTGATTTTCTGTCATCAACCGAACTTGCCCAATCTAAGTCCGTGTAACCAATGAGTCTAGGATTGTGACCCCTAGTGTAAAAAAGTCCAAAATCAGAAGTGCCCTTCATATAAGACAGCACACGCTTCGCTGCTACCCAATGATCAACCTTAGGGGCTGTCATGAAGCGTGAAATGTAGCTCACTGCAAAACTGAGGTCAGGTCTAGTGGCAGTGAGATAGATGAGGCTGCCCAGTAGTTTCCTGAACAAGGATTCATCCACTACAGGTGAGTCTGACTTAGCTGACAACTTGAGCCCTTTTTCCATGGGTGTGGAGGCGGGTTTGCAATCTTGCATTCAGAACTTATCCAATAGACTTTGAGCATATTTGGGCTGGGAGATGAAGGTACTGCTCTGGGTCTAATAAACCTCAACACCTAAACAGTAATGCAAAAGTCCCAATTTTCTCATGTCAAATGTGCTACACAAATCCTATTTGATCTTAGCGATCAAATGTGCCAAGCTGCCAGTAATGATTAGGTCATCCACATAGACAACAAGAATAAGAATATCACTACCAGTGTGTTTGACATATAGATTAGAGTCAGATGGACTCCTCTGAAAGCCATGATCTGTGAGGTACTTGTCAATCTTGATGTACCAAGCCCGAGGAGCCTGTTTCAGGCCATAAAGTGCTTTCACGAGTCTGTACACCTTGTGTTCTTTATTGGCAACCTTGAACCTTGGAGGCTGCGTCATGTAGACTTCTTCCTTCAACTCACCGTTGAGGAAAGCACTCTTAACGTCCATCTGATGGACTTTCCAACCAAACTAGGCTGTTAAGGCAAGGACAAGCCGAATGGTACTCATCTTGGCTGTAGGAGCAAAAGTCTCCTCGTAGTCAATGCCTTCCTTCTGTGAGAACCCCCTAGCAACAAGACGAGCTTTGTAGTTGTCAAGGGTTCCGTCAGCTTTGTACTTAACCTTATACACCCATTTGTAGCTAATGGGCTTCTTCCCTGGAGGAAGATCAAAAAGGACCCAAGTGTGATTTTTTCTGAAGACTTCGGAATTCGACCTTCATATCCTTTTCCCACCCAGGAATTCCTTTAGCCTCTGAATATGTTTGAGGCTCATAGACATTGTGAATGTTGGCCATTAGAGAAAAATTAACTATATGTTGTTGGTTGCTCTTGTTTCTGGACAATATCCCCTCAATGACCTCATCATCATGAAGATCACCAATAGTCTTAGCCCACCATTTAGGCCGGAGAGGAGAAGTGCCAACATTGGATGTAACAGGAGGAGCTGGAATTGGTAGTGGATCTGGAACAGGTTCAATAGGTAGAAGATCATCATCATCCGGAGGAAAATCAGGTTAAGGATCATTAAAAATAGAATGTTCATCTTCCCTCCCATCAGGTGGACCTAACGGAAGACGAACACCCAAATCAGAAGCCTTCAAAGGCTGATCCTCAGAATGCTGCATAGATGAGGAAAGGAGAAAGGGTCCTCGATCTTCATCAAAGACAACATCCTGACTGAAGATGAGATAATCAGTGTGTACATCAATCAATTGGTAAGCCTTATGGTTGTCACTGTACCTTGTGAACATAAGCTTTTGACTCTTGGAATCCAACTTTGAGTGTTTGGCATCTGGAATCCATACATAAGCTAAAGAGCCAAAGATTTTCAAATGACTAATCCTAGGTTTGAGACCAGTCCAAGCTTCTTGAGGAGTTTTCCCTTTAACAGCCTGTGTAGGAGACCGATTAAGGAGATAGACAACAGTGCAGACTGTTTCTGCCTAAAATTTATTAGGAACATTCCTGTGTTGTAACATGGAGTGGGCCATCTCAACAATTGTACGATTGCACCGCTCTACAACACCATTTTGCTGAGGAGTGTAGGGTGTGGTTAATTGGTGTTTGATTCCATGTGTATCACAAAAGTTGGAGAAAGCAGTAGAATAAAATTCTCCTCCCCCCCCCCCCCATTATCTGACCTAAGAGTGATTATGCAACAACCAAACTCTTTTTCTACTAAGGCCTTAAACTTTTGAAATATAGTAAACACATCTGATTTCTATCTAAGAAAGCACACCCACACTTAACAATTGAAATCATCAACAAAAAGAAAGAAATACACAACCAATAACAGAAGGTGTATTCATTGGCTCACATACATCGGCGTGAACCAACTGCAGTACCTTAGAGGCTCGCCATGAGTCACCATCTGTGAACGGTGTCCTGTGCTGCTTCCTAGCCTGACAGGCTCCACAAACGCCATGATGTTGAGTCTGGATCTCAAGTAAACTAGCTACAAGTCCCTCCTGAGCTAGCTGAGAGAGATAGTGCACATTTAAGTGCCCATACCGCTGATGCCAAAGACTGGTAATAGCAGAATTTCTGGTTGCCATGGCTAACTCTGGAGAATCACCTGTATGCACAGGTTTGTAAATACCATGATCCTCAATACCAACAACCACAGTGGTGCGAGTCTCCCGATCAATAACCGAACATTTGTGTGCGCTGAATACCACATCCAATTGAGGAGAATGCCGCATGATCTAATTGACAGAGAGAAGGTTTAGTTCCATGCCAGGAACGTAGTATACATTAAGGAATATGAGATTCCTCCCACCAAACTGAATTTGAATAGTGCCCTTATTGACAACTGTATACTCTTCACCTCATCCAAAAATAAGCGAGTCAGTGAAAGGAGAGAAGTCTGTGAACCAATCATGCCAATGGGTGAAGTGTTGCGAAGCACCTAAATCAATGTACCAGGCAGAGGAATTCACATGATTTGCAGGTCTTTTAGCCATAAATGTGTAAAAGGTAGATTCCTTCTGTTCAATGTGTTCGGCAACATCCGCTTTCTGCTGAGACCCTCCCCGCTTCTTCTGTTCAGAAGCCAAACGCTGACAACAATCCTTCTTCATATGACCATATTTGTGGCAATAATTACACTGAATGTTCTTTTTCTTAGGGCTGCCCGAAGGTTGACTTGAGCCTTTCTGCTACGAAGGCTGACCTTTCCCTTTATTCTTAGGCTGAGTTTTGATTGCAAAAACTTGCTCAGTAGAGGACGAAGAGGCACTACTACCAAATTGTTGTTTCCAGCGCTCCTGTTGCAAGAGGATGGTACAAAGCTTCAAAAACTTCAGATCAACATCAGTCGATGTAATGTTGAGGGTTTCAACAAAGTGCTCATAAGACTTCGGTAGACTTTTCAAGGTGATGACTACCATGTCTTCTTGCTCCATCTTTCGACAAATCGCCTCCAACTGATCACGGATGTCCTAAATCTTTGTCAGAGGCTCTTGCAAGGACATTCTCTCATCCATCATGATAGAGAACAGCTGGTTCTTCATAAAGAATGCACAACTCTTATCGGAGGTCTCATGCAAGGTTTTCAAATGCTCCGAAATCTCAGCAGTTGATTTGTCGAATGGAACCTGTGGAAGCTGATCATCGGTAACTGAAAGCTTAATGAGCATCACTGCTTCACAATTTTGCTCATCAAACTTTTCTTGGGCTTTATCTGTCGTTGTGGGACAAGTAGCATTAGCGAGAACAATTTGATCAAGGCAGCAATATTCAAAGATAGTCATCATTCGTTGCTTCCAGGTTTTATAATTCCTACCGTTGAATTGCTGACTGCCTTCAAACATAATGTTGGTCAAAGATGCCATCTTTCACGCTTTTTGAAGCACGAAAAACTAGATCCTCAGAGGAGACTCAAAAGACTGAATGATGAAACCCAAGACACGAATTCCAATGTATTGAGGTAGTTTTAGGCACAAATTTCAAGACAACTTGTTTGCACAAATTCCAATGCATTGAATTAGAGACACCCAGAAAAAAAACGAAAGCCAACCCAAAAATCCTCTCAAAAAACCTAGAAAGAATCTGTGATGAAAAAAAAAAATTCGGCTCTGAAAACAAAGGATTTTTGAAAACCCTAGCTCGATTTTGGCAGAAAGCATATGCAGAAAATCGACACCCAAAAAAATACAAAAATTCGTGCAGAACATAGGGCATGCTCAGAAAGAGGACAAAATAGGACCAGGAATATGTTTGAAAACACACACCCAGAAAGGTAAGAAAACATGCACCAGAAAATGGAGACAGAAACGCATTTTATGGACACCCGAGCCCATGCAAAGTGATGCCCAAAGAGTAGAAGAAAAATGGCCGACACCTTCAAAAATCACAAATAGAAAAGAAGGCAAATCACGCCCACATGGACGTCAAACAAGCACGAAAAGAAGAGTCGCGCAAGTGTGAAATTGCGTGCAGAAGGAAGATTCTAGAGATGCACGTCTTTCAGGAAAGAAAGAAAACAAACGCACCCAAAAATGCACCACAGGATGCCCTCGAAAAAAAACGCAGGGGAGAGAAGAACATGCCACGATTCTTTAAAAACGATTTCAGGTAGTGGGCAAACCACTTATACGCGATTTTTATCAGAAATGAAGTCGTGCCAACTTCAAAAAAATCACGCCCTAGAAAAAACGAAAATGCTTTCAAAGATTTTTTTAAAAATCACCTTCCCTCCAATCGAACGGGCTCTGATACCATATTACAAGAGTAATTGGTAAAAAATTACTTGATGTTATTTATAGGAAGCCAAAGCTTCAATATATATTACAAGGAGTGATGTTTGTAAAATGAAACAATCAAACAAATACAAGAAAAAGAAACTATCTAAAATATACAGCAAGATACAATATTGACCATTAAATAGATATAATTTTAATTATTCTAATAGTGCTGTCGTGTGAATTTGCCAGTTGGTTTGTTAACTCTTGCACTTGATGCTGGAATATGAAATACTCTCACAAATTCTTGTGGCCAATACAAGACTGTCATTGTGCATCCTCTTTACTCTATCATCAACATGTGTGCATGTCTGCAATAATTTTCTACCATCATCTTGAGATACGGCTCGAACTCCCGAGCATTGAAGAATGGTAGTAAGATTGCCTTGTCTACCTGGGCATGCCAGAGGGCAATCTTGAGGACATGGTCGTCCTCTGTGCTTTGCCACCATTGCTTGCACTTGTTTCCAGTTAAACTATCTCAGGTAAGAGCGTCCACTCCTATTACCACATCCATTTTCTTCTTAGTTTGTTTGGCCGATGCAATCTTTGGCCCATACTGCACAATTTTCTTGCCTTTATGTATAGTTGCAGTAACTCTTTGACAGTGACTTCGCCGATGCAATTTGAATATACCTCCTTTCAAACCTCGATGCCAATTTAATATATGCCTTCTTAAAGTCCACAAACCGTTGTTGTAACTGCCAGTAGGTATTTGTGATTTTGAACTCGGCTGTGTTGTGCATGTTTCCCACCGTACGATTTCAACTAAGTTTTCCTTCGATTTTGATTTTGTTGTACTTCCAACACCCCTTGCACCGTGCAATGTACGGATGGTTTTATCTCCTGATTTGCCCACCAATTGTTTTTGTTTTGCCCCTCCTGTACGACCGTCATACGACTTTGCTATTGAAGATTACAAAGATATGTTGTATGGTCGGCATGTGAATCAGATGTATGACTAGCCTCTAATATTCCCTCCGTACGACCATGTAGTACTTTCCTTGCCGTGTGATTTGCACCATGCTTTTGGTTGTTTTCATATACTGTGCAAAGGTGTCTCTTGCTCTGACCGTACGAAGTATGGATTCTTCCTCCTACTTATGCCTTCATACTGTTAGTTTTTATGATCAGATATTTAATAATCAGAAATGGTTGTTTTCATATACTGTGCAAAGGTGTCTCTTGCTTTGACCGTACGAAGTATGGATTCTTCCTCCTACTTATGCCTTCGTACTGTTAGTTTTTATGATCAGATATTTAATAATCAGAAATGCAGCACATAAGACAATGAACACAACAAGATACCTTGGGAAAACATCTCTTATATATTGAAGTAATAAGAGCAGAAACCTGCTTACAACTTAGGCACAACACAATGCTGATTTTGATACAATGAATAATCGCACCTCTCCTAGATGCAAATACAAATGAATATGTTTCTACTTGAAGTCGATCTGCTGTTACAAAATGATGGTCTGCTGCTCAGACCCGAACTTCTTCTCTAGATGCGAATTATGATGAATTTGCTTGATGATCAAATGAGTGATCATCACTCATATATATACCCGCGAGATAAGAGGGACGCATCTCTTCAAGGTATGGAGTTGGCCTCAAACGAGACGTGCCTCTTCAAGGATCATCATGTTGGCCTCAAGAAGAATCGCGTCTCTCTCCAAGTTGGCTAGAATTAAATAATAATAAAAAAAATAAAAAATAATTAATATCAATTAATAATATTTAATTTTATTCTTTTAAGTGAATCGATTTTAGATAAATTAAATAGCCATAGGCTATATTGAATTTATCTTCTTAGGTTTGTGGCTGGAAGGTGAGGCCTGAAGCTGTAAATGTCAACACTCCCTCTCAGCTAGGGAGAAATACTTCCAGTTGTGCAAGACATATCACCTCATCGTGATGTCGACCACCATGGCTACACCCATGTGTGGAAAAGAGCATATCACCTCATCGTGATATCAACTATCGTGGCTACTCCCAAAGGGTGAAAAACACAAGTACAAGAAAATCATCACCGACTCTCTCATGTGATGTTGTCATGGAGTCACACACATGACATCCACCTTGGATACTCCCAGAGGGTGGAAACAAGGGCTTGCACCTCAAATCTCTCTCACAGAGAGAAATGCATTAAAGCAAATTACAAAAGATCATCGAAGCTGAGTCTCCCTCTCAGCTAGGGCTTCATTCTCCACAATACCAAGCTTGTCTCGGAAATACACAAACTTTACTCTGGAGAGAGGCTTGGTGAGAATGTCTGTCATCTGCTCATCAGTGCTAATGTCTCTCAACTGAATTGCTTTCCTCAATACCATATCTCTGATATAGTGGTATTTGATCTCAACATGTTTGGTTCTGTCATGAAACACTGGGTTGACAGAAAGCTTCACATAACTTTGATTATCACAATGAATGATAGTTGGCTCCAATGATTGTCCAAACAATCCTACAAGGAGCTTCCGAAGCCACACTGCTTCTCGAGCTGCCACACATGCTGCAATATACTCTGCCTCTGTGGTGCGCAGTGCCACTGAAGACTACTTTCTGCTACACTAGGAGATCATTGTAGACCCCAAACTGAAACAACATCCAGAGGTGCTCTTCTGATCAGCAACACGACCTGCCCAATCAAAATCTGTATAACCATGCAGCTTCAAATCCTCACCAGAAGAATATCTCAAGCCATATCCAACTATGCTACGCAAGTATCTCAAGATATGCTTCGCTGCAACTAGATGTATTTGCCTTGGTTCACACATGAACTGACTAAGTGCACTCACTGCATAACAAATATCTGGTCTAGTATTGACTAGATACATCAATGATCCAATTAATTGTCTGTACATAGTGGGATCTACCAGATCTGAACTAGCTGCAGCTTCCTTTAACTTCTGAAAGTTGGTTTCCATAGGTGTAGACATGGATTTACAATCCATCATACCAAATCTCTTCAAGATGTCTATCGTATACTTCCCTTGACTTAGAATGATCTCATTAGGCCTCTGCCAAACTTCTAAACCAAGGAAGTAATGCATGTACTTAAGATCCTTCATTTCAAATTCAGAAGCCAACTATTTCTTGCATTTGATAATGAGGTGTTCTTCTCCGGTAAGAAATAGATCATCAACATACAGAACCAATATCAAGGCCTCACCATTAATTATCTTGAAATATAGATTAGAGTCAGCATCATTCTTGGAGAAACCCAAACTCAGTAGGTATCGATCAATCTTCTCATACCAAGCACGAGGAGCCTGTTTAAGGCCATACAATGCCTTCTTCAATCTACAAACATGAGACTCTTTTCCATGAACCTCAAATCCATCAGGTTGCTCAATGTGTACCTCTTCTTCAATTACACCATTTAGAAATGTTGTCTTCACGTTCATCTGGTGTAACTTCCATCCTTTAGTTGCTACAATGGCAATGATAGTTCTGATGGAGGTATAACGAGCAACAGGAGCAAATGTTTCCTCATAGTCTATTCCCTCTTTCTGAGAGAATCCCCTAGCCACAAATCTAGCCTTGTACTTCTCAATGCTTCCATCAGCCGCATGCTTGATTTTGAAAAACCACTTAGAAGATACAACAAATTTTCCTTCAGGTCTAGGTACAATGTCCCAACCATCATTCTTGAGGATAGATTGATATTCTTCAACCATAGCATCTTTCCATACTTGCTGACTTGTAGCTTCCTCAACACTGGAAGGCTCAGACTCAATCATTTGACTCATCAATGCAACATAGTTGGAAAACTTTTGAGGTCTTTTGCTTTCTCCGAATGTTCCTCTAGGGGCTGCAAACCTCTCTGCCTCCTGCATTGTTTTCCTTGCCCATAAAGGTCTCTTCCGACCAATAACAATGTCTGTAGGCCCATCAATATGTTCCAAAGGCTCAACTGGATCATCATCTTCTTTGGAATCAGTAAACTCCCTCTGAATCTCAGGATGGTCAACTTCCATGTCCTGAGGAGACTCTTGGTCTTCATTGTCTAACTCCGAGTGAGAGCCTTTAGATCTCTTGAATGCAACATCTTCTTCAAATGTAACATCCCTGCTGATTTCGATCAATTTCTGACCAGGAATGTAAATCCTGTAGGCTTTTGAGGACTCGTTGTAGCCCACAAATACTCCCTTCTTGCCAAATGGTTCCAACTTTGTCCTTTTGTCTTTAGGGACATGTACACAGGACAACCAAATGTTCTCAAGTGGCTGACTTCAGGCTTCACACCTGTGAAGGCTTCGTCAGCAGTCATGTTCTCTAGAATACGACGAGGGCTCCAATTCAAAACATACACAGCTTTTCTAGAAGCTTCGGCCCAAAGGAAGGTTTGCAGATCCTGATCATGAATCATGGCCTTAGCTGCTTCTACAATAGATCTATTCTTCCTTTCTGTTACACTGTTTTGTTGTGGATTGTAGGGAACACAAAACTCCCTCTTAATTCTTGCTTCAACACAAAAGTTACGAAAGCTTCCAGAGATGTGTTCTCCTCCTTTGTCAGATCTCAAGACTTTGATCCTCTTCTTGGACAAGTTTTCTACTTGAGCTTTAAATTCGTTGAATCTCTCAAGTACTTCCTCAAATTTTCTAGTCTTTAAGAAATAAATCCAAGTCTTTCTAGAGTAGTCATCAATGAAAATTACATAATACATGAAACCACTCAAAAAAGTAACAGACATTGGACCATACAAATCAGAATGAACAAAATCTAGAATGCATTTAGATCTACTTTCACTACTATCCTCGGCAAGTACCTTCATGCTCCGGGTTGAGTTTAGGGATGCCGGTGACCAACTTCTCCATAGTTGGAAATGCTTGGAAGTGAATGTGAGCAAGTCTTCTATGCCAAAGCTCACATGAACTTGATGTGTCATGCAACAACGCTTGTAGAGGGCGAGTGGAAAGTCTGTAGAGACATTCTTGTCGAACACCAATCACTCGAGCTGATTTGATGCTAGAGTTCTTTGGCCATACAAGAAATTTACCTTCGGAGAATGCAACTTGGTAACCCTTGTCCTCCAAGGCTGAGATAGAGACAAGGTTCCGTTTGATGCCTGGTACAAATAGTACATCACTCAATTGCAAGGAGATGCCAAAATCTAAGTGAACAGTGGAGGTCCCAACACCTTTCACGAAATAATATGCATCATCTCCAATTATGACTTGAACACTTGTATCTCTCAACACCAAATCTGAAAGATGTTCTCGGAATCTAGTAGTGTGACGGGAGGCACCGCTATCAATCAACCAGGTGTTGCTATCTGCTGGAACATTGCTTGATAAAGCAGAATAGAATAGAAATTCCCTTGAATCCTTTTGAGTAGAGATTTCACCTACATCTGCAAATGAAGCATGCTGTTTTGGTCTAGTAGGGCAATCCTTTGCATAATGACCAAACTTGTCACATCTGAAGCATTGTAGGTGGGAGAGATTCTTCTTCTTCTTAAATGGAGGAGCACCATCAGATCTTCTATCTTTATTCCTCTTGAAGTAGCTTTTCTTCCCTTCTCTTCCTTTCTTCTTTGAAGATTGGGCGGTAAGAACATGAATCTCCTCATTGGTAGAGCTTTGCCCATTTCCTCTCGCTGCTAATCTCGATTCCTCTTGAATGCAATTTGCCCTCAAGTGATCAAACCTAGGTAGCTTTGATCTTGCGCTAATACCTTGGATATATGGTTCCTAAGATTTAGGTAGACCATTAAGGGCCAACATGGCCAAATCCTTATCATCAACCATATGCCCGATGGTAGAGAGCTGATCTCTCAATTCAGTGATCTTCATGAAGTAGGACATGACAGAGTCTCCTTTTGCCATCTTGACATGATGAAGCTATTGCTTCAAGGCAAGTACTTTGCTTGTGTTATTGAACTCATACATTTCCTCCAAGGTTTTGAACATTTCTCTTGCTGTTTTGAACCTGGAGATAATTGGCACAATGTGATCTTTTACGAAATCAATCGACATCTTTTTCGCCTTAGTACCATTTCTTTTCCATCGAGGCTTCTCATTCTCTTCAGTTGGTTCGGGAACTTCGCCCTCCACAAACTCAGCTAACTCATTTTCCTCAAAAGTGAGCATCACTCTAAACTTCCAGGAGGCGAGGTTTGATGCACCCTTAAGTCTATCTTCGATCTTGAGCCCATTCACCATCTTGATGAAATGATAGATGCAATCAAAGATGAGAACAATAATGGATGAATGCGTTGCTTATATAAGTTTGATCAGATCTTTCCTTAGACCCGCTTTGATACCATGTTAGTTTTTATGATCAGATATTTAATAATCAGAAATGCAGCACATAAGACAATGGACACAACAAGATACCTTGGGAAAACCTTCCAACTTGAGGGAGAAAAACCCAACAAATATATCTCTTATATATTGAAGTAATAAGAGCAGAAACTTGCTTACAACTCAGGCACAACACAATGCCGATTTTGATACAATGAATAATCGCATCTCTCCTAGATGTAGATACAAATGAATATGTTTCTACCTGAAGTTGATCTGCTGTTACAAAATGATGGTTTGCTGCTCAGACCCGAATTTCTTCTCTAGATGCGAATTATGATGAATTTGCTTGATGATCAAATGAGTGATCATCACTCATATATATACCCACTAGATAAGAGGGACACATCTCTTCAAGGCATGGAGTCGGCCTCAAAAGAGACATGCCTCTTCAAGGATCATCATGTCGGCCTCAAGAAGAATCGCGTCTCTCTCCAAGTCGGCCAAAATTAAATAATAATAAAATATAATATTTTATTTTATTCTCTTAAGTGAATCGATTTTAGATAAATTAAATAGCCATAGGCTATATTGAATATATCTTCTCAGGTTCATGGGTAGAAGTGTGAGGCCTGAAGCTGTAAACGTCAACACGTACAATGGTGTTCTTTGATTTCCGTGCATTGGATAGTCGTATGTTGTTTTTGTATACCCATGCATTGGTTATAGCTTGCCATACGTTGTTTCCAGTTCGTCGTACGAACTTTGTTTTACATAGTGCTTCCTGCCATCCTTGTTGCTCCAGACCTACGGTGGTGTCTTCCTTAGTTCGTACGATGAATCCCTTGTGTTGCTTGGTGATTTTTCCTTGCTGCAAAATAACCCTCGTGTACTTTGGCATTTGAAAATGCTAGTCTTCCTTGGGTCGTACGACCTTTATTAATGCTCCCAACTTTTTCAATATTTTAATCTTATTCCTCCATACTTTACTAATTTTAATTTAATACTTTTTTCTTTTATTTTAATAATTGTTCCTCTTCTCTTTATTTCCATACGTTTTTTCAAAATTTCTCCTTCATTTTCACTTTTCCTCGTCAAGCCTCTTATTTCATTATCTTTTCTAAGTTTTATCTTCGATGCATAATGCCACTTACACATGAAGGGTGGCCTTTTGTAACACTTTTCTTCACAAAACGTTCCCATGTATTTTAAATCAAATATTTTATCGACTAATGGGGCCAGTCTCATACCTCTGAAGCTTCCATCAACATACCGTCCTCCATATTGCTGGTATCATGTGACATTTTCTTCGTTCACTGTCGATGGTCCCGATGGGTTTGGTATGACTCGCCATAGCTCGTCCTATGTCACCACTTTCGGCGTCTTCTGTTTTCTTTCATGTACTTCAGCAGATCGTCTGTGTATCCATCCACTATGGAAATGAATGTCTTCTGTCATTATTATTGCTTTCAGACATGGTCCTATTTTTTCGGAGTATTTGTCCCAGTCTTCGTCGTCCCACCATTTCTCTTCATTACTTCCAGTTTGTTCTTTTCTTTCTCATTCCGCTTTCTCCTCTTTCTCCTTTAGTGCTTCCTCATCCAATTCATATGATATGTATCCTCTACATTCGCCTTCATAAAGTGCATGGTATTTCCAATGTCCCCATACCCTCTTCCAGAGGGAAAATGTCTCGAACAAGGCATTGGTCAGGTGTTTGTGGACTTGGGGCATTGCAATGCCCTCTACCCTCTTTTTGGCAAGCCTTTCCTCGACTAGCTTTTCTCCACCCAGTGTGGTCCAGTCTTCCTTTGCAACATATTGGCTTCTGCCTACTCCCAAGTCTTGTTCTTCCATTGTATCGTTTCCTCTTACAGGCCAATCCTCCTTGGTTGCGTATCCGAGCATATTGATTGTGATTGGTTCTTCCTTTCTCTCCTTGTATATTTTTCAATTTGGACCTGTTGATAGGATCTTTTAGCAGAGTTTTGTCTAGTCTCTCTAGTTTGATGGCTCCGTTCTCCCTGACTTCTCAAATTTTAAATGGCCCCAACCACCTCGTTTTGAATATACTGGGCTTTAGTTTGTTACGACCATTATACTTGAGGACTAATTGTCTCGACTAGAAATTTTCCCATTGGAGGTGTTTGTTGTGCCAAAACTTTCTTCGTTTCTACATTACCTCTGTAGCCCACTCCGCGAGTACTCGTTTATTGAGCTTGTTTAATTGAAACAATCTTTCTTTCAAACTCTCCATATCGCCAAGTTTATTCTCCATTACTATTCGCAAGCTCAGTACCATGTACTCTGCCCGCTTCTTGATTGTACATTAGCTAGAATGGTGTATGGCCGATGGTTACTTTGTAGGTCATATGGTATGCCCATATTACAGCTGCTAACTTTTCCTCCCAATCTGCCTCCTCGATACCGCACGACTTGTGGATGACAGAGACAAGTACCATGTTGGTTGACTCCACCTGGCTGTTCATTCTTGGGTAGTATGGACTGGATAAGTTATGAAGAATTTTGATCAGTTGAATGATGTGATTGGCGAAGTTACCCCCTCTGTCACTGGTGATTTGAATTGGGATGTCGTACCTTGTTACGATTTGCTCATAAATGAACCTTGCCGTACTCAATGTAGTGTTATATGGGAGTGCCCGAGCCTTCACCCAGTTCGTTAAGTACTCAATGGCAACGACTATATATCTACATTGGTGTAATTGACTAACCTTCAGTGGCTTGATGAATTCCAATCCCCACTGTTTGAACGACTCTTGTGGCTGAGATGGAAAGAGTGGCATGAAATCCCTCTTCAGTGGTTTGTTGACTCTTTGACATGTGTCACATCCCACGACCCATTCTCGAGCATTTGTATGTACGGTTGGCCACCATAGTCCTGCCAACAAAATCTTTCATACGATAGCGTCTGGCCCCATATGTCCTCCTGCCAATCCTTCATGTGCCTCCTTCAGTACGCTAGGAATTTCTTCCTCCATGACACATCATTGAAGCACTTGGTCCGATCCCATCATGTACAGTAGCTTGCTAATGAGTTGAAAGGTTTTACTCTTGAGTACTAGTTTCCTTTGTTTTGCAAGTGGCCTCTCGCTCAAGAATGAAGTCGTTGAGAGGTTCTCTCCAATCTTCTCGTACCAAGGGGGTGGTGCTACTATCTAAAAGAGGTGCACATCCAGGAAGTCTTCATTCACTCCCTCAAGTGGCTCCCCAGACCGGATTCTTGATAGTTGGTCGACGATGTCGTGACTTTTCCTTGGTCGTATGACGATGGTGAACGTGAACTCCTGTAACAGGAGAAGCCATCGGCCTACTCTCCCCTAAATGATGGGCTTGTTAACCAAGCACATCAAGGCCTGATGGTCCACATAGAATGTAAAAGGAGTCGCCAATGAGTAATGTCTGAATTTTTGCACCGCGTACACCATTCCGAGAGCTTCCTTCTCTATCGTATTGTAGTTCTTCTTCGCCTATGACAACAGACGACTAGCGAAGAATATCGGATGATCCAACCCTTGTACACCCAATTGTGCTAGTGTCGTCCCAATTGCATAATTTGAAGCATCAACGTGCACATGAAATTCCTTGTTCCAATCCAGATATGCCAAGATTGGCGAACTGATAAGTCGTACTTTTAATTCCTTGAAGGTCGCTTATTGTGCTTCAGTCCATTCGAACGGTTGCCCCTTCTCGGTGAGTATGTCCAATGGATACGAAATTTGGGCAAAGTTCCTAATGAACCTTCTATAGTACCCAACGTGTCTGAGGAATGATTTTACCCTGGTGATGTTCTGGGGCGGTTCCATTTGTATGATCACTTGGATCTTGTCTGGGTCGATCTTTAGTCCAACCTTACAAACTATGTGCCTGAGTAGTTTTCCTTGAGGCACCATGAACCGACACTTCTTGGGGTTGAGTGCAAGTCGTGTCACTCTGCACCATTCCATGCATTCTTGGAGGGCCTTCAGGTGTGTTTGTTTTTCGCTGTAGATTGACTAGTCGTCCAAGAATGCCTTGAAGTTCCCTACCGACATCTTGTCAAATATGTGTAGGATTATCCTTTGGAAGGTCGTCGAAGTGTTGCATAGACCGAATGGCATCCGGTTGTATGCGTAGACTCCGTCTTCAACTACGAACAATTTCTTGAGTTTGTCTTCTTTGGCTATGCTTATTTGGTTGTAACTTGAAAACTTGTCCATGAATGAATAGATTTCATGACCTGCTACTTCTTCTAGTATTGAGTTGGTGAATGGGCTGTGGAAGGGATCCTTTATAGTCACCGCATTGAGGCTGTGGAAGTCCACGCATATTCGAATCTGCTCAGATTCTTTCTTTAGCAATATCACAATCGGTGACACCTAGTCACTGACTTCAACTTTGAATATGATTCCTGCTTCTAATATCTTTTCAATTTCTTCCTACACCTTCACCGCATAGTTTTTGTTCGTCCGATACGGTCTCTTTCGTACGAGTTGTGCTCTCGGTACTAATGGAATTCTATGCACGCACAGCTCAAAAGGCACGCCCTTCAAATCCTTGTACGTCCATGCGAAGGCGTCTTTGTATTCTGTAAAAAAATTAAGTGCTACCGCTTTTAGTGGAGTCCAGTCGTCTCCGACCAAAATTGTTTGGGGATTATCTTCTTCTCCCAAATTTACCACCTTTATATTTTGCTCTTCGTACTTGATCATTTTATCCTTTTCAAAGTTGTTTGCTGGTGTGTCATCTACTCTGGCCACTCCCTCTTTGTATTCTCCGTATTTTGGAGGAAATGTTTGGCTTGCTGATGCTCTGTCTTCTCCTTCCTCTTCAATTTCTTTAATTTGTAGCATATTGCAATTTCGCTGAAATACTTCATAGTCCTTCATCTGCTAGTGGAAGAGTCCGTTGAGCGAACTCGTCTCGTCCTCCGAGCATTCTTGGAGGTCCAAAATACCTTCATCATTTGGTTCTATAGTTCCCCTTTCTTTATCCATTCCGAATCCTCCCTTGACTTTGAGTCTGATGATGCCAACTCCTTGCTAATTGCTTGGTTTCTTAAGTCAATTACATATTTCCTTTCGTTGCTTTCTATGGACAGTGTGTTTCTTTACCAATTGTGATTTGCTTTGGCTGCTACTAGTCATCCTCTTCTGAGCAATGCATCGTACGCCTTTTTTTGCAGTGGAATGACTACAAAGTTCAGCAAGATTGGTTGTGTCTTGATTGTCACCTTCTGTGCCATCAGTGTTCCCAATGGCTTGATGCCATGTTGGTTGATGCCCACCAATTGGAATGTCGGTGGCCAAAGCTTAGGTTTCTCGAGACTCTTCCATGTGTCTTCGGGTAGTACATTGACTCCCGATCCTCCATTGACGATCGTATTTGTTAAATTCTTCCTTTTGATCTCCATTTGCACGATTGTCGGTCTCTTCCCAACCTTTATTGTCAACAACATTGGTTCGATGACTTGTTCAACCTAGGGTGGAGGTTCTGCTACCATCTCCTTCCTTTGGCCTTCTTTTTGCTAGCATTGTTCATCACCGATTACGTTTGTGATTGCCATTCCTAGCTGTGGCATAGTTTGGAGAAGGTTGGTCACTTTGATGGGTACGGTGGTTTGCAATGCCTGCCATACGATATTCTTTTCCGACTTTGACTGCCAAAAGGTACTTGGGATCTCCTGTTGGGTTCTTCGTTCCTTAGCCATCGCTTGTTTCACTTTTGCTTTGGCTTCCTTCATTCATTGCTTTTTTGTACGAGGGTCTAGGTAGATGGCTTTTTTGGTTTGTGCTCTGGTGATCGCCGATACCTCTTCATTCTGATCTTCCACGTCTATCATATTGATTCCTTTTTGCTCGGGGCAATCGGTGTCTTCATGGTCACCCGATCCACACCATTTACATAGTTTTCCCTTTGAACTTTGACCATTTTGGCATTCCCTGGCAAAGTGACCCCATTCGTTGCACTTCCGACATTGTATCATGGGTCTACCTTTGCTGTCATATTGTATTCTACTTCTTGGCTCATTGTTGTTACCTCTTCTGTTGTTCCTATAACCTCCAGGGGATGAATTGGAGTTGTTCTAGGGTTTTGGTGGTGTGTTTGGTGGTGTTGACTGTTCTTGTGTAAAGAGCACTAGTGTGCTTCTTGTTTTTAGGTTGTATGGGCATTCCTTGATGGAATGTCCCATCACTTGGCAGATATCGTAAAATAGCCTTTTTGGGCAATTTGCCTTCGTGTAACCTTCTCCCTTACAGTTAGATCACCACAATTCTCTAGTTTCTCTCATACTCTCCTTCTTAGCCTTTAGCTCCATCATTCTCATCATGTCTTTCCTTAATACTTGGACGGTCTTTGATTCACCATCGCTGTTGTCGTTTGTGCTCTCATCATCATTCGTCTTCCTCTTTGCTCAATAAGATGTTTTGTCTTCGCTCTCTATGTCCATTGCCCGATTGTATGCTTCAACGTACGATGTAGAGGTATGACTTTCATCTTTTTCCTTAATGACGGGAGCAACCCTTCAATGAACCATCGCTTCTTCAATCCATCAACCGACCGAGTCTCCAATTTTAATACCAACTCTTTGAGCCTACGATTATAGGCTCATATGTTTTCATGCTTACCCTGCTTCATGTTATAAATCTGCTACGATTTTATTGTTGTCTCTCAGAAGTTTAAATTCTTCCTGGAATGCTTTCTTTAATCTTTCCCATGAGGCTTTCTCTGTTGCTTCTAGTTCAGTGTACCAGTCTATGGCTATGCCTCTGAGCATCGCTAGGAACACTCTTAACCAATAGTCGATGTCTTCCTACCCATTCGCTATCCATATCATCTCACATGTCTTGCAATGTCATATTGGATCCTTTGACTCGTTCCCCGTGAACTTTGGCAGCTTTTGCCTTTCCACGCTCGGATTGGCTAGCGGAGTTACCATTTTTCTTCCTTGATGTCCTCCCTATGTGTTGGATTTGATTGGGTTGTTTCTCCCCAAATGTTCTGGTGCCTCTCTTGCACTCTTGGCCACGTATGGGTCTTCCACATGTCCCCTCTCAGCGTCCTTTGCACTTCAAGTCTCCTAGGGTTCGTCCCTTTACTCCCTCCGTTCGAGGGTCTTTGGCTCAGATCCTCCAATTCTCAGTTCTTTGTTGTCTGATATAGACAACTCTCAAATGTGGCGTATGCTATTTTTTGTTAATTCATTTTCATCATTTTTTATATTTTTTTGTCTGTTATGGATAGTTTCTTGAAGGTGTCTTGGTTTGTTTCATCGACGGTTTCTGTACAGTTCGGTAATACCTTGGTTTATTTCAGTAAGGTCTTTGTTTGCTTCTTCAACGATTCGTTTCAATTTTCTTCGTTGGTCTTCTTGTTCTTTTAGATTGAGTGATCTTTGTAGTCGTTCTTCGGGTGTTTCTTGCCCACTTGGTGTTCGGTTCTTATCCTTGTTGGGTCGTATGAGCATTAATTTCCGGGAGTACGCCTACGACTGGTGTCGCGTACTTTGTCCTGTTTACTTCTTTTCATGTACCATTGCAGTATTTGTTGCCTTCGTCATTCTTGGTCGCTCTCAGCCCGAAGGTTTTGCAATATAATGTAGTGACGTGCGATCAACCTTGGCAGGCTGTTGAGGAGGTGGTCGACCTTTGGGTTGATGTGCAATCTGTCCCAAATGACTGCCTGAGGTATCTCTCGCCTGAGAGCCTCCCTTCATACATGATCCCTCAACGAGATGTCCCACAGGATCATGAGATCCTTCGTCAACACGTCCTCTCTATCCTCATTGGCTTGCATTGGCTATTCAGTTGGCTGACCATCATGATGCCATTCTCCTGCCGGGGTGATGTTTACCAAATTCAATTTGGCAACGACACCAAATGTTTACTCGCTAAGTGCTTTAACAGATGAACATGGAGTAAACGAGAATGTACAGTAACAATTATAAAGCATACCATTTACACAAGAATTGCACAAAATAGAGCATTGCATTCATTCATCAATTACATCACAATATTACAATGTCGGGTCCCGACTATAATGAAATGATCAATTATATAACTTGTTGATGTTGGTTGAGATACCAACCGTCGACAACAACTCCTACAACTACCCAACTGTTGGGATTAGTTCCCGATTACAACTCATATTCATGTAATGCTGTGCACAAGTATTATTTTATATACTATTTGTTTGGTCGACTACAACTTAATTATTTATAACAAGGCCGACTATAGAGGGGACTTGTTTTTGGGGTGGACTTTTTTGAGGCTATATTAGGGGATGGTAGGGACAGCAAAGGGGATGGCTATATAAAAATAGGGAAATTTCAAATATTCATATGAACATTTGATAAGGAATTCATCGTATACATTATAGATCCTTAATACACAACATTAGAGTTGAGTTGAGATTTCACATGTGAATTGAACAAATTAACAAATGTCAAAACTCAAAATATAATTGCTTTCATAATTCATTGTCAATGTACATATGATGTCAAAATAAAAAATACAACAAAATGCCCAAAGGCTGCAAGTTTAAACTATAGAATGACAAAAGCACAAAAAGTATAAGGCTGCCCCTAATTGGCATTTGCCAACATTGATTCAAAATCGGAGTTTTACTTTGAGCCATTGCCACTATGAGGGATTGCCTCATCCAATGGAACTCCAACCAATCCCTCCTGTTCCTTCTCATTAATTTGGGTGGCATCTTAAGGATCAACATCCCATCGTAAATCTAGTGTCTATTGATACTTTGAATTTTGATGAGCTTGAAGTCGCAAAGCACCATGCACGACCATTGACTTCTTTGCTCTTCTAGAGGTAAGCCTATTCCTCTTGATAAAGTGGATGACATTTTATGCGGACCAATTCCTCTTTATAGTAGAGGAACTGACAACTTGTAAACAAAGGTGAATGGTGAGTATTGTCAACTTTGGTGTATCTTTGTCGTGCCATGTCCACCATTCGATAGGGATCAATTTGAGCTAATGTAGCTCTATCTATCTTTGCCTCTAGTTTGTTGAATGTTGGACTGCGAAATGTAAAGGCAAGCCATTGTGTGTGAAGTATAGTTAACTCCTCACTTGAGTACATCTTTTGAAGGCCCTTCATTAACCTTTCTTTCACCTCTTTGTCATCACAAGGAGGCGACCTCCTGAGCTTTGGTGCATACCATTTGGGATTTAAGAGCAAAGGCTGCAACATGAAGCAGGTTGTTCATATTGTTCCACCGATGCATCACAATGGGCCTAATATGCTGTTCATATAATCCCAAATGAGGATTTCCATTACAAATTGCTTGCTTCATTTGCCCAAGCATGCTTTCAAATGTCCCATAATTCTCTCCAAGACTAGGAGAGTCCATATCGGCATATCTAATGACATCTACAACAGGTGAGATGAAGAAGCAAATGCCAACTATATTTGCAAACAAAAAATTCAAAAAAGATAAGTTAGAAATTAGAAACAATAAAATCAGCAATCAATTTATTAATAAAATCAACCATTTCGTAAAAATCAACAACTTCTTACCTTATAGTGGACCACTAGTCCTTATCAAGGATCTTGATAGTTTTTCTTTAGCAGTGTTTGCAGCAGGCCGTCTGCTCCACTCTGAATTAACCATCATCAACTATAGAGCCTTTTACACCTCAAGCATCCTCTCTAAAAAACTAAAATAACATGCATATCTAGTCTCCACAAGTTTGAGAAATTTGTTAGTCAAAAAAGTCTTGAAGAGAGTGAGGTGTGTGATGAAACGCACACTTATACTTAATTATCCAAAGCAATACATGGAAACCCAAAGAAAAATCACGCATGTATACTTATACTTAATTATCCAAAGCAATACATGCAAGATGTAGCAATTACAAGAGACACAATTTTACATGGAAACCCTTACGAGAGAAAACCATGGCAAAATCTTGCTTGTATTAGTCTTCTTACAAAATTTGTAGGCACCAACCCATTGGAGACTCCAATCCCCACCACTAAGCACCAACCCAGCAAGAGACGCCAATCTCTCCCAATGAGAGGCTCTAACCTCTCGATCTCCTCAAATGGGAGGCTCCAACCTCCACAAGAACAATATAGTAATTCTATTTGCAACTTATTAGATTTGTCCTCTCAATTGCTTACAAATCTGCCATACATCCACTCATAAATCTGCAATATAGTCTTCAATAATTCTGCTCATAAACACACCATGATCTTGCTTTTATTTTTCTTTTTCTTCTCACAAAATTGTTGTTATAAATCTGCTCACATATGTCTCATAGATCTGCTCAAATAGCATTTTATTTCTGCTCTTAATGTAAATAATATTCCTTGAAATTTGATTGCATTTGAAACCTCTCACAACCTATTATTTATACATGGCTTCATGACTCTTCACCCAAGAGGGGTGACTCTCCAAAGGGGGTCGGCCCAACATTATTTAATAATAATTTATTTTATTTTATTTTTAATTTCATTTTCCAATGTGGACGCACCACTCTAGGGGGTCGTCCCACTTTGGAAGGCCCTCAAAATATTTATTTAATTTTATTTACATATCCCCAAATTTGAGGCGGCACCAAGAGGGGGTCGTCCCAATTTTGATATTATTTAACACCCCTTCAGCAGGGTGCTATACTTGGGTTGGCCTTCGACATCAATGACAATATTTCCAATAGTGTGGTGGTTGCGAATGAACATGTTAATATCTCTAGCTTCTGTCACCACTTGTTGCACTCAATCTATCTTCCCTATGTCTTTTAATGTGTTGTTCAACGCATGAACACACGAGGTCTAAAAAATGTACTTGTAAGCACCCTCCACCATCATGCCAATTAATTTGCACATGTGTCAAATCAATGACCACCTGTACAACATTTGAGGCCCTAACCTCCTCTATGGCCTCTTTGAAAATATGAAATTGGAAGTCCAGATCCCTGCATTACTTGGATCAATAGCTCTAAGAAAACAAGGGCCAATTGAACATGTGACTATTATATTGATGAGTGATCGATGTCTAATATTGATCCACCCATGCATGACAATAGAGTAGCCCGTCCTAATCCAAGTTTGCCTCGTGTCCTCCATCACCAAACTCATCTTAGAATATTTTTTGTCAAGGAGGGTAGTGCGCAGTTTATGTTCTCCAAGGGGGGTGAATGAGGGACCAACAAAAGCTATATATTTGAACATTTTTTTGAAAGAGAATGTGCTACATGGAATAGGATAGCATGGGCATAGAAACATTTGCCAATGGAAGACCTTGCCACATCCCATGGTTGCATATTGAACATACCTACAACTGTCCCTGCCTTCTCACTAGCATTGGTCTTCTTGTTTCCTCTTGTAAAAATATCACTACTACCACTAGCAACCGTGGAGGACATAGGGATAGCTGATCATATAGATTGTGTTGGCATTGTGACATCCTTAGACTTTGCTTCTGCCTCCATATGCAATCTACGAACCTCTATCTTCTCATCCTCCTTTATATCTGTATACACCTTAACCCCATGTCCTATAAAGCCTAAGAGATGAGAATATACTATGGTGTAGCCCCATTTAAAATCTGTTTTGCAAATGTGACACAACCTCACTCCACTACCCCTCAAAATTTTCTTTTTGTCTTTGTCTAGGTTTGTTACAAATTGAAGAGGATTTTTGGAATTAGAAGGACCCTTTGCATAAGATTTTAAAATTATGGAAGGGGACTCAAATGGGTTTTGTGATTGTTTTCGTAAACCCACAACATTCCCACAGCCTAATGTGTTGATGTTATTAGCAGCGTCGGGCTGCTTCTTCCAGCGATCTCCTTACTTGTGATAAATTAAATTATAGCCTATGGCTATTTAATTTATATGATATCGATTTAATTGAAGAGGCACAATGTTTGATTATTATATTTAATTAATGGAATTAAATGAAGAGGCACAAATTTCTAAAAGAGGCCGACCTCTTGTATAGACGCGATTTCTTTGGAGGGGTGCATCCTTCTTGCTTGGCTGACTTGTGTCTTTGAAAGGACACGTCTCCTCTCATCATAGTGTATATATACTTGAAGAAGTCTCATTGTTTTATCATTCAGATTTCATCCTAGTTCGCTCTCCATCACATGTGCGAGTTCTTCACAAGGCAGTTCGATATTATTAGAGGCTGAGTTTTTCATCAGCGAATTACCTTCTTGTATTGCTGTGTTGCATCATTCATTGATGCTTGTATTTGGGCCTGCATATCGGCCTCTTGTAAAGAGATCATTATTGTATTGATTCAATATATAAGAGTGTTATACCCAAAATGAAATTTTTGGCATTCTGCTTAAATTGAGCTAAACAACGTAAAAATGCCATCTAAAGTATGTTTTAGGTCAAACCAAATATGAAATCCTTGTGCGTTTCTGTCAAGGAACCTATGGTTAAAATTTAAAAAAAACGAAAATTAGGGTTTTACACCCCTATTTTTATGGAAACCCTAAAAAATAGGACCTTCCCGGAAATGATTGAAAATAATTCTGATAGGCTTAATTGCCTTCACGATCACACTGATCAAGTCAGAATTATCAAAAAATATGTTTTACTCTGGTGGGTCTATTTCTATTTTTCAGGAACAAAGTTAGGAGCTCCGCAGCCATTAATGGCAGATTGGCCAGTACCAGGTGCTGAAAGCTAAACCTCAAAAGCTTCAACGAAGAAACCATGGCGGAAAAAGATAAAAATGATGACGTTCAACGAAGGAGATTCTCAAAACGGAAAAGGCCAAAATTTGGCTAAGTCTGGAAGGTGCACGTTTTGTCTACCAAGGCAAAACATAGTCTACAGTGGTTAAAAGCGCCCCTCTTGAGGAAAGGCGCCCTTGAACCTTAGAGGGCAAATCAAATCATCTGGCAGTGTCAAAACAGTCATCCTCTTCACTTTCATACTAGCTCAACAACGAAACAATCAGCAAGATTATCTGATTCAGCAATCATTGACCGACCGTCAGCGAAGTATGGAGGATCCATTGACGACAGAAGTGCCAAATCTGAAAACTTCAAGGTAAAAGCGCCCCTGCTGGCCAGGGGCGCCCCTCAGTTGCAGACATCAGATGAATCCAAGAGTTGTAGCTTTATACATGATATCTTTCCAGCTTCCTCCCGGCTACGTGATCAATCTAACAGCAAGTCCACAAGACACACCAGACGATCACGAGACGAGATCAAGCAGAAAAAGCCAAAATTAAAAAACTGGAAAGATAAGCCAGAAAATGGCTAAGGCATGGCTAAAAGCGCCCCTCTCAAGGAAAGGCGCCCTTTCCTAAAGGTGTCCAGATTCAGCCGGAATCTTCACTACCTCCCAAGACGACCTTCTCAGCTATGACCTATCTCGTCAGCGAGACTATCAGCAAGAACTTCCGACAAATCAATCGACCGATGAAGAAGGTCAAAGGCTGGCAGTCCACAACCAAGATAAAACTAGGCAAAAGCTAAAAGCGCCCCTGCTGGCCAGGGGCGCCCTTTAGTTTGGAGGCCCAAAACTTGCCAGCTGCCACTGCAAAGTCAGGCATCGTGAACAAGACTGAACCAGCTACCCGACACATCATCAAGCAGAATCATCTGATTCATCAAACATCGGGAACGTCAGATCAAAGCAAAGAGGGTCTGAAAAGGTCAAAACGAAGAACGAGTCAGTGAAAATTGACTAAGGCATTGTCAAAAGCGCCCCTTTCAAGAAAAGGCGCCCTTCTTTCTGGAGGCCTAAACTCAGTTTTCTGAGCTAACCTCTCCCAGGCATATCTAATCACATTGATCCTGCCTCAACAACAGAACTGTCAGATACTGCTCGAGATCAACTGAGCAACCTGAATCGAAGATCAAACAGGAGCACTTCAGCTTGCAAAATAGGAAAAAAAGATCAAATTCAAGGTTGGACGCCTAAAGGAAAGTCAAATAGAAATGTTGACTTGAGTTAGCAAATTTGGAGCCAAAAAAGAGAAAAACACTCCACAATCAGTGGAAATCATCTTTTGGAACTCCAAATCAGGACTGAATGATGAGTTATCTTCCATACTTTGTGGATCTTAACCCTAATTGCTTTATATTCATGCTAGGCGTCCCTTTTCCTCATTATTCTTTTTTGCAGGTTGAAGGATAAAACATCAAGTAGCTCCCAAGAACAAGTTTTCAAGATCTGGCAGGGGTTTTGAACGGATCTTCAATATTTTTGAAGATAATTGGCAGTAAAAGCATTCTTCTCCCAAGATTGTTTCCAGAGACAGATTATTACAAGTGGCAGTTTATAACTTCCAATCCATCTTCTGTCTATTTCCTCTACTTCTGTCTATATTTCTTTTGCATGTCACAGGAAACGACAGATTTTCACAGATCTGACCAACTGGGTATGATCAGCACAGCTTTTTCAACAAAACCCACATGGTAGATTTTTTCAGAAAAAGTAGCCCTGCTGCCCCTATTTTTTAGGGTTTCCGGAAAAAGTCATAATATTGAAAAACGGACAAACTGGGTTTGTTTGGCTCTGAAGCACGAACAAAACCCATGTGTTAGATTTTTTCGAGAAAAATCACTTTCTGGTGCCCTTGCTGCCTCTGCCACCGAAGGGCTCTTGCATGTCAAAGAAAAACTCGTTTTTTCGAATTTCTGACGATCTGGGTCTGTTTAGAAAATCATTCTTAACAAAACCCATGTCTCAGATTTTTTCGTAAAAACTACCCCCGGCGAGGCTATTTTTAGCATTTCCAGAAAAGTGTCAGAACAGGGTCAAGTGCCCAGTCAATATTCAAGGTTTTCAGAATGCAGTACTCTCAGGTACAATACAAGACCAAAACAGTCTTATACCATGATTACCTGAAAACGACTGATACAGACTTATGGCAGAAAAATCCAGAGGTCAGTTCTGAAGACTTGGAGGGCATGAATCAAATCACATTGCAGAACATCGAAGAATCCGGTTTGTTTCAAGCAGCATCTATTCCAATCACCTTACAAAGCATCGAGCTTGTAATTGCTTGCACTAAGCATTACAACCCGACTACAAGAGAGATCCTGTCAGTTGACGGGAGGGTGATTTGCAGCTTGAAGCCAGTAGACATAGAGACTTGTTTTGCAATCCCACCATGCCCTACCAAGAAGGTCATATCAGTGACAGAATGCGAAAAGGCATTCGAGGCTTCAAAAGACAAGTGTTCGCTTATAATGGCTGAACATTGGCTGAAAACAAAGAGGAACAGTTTGCCCAGAGTAGTTGGTAGAGGAGAATTCAAAGACGAGTACGGAGTGCTAATCACCCTACTCAGCAGAGTCACTGGACAAGAGGAGGGAAAATCCTTCCAGCCGTGGATGTTCTACATTATTGGCAAGATAATCAGCAGAAAAGAACGTTACGACTGGGCCTCCCTGATCAGTGACACACTCCACCAACAATTCACCGGATTTCTAGAAGAGCACCGTTTCCACATGTGTTCATACCTGGTCTACCTGATAGCCTTCCAAGGCGATTTCAGAACATTAAACACTGTGGGAACCCTGGGTGTGCAAAAGGTACAAGAATACTTTCCTCGCTTGGAGTTCACTCTAGCGGAAAGACATTTCAAAAGAATAAATGACCTTTTTACTATGCACACCGTGCACGAGCTAGACCATGAGATGCACGTGCGTATTTCACCAGCAGCTAAGGCAGCAATGGTGGACTGGGCGGATTGGTTCATACAATTCCCCACTTTCACCTACATACGCGTGTATGGCTATAATGGCCACCCCGCCATGATGCCACGTTACCCCTCAGATAGGGTAGTGTTCATGGAATTCCTGAGGCAATTGGCCGATGTTCACTCTTACCTTCGCGTAAAGAAAAAGGCTGCAGTGAACTTTCCTCTTCAGATGGGACTCTACAGATGCAGAACAGCAGCTGATGCAAGGTTGATAAGCCAAGAAATAGTGAGATTTAATCTCAAGTACCTCATCGACAGGAGGCCATCCTATGACCCCAGAGGCATCTTCGCAGCTCACCTTGAGCAAAGATCATCACATGAACCTTTCATGGAAGATTTTTGGGTCAACTGCGAAGATGAGTTCGAAGTGAGAAGAAGGAACCATAGCAGATTCAAGCTCTCACAGATTGCAGAATTCATGTCAGAAGACATCGAGGGCTTATCTGAAGACGAAGGAGAAGTTATTCTTTCTTCCTTCTTCACGGGTCTAGTGGATTCACAACCACTCGGCAAGGTAGACTGGTACGCGAAAGAGAGTACGTCTATTGAGGAAAGAACGGGTAGAGTAGTTCGACACAGTCAACTCTACCTGGACAGTAAAAGGACAAGGAAGGTAGTACTTCCCCGATCAGAGCCGCCAGCGGTTCAGTCTACACTACCTTCCACGTCTAGGAGGAAACCCAGACAGAAGAAGATGAGCTTTCCTCCAGAAGGAATGCGGATGTCAGGAAGCACATGGGGGAGAAAAGGAATTGCCAGCACAAGCCGGCAAGAGGTACAGGTGGAGACAGCCACCAATTTGCCTGAGACAGTTGAGACCGCTGCAACTACACAAGAACCAGTGATTGAAATAATCGCTGTAGAGGCGGAAACCATTGTAGAAGAAGTTGTAGCAGAAGCGGTGCCAGTGATAGAAACAGAGCCACCAGCTTCACCACCATCACAGAGGTCACAAAGTCCTATTGATTTGGACTCGCCACCACGAGACATTGCCACGGCACAGTCTCGTTCTTCTAGCATTCAGGGGACCTATGTTCCTCCTCCCAGCGATGCTAGCCGAGATTCTATCTGGCTGGAAAGCTCGCTTGGGAGAAAGAGGGAGAGGCCTTCATATCAGCTTGACTTCTCTGAATTCCATCATGTCCCACAAGACATGCCGGTAAAGAAGTTGAAGAAGCAGACACATGTAGAAAAGAATGCAGAGAACGAGGTCATCATAGAGACTGCTGCCCCACCTGAAGACAAAGATATACATAATGTGAGGGTTGAGGATTTCACGCTTTCAAAGGTGAACCTTGGAAAGACCACTCGACAGGTGGAGGCAGACCTTCTTGGAATTGCCTCGGCGAGTGTCAAAGAAAGGATGACAAAAGATGGACAAGACAAAGCAGCCTTGAAGGCTGAAATCCGTCAGCTAAAGTTGTACATTTCTAGTTTGATACATGACACTCCAAACTCCTCGGCTTTGCCTCAAGGACTGTTGGATCTCCCAGCTGAAAGAAACCATCATCAGTTGATTACATACGGTAAACACTTGAGACGTCAAGTGGATGAGTTTGTTGTCAAAGGGCGGTGTGTGTTGACAGAAGCATATCAGCTGAGAGACAGAGCACATGGACTTCGATCAGAAATCCAGAAGTCAGATATAAAGGCAGCTCAAGAGAGGCCGAGAGAGGAGGCGACAGTTGCTGATTTGCAACAAGCATATGAATCAGTTACGACCACAGAAAATAAACACCATCTCTTTGAGTGGAAAGAACAGGTGGCATACAAGGTGAGAGCCTATGATGCCAACTCTGTGGAGCTGATTGACTATAGACGCTTCGTCGCCAATATTATCAACTTCGCAAGAACGTTGGTAATATCCTTCCCAGAGTTAGAATATCAGCGGGAAGGAGGAGAATATGTGGAACTTGAAACCGTGCAGACACGATTCCAGGATGTCATCCGATCTTCATTCCTTGAAGATCCCAATGGCTGCAAATTAGCCAAAATTGCAGCCATGTCTGTCCAGTTAGATGAAGCAGCTGCCCAATGCATAACCTATCATCAGCAGCTTACGACGGGTGAAGAAATGCTTAGACGCCACATAGTCATCTTGAAGAGCATTAATTGCCCGGAGGCCGAAGAGGTCAATGACTGGATAGAGACTTTGTTGACCAGTGGTGAAGAGGTGTAAAGCACCAAGGGAGGACGTCCTACCCTCCAAATAGCATTAATGATGACTGAAGTCAACTTGATGCCCCTTTCCAAGTTGACTCCAGATCTCCACAGATCATGCATGTCAGATCCCACTAATCTAGGATGTCTATTTGACTCCCACGATTTGTGGATCTCAGATTTCCTCAAAAGGTGGATGTCTATTTGGAGACACATTTGTAACATAAGTTCACTTTTAGTTAGGTGTCAGTCAACTGAGGTAGACTTCCAGTTTGACTTTTGTTTAGTTTCAGTTAACTGAAGTAGATTTCCAGTTAACTGTTTGCTCACCTACATTTAGACATAGAATAATATCTTGCTGATTGGCAAGAACTGTTTGTTAACTCAAGGAGATTTTAGGGTTGCCTACTCCTTTGAGTTCCTATAAATAAGAGCCTTAGGTTCTTTATTTGTTTAACCTTTATTTGCTAGCAAAATTGCTGCGCCACTGTTGCCAGAGTTCGCTTGTTTATATCTGTTCACTCTTGGATGAGAGTTCGTTGGTTGATCGCAATTGTGCATGATTTCGTGCCTTTGCTGTCCCGACCTTTGTAATTCTTTGAAGAATCTTAAAGAATAAATCAGATGGTGCAAGCTTGATTGATCTAATTATTTGAGTTATTCAAAGTCTTGTTTTTAAATAGTGCATTGTTTCAATCTCCTCCTTGGACAGGTGTCGTCGCCTCCTTGGATATTTTGTCATCAATCATTATCGTTTGATGTTGTTTAATGATCTTTCTTGCAGCCTAGACTTTGGACAGGTGTCGTCACCTCCTCGGGAATCCTGTTAGAAAGGCCATCGTTCCTTGTTGTTTCCAGTGAGCTGCTTCCAAGCCTATACCTCGGATAGGGGTTCCTCCTCCTTGGCAAGTCTCAGATCCAGTTTACCGTAACGAGTGTTTGCTTGTATCGAGCCCTATCTTGGTATATATCCGAAGGTTCAGAGCCTCGGCCATATTCCATTGAGACGGAGGATTCAAGTGATCCAACCATACCATTTCGCTCCTATGCCCTCATGCTCTGTTTTTCTTGAGGAGGTAGGATAGTTTAGAAGCTTAGTTAGTCGTAGTTAAGATCTGCGGAAACCAGAGAAAAAGCTTAGCTACGGCGCATTGGTTTATGCACCCTTGTGTCCTACCGCTGAGTAAAAAAGATAGGAAATCTTAGTACACCCCTTTTTTACAGTATAAAATCAGCAAAGAGAGATCTTCCTCTCTATAATCCGAAGAGCATGTACTAACACACTTGCAATAGCTGCCCGTTTCCAATAAGCACTCCAGAGGTGCTAATTGAAACGCCAACAAAGAGATATATTGTTGCTGGGTTTTTTCTCCCTCAAGAGGAGGGTTTTCCCAAGGTATCTGCTGTGTTATTATATCTAATTTTGATTTAAATTCTATGCATTACATCTGATCATAAAACTAACATGGTATCAAAACGGGTTTGAAGAAGATCGTGATCAATTTTGTTATTGCAGTGATACTCTCTATTCTCTTTTTCATATCTTTGTCTATCTCTATTTTAGTCAAGATGGTGAACGGTCTTAAAATTGAGGATAGACTCGAGGGAGCATCCAACTACACATCATGGAGGTTTAGAATCATGCTCACCTTGGAAGAGAATGACTTGGTTGAGTTTGTGGAGACCAAAGTTCCCGAACCAGAGGAGGAAGAAGAGAAGTTGCAGTGGAGGAAGAAAAACATCAAGGCAAAGAAGATGTTGGTTGATTCCGTTAAAGATCATATTGTTCCGATTGTCTCCAAGTTGAAGACAGCAAGGGACATGTTCAAAACATTGGAGGAGATGTACGAAATCAACAACACCAGCCCAGCACTTGCACTGAAGCAACAACTGCATCATGTGAAGATGGCGAAAGGAGAAACAACAATTGCCTATTTCATGAGGATTTCGGAATTGAGAGATCAACTCTCTACAATTGGTCATGTGATTGATGATAAGGACTTGACCATGCTTGCTCTCAATGGTCTTCCTTTATCATGGGAGTCCTACATTCAAGGAATCAGTGCAAGATCCAAACTTCCTAAGTTTGATCGTTTGAGGGCCAACTGCATTCAAGAGGAGTCAAGGTTGATGGCTAGAGGCGTTGGTCAAAGTTCAACTAATGAAGATATTAATTGTTCTCGCCTCTCACTTTTCGAAGAAGAAAGGAAAAGTTGGGAAGAAAGGATTCGTCAAGAGGAATTGAGACAAAGGAAATGATGGTGCTCCCGCATTCAAGAAGAAGAGAGACCTATCTAAAGTCCAATGCTTTAGATGTGACAAGTATGGTCACTTTGCCAAGCATTGTCCAGCCAGGCCTAAACAACAGGCCACCATTGCAGATGTTGATGATGCCTCTCCTCAGAAGGACTCTTGTGATTACTTGTTCTATTCAGCATTGTCAAGCAATGTATCTACCAACACCAACACTTGGCTGATCGATAGTGGTGCCTCTCACCACATCACCGGATTTAGGGTGCATCTATCTAATTTGGTGGAGAAAGATTCTAGCGAACAAGTCATTATTGGAGATGACGCTAGCTATTCTGTTAAAGGAGTTGGAACCTCATGTCTTCACTTGGACTCCGGTGATTCCTTATAGTTGGATGATGTGCTATTTGTTCTAGGCATCAAGAGAAACCTTGTTTCCATCTCAGCCTTGGAAGACAAGGGTTATCAAGTTGCTTTTTCAGAAGGCAAAGTTCTTATATGGGCAAAGAACTCCAACATCAAGACTGCTCGGGTGATTGGAGTTAGACATGGGTGTCTCTACAAGCTATGCACTCGCCCCATTCAGGCTTAGTGCATAACTCCTCAAGTTTGTGTGATCTTTGGCATCGAAGATTGGCTCACCTTCACTTTCGAGCACTACCTATTATGGAGAAGATGGTGACCGGCCTTCTTGAATTCAACCAAAAGCATGAAGGAACCTGCAAAGGCTGCGCTTTGGGTAAGAATACAAAAGGTCCATTCCATAGTAGTGAAAGTAGATCCAAATGTGTCTTAGATCTTATTCATTCTGATTTATGTGGTCCAATGTCTGTTGCGTCTTCGAGTGGTTTCTTGTATTACATTATTTTTATTGATGACCACTCTAGAAAGACTTGGACCTATTTCTTGAAATCTAAAGAATCTGAGGAGATATTAGAGAGGTTCAAAGAGTTTACGACTCAGGTGGAGAATTTGTCCGAAAAGAAGATCAAGGTCTTGGGATCCGATAACGAAGGAGAGTATACTTCTGTTATCTTCCGTAACTTTTGCATTGAAGCAGGGATTAAGAGGGAGCTCAGCGTTCCTTATAATCCTCAACAGAATGGTGTTACGGAGAGAAAGAATAGATCTATCGTGGAAGCAGTCAAAGCCATTATTCATGACCAAGACCTGCAAATCTCTCTTTGGGCTGAAGCATCTAGGACTGCTGTCTATGTCCAGAATAGAAGTCCTCACTGAATCTTGGAGAACATAACTCCTGAAGAAGCATTCTCTGGGGTGAAACCTAAAGTAAGTCATTTGAGGATCTTTGGGTGTCCAGTGTATGTTCATATATCAAAGGAAAAGAGGACAAAGTTGGAACCTTCTGGCAAGAAGGGAATTTTGGTAGGCTATAGTGAGACATCAAAAGCCTACAAAATCTACATTCCGGGTCAGAAGACTATTGAGATCAGTAGAGATGTCACATTTGAGGAGGATGTTGCATTCAGAAGATCCAAGGGCACTCATATGGAGATCGATGAAGAAGAGCCTCCCCAGGATATGGAAGTTGACCATGTTCTTGAGAATCAGAGGGAGGTTCCAGAACCTAAAGAAGATGATGATCCAGCTGAGCCCTTGGAGCCTACTGATGGGCCTACTGATATTGTGATTGGAAGGAAGAGACCTCTTTGGGCCAAGAAAATAATGCAGGAGGCAGAAAGTTTGCAGCCCCAAGAGGAACCTTTAGAGAAAGTAAGAGACCTAATAAGTTCTCTAGTTATGTAGCCTTGATGAGTCAGATTATTGAGTCAGAGCCTTCCAGTGTTGAGGAAGCTTCTAGTCATAAAGTTTGGAAAGATGCTATGACTGAAGAGTATCAATCCATACTTAAGAATGATGTTTGGGACATTGTTCCTAGACCCGAAGGCAAATCTGTGGTGTCTTCTAAATGGCTCTTCAAGATCAAGCATGCGGCTGATGGGAGCATTGAGAAGTACAAGGTCAGATTTGTGGCTAGAGGGTTCTCACAAAAAGAGGGAGTTGACTATGAAGAAACCTTTGCTCCAGTGGCTCGTTATACTTCTGTCAAGACCATTATTGCTATTGCTGCATCTAGAGGATGGAAGATTCACCAAATGGATGTAAAGACAGCCTTTCTGAATGGTGTAATAGAAGAAGAGGTTTACATTGAGCAACCCGATGGATTTGAGGTACATGGGAATGAGTCTCATGTTTGCAAGCTGAATAAGGCCTTGTATGGTCTTAAGCAGGCTCCTCGTGCTTGGTACGAAAGGATTGATCGTTACCTGTTGAGTTTGGGTTTCTCAAAGAATGATGCAGATTCTACCCTCTACTTCAAGGTAATAAATGGTGAAGCATTGATTTTGGTTCTATATGTTGATGATTTGATTATCACTGGAGAAGAACACCTCATTCTAAAATGTAAAGAGTTAGCTTCTGAGTTTGAAATGAAGAATCTTGGTCTCATGCATTACTTTCTTGGTTTATAAGTTTGGCAAAAGCCATATGAGATGATTCTAAGTCAAGGCAAGTATACCATTGACATTTTGAAGAGGTTTGGTATGATTGATTGCAAACCTATGTCTACACCTATGGAGACCAACTTACATAAGTTGAAGGAGGTTGCAGCTAGTTTAGAACTAGTGGATCCCACGATGTACAAGCAACTGATTCGTTCATTGATGTATCTAGTTAACACTAGACCGGATATCTGCTATGCAGTGAGTGCACTCAGTCAGTTCATGTGTGAACCAAGATAGATACACCTTGTTGCAGCAAAACATATCTTGAGATACTTGTGTGGCACAATTGGATATGGGTTGAGATATTCTTCAGATGTGGATTTGGAGCTGCATGGTTATACTGATTCTGATTGGGCAGGGAGTGTCACTGATGGGAAGAGCACCTCTGGATGTTGCTTCAGTTTGGGATCTGCTATGATTTCCTGGTGCAGCAGGAAACAGTCATCTGTAGCATTGAGTACAGTAGAGGCAGAGTATATTGCAGCTTGTGTGGCAGCTCGGGAAGCAGTGTGGCTTCGTAAGCTCCTTGTAGGATTGTTTGGACAATCAATGGAGCCTACTATCATTCATTGTGATAACCAAAGCTGTGTGAAACTTTCTGTCAATCCTTTGTTTCATGACAAAACCAAGCATGTCGAGATCAAATACCATTATATTAGAGATATGGTATTGAGGAAAGCTATACAGTTGAGGTATATTGGCACTGATGAGCAGACGACAAACATTCTCACCAAGCCTCTCTCCAGGATAAAGTTTGTGTACTTTTGAGATAAGCTTGGTATGGTGGAGAATACAACCTTAACTGAGAAGGAGTCTCAGTATCAGTGATCCTCTTTAATGAGTTCTTCTCTGTGAGAGAAGTTCGAGGTGAAATCCCTTGTTAATGAGTTCTTCTCTGTAAGAGAAGTTCGAGGTGAAATCCCTTGATTCCATCCTCTGGGAGAGCCATGGTGGATGTCATGTGTGTGACTCCATGGTAACATCACATGAGAGAGTCCGTCATGATTTTTGTATTTGTGTTTCATCCTCTGGAAGAGCCATGGTGAAAGTCATGTTGAAGTGACAACGTCACGCAAGTGATGAACACTTGTACATACCATACATGGTTGTAGCCATTATGGTTGATATCATGTTGAGGTGATATCTGATATTCTTCTTTTCCACATATGGTTGTAGCCATTGTGGCAGACATCATGATGAGGTGATATGTCTTGTGCAGCTGGAAGTATCATCCCTAACTGAGAGGGAGTGTTGATGTTATTGGCAGAGTCGGGCTGCTTCTTCCAGCGATCTCCTTACTTGTGATAAATTAAATTATAGCCTATGGCTATTTAATTTATATGATATCGATTCAATTGAAGAGGCACAATGTTTGATTATTATATTTAATTAATGGAATTAAATGAAGAGGCGTGAATTTCTAAAAGAGGCCGACCTCTTGTATAGACGCGATTTCTTTGGAGGGGCGCATCCTTCTTGCTGGGCTGACTTGTGTCTTTGAAAGGACACATCTCCTCTCATCATGGTGTATATATACTTGAAGAAGTCTCATTGTTTTATTATTCAGATTTCATCCTAGTTCGCTCTCCATCACATGTGCGAGTTCTTCTCAAGGCAGTTCAATATTATTAGAGGCTGAGTTTTTCTTCAGCGAATTACCTTCTTGTATTGCTGTGTTGCATCATTCATTGATGCTTGTATTTGGGCCTGCATATCAGCCTCTTGTAAGGAGATCATTATTTTATTGATTCAATATATAAGAGATATATTGTTGCTGGGTTTTTCTCCCTCAAGAGGAGGGTTTTCCCAGGGTATCTGCTGTGTTATTATATCTAATTTTGATTTAAATTCTATGCATTACATCTGATCATAAAACTAACATAATGAACCTCCAACTGAGGCTAAAATTCTCACATTTCTTTCTTCCATCTCATGTTCACCACTCTTACTGCTGCTACTCATCTTGTTTTGTTAAACAATAATGCAACTGCAGATTGAAAATAGAAAAATAAAATAAAATCATATGTTTCTTCCTTAAAAATTTGAAAAAAAAAACAAATGGAAGAATCACTTACCTTTTTCACTTCTCTTGCTATCTCACTCCTCACCACTCACTAATGCTGATTTCTTCAGCTGCACCTTCAAAACCTACTCAAAATGATTTTTTTCCTCCAACTTGGCTACAAATTTGTTTGGCATGAAAAATTGAGTTAGAATGAGATAGAAAGGTTTTTGTTTTGTTCATTTAAGATTAATTGTGGTGTAGGACCCACAAAAAATAAGAATATATATATATATTTTAATTTTGGACTTAGAAAAATAAAACATGGCTGAATCGCCTTGGGGACAGTCAGCAGTTCTTGGATGGTTGGGGGATGTCTAAGACCTCCCCAGCTGTCTCGGGAACATCTGGTGGTCCTCACGGCACCCCCCATCTCGGGAATTTTTCTGGGACAGCTAGGGCAGATTTTAGAAAATTGGGGACAGCATGGGGATGTTTCCGAGGTGTCCCTGCATCCCTAAAATGGGAATGCCACAAAAAACATCAGTTTCAAACCACATGCAACATTTAATAACAATCACCTTTTACCTGTTAATACTTTGGTTAGCGTTTTGCAAAGTCCTTTACTAGCTGCAGATTAGAAGGAATCAAGTTGCAATTGAATGCATGTTAGGATTGAAATATATATTCTTCAAGATTGAAATATGATACAATCACACTGAAACAGAAGAAATTGCAAGAATGATACTACAATGATGCTGAAACAGAAAAAATAGAGATCACATACTGAATGCTAACTTAAAGGCAGTAACCCTAAATATTGAACTACAGATGCTCTTTTAAGGTTCAAATTGGAAATTAATACTTGCTTCCAGTATGGATTTTGACTAATATCTGTTGGGTATTTTCATGTTTTTGAATGATAATATTGCAAAACATAAGCACCACTTATTGCCCTCAATGATGATGTCATTAGACATCAACAATATGCAACTAAACTCTAAATTAACTCCATACTTCGATCATATACAAAGCCTCACTAGGCATCATCGATAACAAAAATAAACATCAGCAGCTTCAATCTAATCTCATGCATCTTCAAAATCCAGTCCAATTCAATATCCAACCATTATATTAACCCTGAAGACACAAACTGAATACTAATTTCTGAAATAACTATTCTGTAAGCCCCTCAACAGAAGAAATAGTAGCCGAAGTAGAAACACAAAATGGCAATAAGGTATTGAATTTGAGACAAGGCAGAAATGCTTTGTTTGTTTATTGAAGAGCATTTTTAATTGTGTGTAACTTTGTTTATTCTTCTCTTGGCAACATGAAAGATCAACAAGGAAAACATAGATGAGTGACTGAAAGGTAAAAGGATTTAAGAAAAACCTCTGGATGCTATTGTATTTGTTTGTCTGCTAAGAATGTTCAACAACTTTCTCAGCTGATGCTGGTTATCGTGCTGCAGAACTTCACAAGAAGGTGAAGAAAGAAGCATCCGTATTTCATTTTAAGAGATCATAATCTTATCAAATGAGCCCCCACTTCTTGCTGCTGCTGTTTCTTTGTAATGGTTCTATTATAGGACCGCATGTTTTTAGCCATGAAGAAACTGAAAGGACCTCACAGAACCTCTTCCATACAACACTTGTGACTTTGAAATAAAGAAAAAGAAAGCACAATGAAAGGATAAAATCCTGAAGAAATTTTACAATCTAAAACTTTTTTCTTTCCAGTGAAATGTGGGGTAGTAATATGTCAGGAAACCAGCATCAAAGCGCTATTGCTGCATACCAGACTATGCAATTATTGCAACTACAAACTAGCTCTAGTAGAGCCTGCTCTGTTGTGCCACTCTTAGCCCTGGAAGAAAATGATAGAAAAAGGAAAACAATCGTGCAAAAGAACCTAGAATCTAACCATTTTTCTTTAACCCTTAGTGAAACTTTGATCACCTTATTTAAAACATTTCAATACCTATTTTTAATTTATTGGTGAAATGATGATTGCAATGGGTTCCTCACCCATTATAACAACCATAACTAGCCAAAATGAAATGGAATAGCTGCAGTCCCACAGTCAATAGTGCTGGTCCATTCAGGACAGAACTTCAAGCATAAGAAATAAAAGTCAATTGGATTAAGATTCAATATTCTGATCGTACGTTTCCAAAATTGGTGTTCTGTCAGTCAGCCACCATTCTCTGTTTCCAAAAATGGGTAGTTCACATAACTGCTGCCCAAGCAACTGTTATCTAGTTAAAACTAATATTAAACTACCAGGTTCTGCCATGCGTTTAAAAAAAAAAAACAAAAAACAAAACCAATTTACACCATCTACAATTCAGCATAGGCAAAACATGACAGAAACCCACTATCCAACAGACCAACTCATGCCACTCACCCATACAAGAGTTTACTCTAATCACATAATAGAGCACCCTTTCCACTTGACTTCAGTCACTCTATTCGGATGAATGCCAACGCTTTTGGGCTTGCAGGTTACTGTGTAGCCTTGGCTGCCTTTGCCATGTAGGATGGCTCTGCATCTGCCCTCGTGCTTGAGCTTCTTATAATGTCCTGTCTCATTCTAGATGTTCTGTGGAATAACAATTTTAAATTCCAAGAATCTCTCCAAAACCCAGTGATAAACCTCTTGTTGCCTGAACAGCCTTGCCAATTTCACCTGGAAGTCATTTTCAATGGGGGTCCTTGTTATTTTTGTCAGTGTTTTCTGTCACACTTGCCCCTAAAGTACTGCATATCATTCCTAGTGTATTGCAGCTTCCGATCTAGAAGGTTTTCCTCAGGTGACAGATGGATATAGCACTCCCATATGGGCAATACTTGAAAGACCATTTGACCATCATCCACTCAGCTTGAACATTCCCACACCAAATGCTGTTGAAAACCAAAGCAAAATCCAATGGAGGGAATGCATTTTTTCCAATTTTGTCATCTTACAGTGCATTGTTTGTCCAATCTGATCCTATTTTCCAGAGATGATAAGGGCTATGATTGCCTGGGCAGGTGTATCTTCATCACATGCTTTAACAGGCAATGCAGAGCTCCTTCAACATTTAGTGACTGCCTTTCTATCATGTTAGAGGTTAACATCATTCAGTTCAGTGATAGGAAATTTCCATTAGTCCCTTTGATTAATGGAAATTTCCTGTATTAACTGCGCATCCTCTTTAGATGAACATCTTGAATGCCTCCTCAGGGAGCAGTTCTTGTCAAATGTGGATTGAAACTTTTGGTCTTTAGATAGGAGGATTAAAAGTCCTTCCCAATCATTTGCCTTATCATCAAAAGAGGCCATGGATGGGAAGTAATCTATCCCTGCCTTGGCCAGGAAGTCAGCTGGATGATTGCATTCACCTAGGATGTTTTCTAATTTCCAGCGCAGAGTCTTATCCTTCTTCATTGCCCCCATGATTATCATTGAATTATCTTGCACTGCCATACTCTTAGTTCCTTCCCATTTTGACATTTGTAATCCTTTAACTAAGCCAAATACTGCCTCATTGTTAGTGGCCTTTCAATGGAAAATTGCATTGCCTTATCTAGCAATGATAGAGAAGCAGGAGAGTTGATTGTTTGTTTTAGTTCATTTTCGATAATACAGAAATATCATGAGAATGTGATTTAGATTTGGATGTTTTCCGATTCTGTGCTAGCTTAAAAGGATTCTTAAGTTTTATACAGGTATTAGTAATTATTATTATTTTTAAAAATGATCATTGGTTAACATAAAATAAATTAATGAATTGATTGAAATTTACAATCGAAGCTTTATATATTGCCTTTGGCAAAATTATAATTTTATGCTGATTTTCAAGTAGTTTTAGAGTCAAGAGGATTATAGTTTTTGGCTATGTTGTAATTGTTGTCACTTGGATTTGCACATTTTCCAAGTGCTTGATTCAGCAATCCAATGAAACAAGGGAACACTCCAGGGCCTATGGGTTGCGGCGTTGCCCATAGCTTGGAGTGAATCTCTAGAGAGGATCAGTTCCCTTGATATTCACCTATTTTAACTTATACTACTGCTGCTTGCTGAGAAAAGGGGTGGAGGAAACATGAAATGAAACCTAAGACTAAATAAGGTGATGCACCAAATTGATTTCAAGAACCTATATTGCTGTTTGGACACATAATATGATCAACAACTTAAACCAAAACATACACAACTCAAAATTTCATGTCTTTGTAAAAGTGTTCCATAACTAGGTTCATATGTCAAGGATAGTGTTCAGAAGGATCTATAAATGTTGTCACAACTTAAACTCTATCCTTAGCTGGTTAAACACAAGCCATGACTTGCAAAAATACATATTTTCTGCACAAAGGCAATGAAGATGGGACAAAAATTAAGGGGAAAAAGACATCACCACAAGACTACATCAACCATCTTGAAGAAATTTGTACAATGAAACATCTCTAAGAAAGTAGAACAACTTATCTTTATTCATCAAAAAATGTTTACAAAACTGCATACAAGTCTGAAAATGAGTTACAATGTTGTCTCAGCTTGAAAGAACCTTGAAAAAGTTATAACGCAATAGCTAAGAATAGCCAAAACTGAATGGAAATCTGCCCTTAGGCCTCCCTTTATACTGCTCAACAACTTGCTAGATACTAGGAGCATGTTTTCAAAGACAAAAGACAAGTGTTTACTTCAGTTTGCTGGGTCAAACCTTCTTGGGCGTCCAAAACTGTTATCCCTATTTTCCAGCTCTTTAAAATGTTCCATGATGGTGGTTAAATGAAAAAAATCTTGTTTTGACCTTATCTATCAACCAAGGCTCCTTGAACAGCTCCTAGATGCTCTCAGCTGCCTTAAACTGGATCAAACTGCCTCCTATTTTCTCTCAATCTGTTGCACAGCTCATCAAACACCCCTAGATGTCCTCAACTGCTAATTTCTCCTCAAACATGTTAATAAGGCATGTGGATGAGAGTTTGAAATAGTCAAATTCCCTATGGAGGCATGGGAAATCTTTTTAGGACTAGTTTTGACACTTGTTTGATCCATTGAAGTCTCCTCCATGCTTATATCTTCCTTTTTTGACACTACTATGACTTGTCTTTTTGACATTAGTCTACTGTCATTTAAAGGGACTGTCCCTTTGACTGTTGGTTAATCTTCATATTCTCCTGCCTTTTCTTCTATCATATCTTTTATATGAGGTTTCCTTGTTTTAAAGTCACCTTCTTAGCTGTATGCATATTAATAATTGATACTTGATGATCTCCGCCATCAGCATGGTATGTAGCAAACAACTTTCTTCTCCATCAAGATGCCATGTAATGCATTCAGGCCACCTCCTCACTGTCATCAACATACCTGCAACCATTGATATCATTTTTCTATTAGTACTGTCATCATTGGTTGTTAGAGGACTCTCTCTTTGTGTGAGTTGTCTCTCATACATCAATCCTTCCTCATCTTGCTCTTGTTATACTAGGTCTTATTGGTGAAAGACCACTGTCACTGTCTCTTCTTTATATTCTGCCTACCCAACTGTCCTTATGACTGTCCATGTATGGACTGCTCTAACCCCTTCATGATGTCGCACTTTGCCCAGCTCACTGTCCTCTACGGGAGTGTCGTTTGGTTTTAGGTCTCTTGCCACAAAAAATCTTAAGGCATGAGGTGACATCTTCTTGAGACTGCCCTTAATAGATAGAATCTCCCTTCCTTTGATAACTGTCCTCTTCTTCTCTTTATTCTAGGGTCTCTTGGGATAGGGTTTCAAGGTCCACATACTGAACACTCAAGCCTTAAAGATTATAATTGAACATGTCTATCATTTATATCTTGATTTATTCAAGAATACATTATCACACTTCGAAGAATATATTGTCACATTTGACTATTGTCTGTCATTTGCCATTTTGTGTTCATGCATTCCTCTATCTCTTTCCACTGTCTGCCATGCACATACTGTCATGACTTATCCTTCTCATACTTTAGCAACACTGTGCTTTATCATCCCTGCCTTTTTTTGCAAAAATCTCTAAGAGATTCATGTATTGACTGCCCTACCCAATATCAAAATCTAAAATCTGCACTTTCTGCTTCTCCCTGAAGGCTTCAGAAATTGTTCAATTGGCTGCCATGAACCCAAATTTGAAACATGAGCAAACTTCAAATAATATCTGCATTGCAGATAAATTGTCAGTATCCGGTGGTTCTTTACATTTCAAAGCATGATATAACCCTTGTACTGAAGATGCTATACATGCAACAAGACCCTCAACCATGTAGGCTGCAATTCTTTGTGTTGGGTCTGCTTGAATATAAACCATTTCTCTTAGTCTTGTGATTACGATATGGGCATGGGTATGGACATGTGGGTATGACAGACCTTTTTGGGGGGTTGGGTACGGAATCGGGTACATCCGTACAAAAATATAATAAAATATTCAAATATATATGTATATATGCAACCTAGAAACAAAATGAAGTTTAGAATGTCATAGATCAATACATATACTAAACAAAACCATGACAAATTTCAATTTTTGAAACATAATATATTGATTTAAATTCAGTTTTCAATATCAAAAAGGATCAAACTTGAATGTCATGATAGATAATCATTGTTTAAAATTTAAATAATACAAATAGTAACCAATTCACTAATCTGCAATTGCATCATATGGGTCATCATCAAGACCAAGATCATCATCAACATTAACATTAGATGATGGAACCACACTGGCACTTGTGCTAAAAGTATGCTGACTACTTGACTCCTCAATAACTAAAGAAGATTGTGCAATTGCAGCAAAAGAAAGATCCAGGTCAGCTCGCTTTAGTTCTACATCCCACATATTTGCTGCCCCTTTTTTGTACTCATCATCTTTGTGAGTAAGAAGGTGCAAGTTGGAATGAACAAAAACTAGCTCCTCTGCTTTGCTTGATGCCAATCGATTGTGTTTCACTAAGTGGATGAAGGAGTATGTACTCCAATTTCGCTCAGCTGAAGAAGAACTAGCAACTTATTGAAGCAAAGGAAGCTCTCATTAAAGTTTTTAAATTAAAAAAATTGTAAATCAAACTTCAAATTTGAAAATAACGCATTTTAATTTTAAATTTTTAAATGATAGAACTTAAAAAGTTAAAAGTTAAAAGTTAAAACCAAATTTAGAGTGGTAAAAATTTCAAAACTTACTTGAGATAAAACTTTTATTGCAAGAACTTGGAGGTGTGGCATCTTGTAGCCATTGAGGTACCACCAAGAGTGAGCATCCTTCTTATATTTGTCATGGAGAACATAAGCACTTTGATCACGAGAGGCAACAAAATCTGCAAATTCAGCTGAAACTGCATCTTCTATATTAGGATTAGGGAAGAATTTAAGAAGAGCTTTCCTAAACTTGTCGTTGACTTTTGGATCATGGTATGGTGGCACTTTGTTTGGTATAGCAAGGATCTCTGGACTGTAATATTTGGGAGTCAAATTGAAGGCAAGAAGATGGAGTGGGGTGGTCATTTTGTTCCATTGCTCAACACAAATTGCAAGCATCTCTTTGAAGAAGGTTTCTTCAGGATCTTTCTCTCTTGCATTTATGATGGTTTTCATCTTCTCAAGCATTGAGTCGATGCCATCATAAACTCCCCCAAGCATGGCTTATCCATGTCAGTAAAGCATATCATGCTCATTATCGGCTTGGTGAAAGCAAGAAGATATTCCACCTGATCCCACCAAGTGTCATCTAGAATTTTTTGTTTTACATTTTCTGCCCTCTTAGTGTTTGATTGCCTCCATATAGACCATGATTGGCTAATGACCATAGCAGAAAGTGCCTCTCGCACCTTCACAAGTCGTCTCAAGACGATTGTGTTGGATGCAAATCTAGTCTTAGCCACCTATTTGAAAATAAAAATTAAATAATTAAAATCAATATATATATATATATTCTAAATAAATTATTAAAGTAAAACATAACATCAAAAAAGTGCATTGTTTGAAGTTTGAGTTACCTTCAGTAGCTCTAGTTGTGAGAATGATCTAAAAATAGCTTGCGATATGTGGTGATTTGTTATGAACATTTGGATCTCTTTAGCTTCAGCATAGATTTGTTTGATCCAATTTATTTTTGTACCCAACTTTTGTAGCATGAGGTTGAGGGAATGCATGACACAAGGTGTCCAAAATATATGTGGGAATCGTGTCTCAACTAACATACCAACAGCTCTACAAGTCTCCGCCTTGTCCGTTATAACTTGGACAACATTTTGAGGTCACACTTCATTAATGCATTGTATAAGGATGTCAACAATAAATTGTGCATCTTTTACCTATCCCTCACAATCCACAGCTCTTAGAAACATTGCTCCCTTAGGGCACACTGCAATCACAGTAATTAATGGTCTATTTCTTGCATCCTTCCATCCATCGGAAATAATAGACACACCTGTTTCTTTCCATGAGGCCTTGATGGGAGAAAATGCATCTTCTATATGTTTGACCTCCCTTGACAATATAGTGGTATGCACCTTCTCATAACCTGGGCTTGTGTACCGCTTTGGAGCTTCATTTATTTTTCTTACCATGTCTTGCCAATAAGGTGATCGAACAACATTGAAAGACAAACCATTTGCATAGAGGCATCTTCCAAGGGCTTGGTCAGCAATATCTCTTGCATCATTATTAAATGCCCTCTCCAATGGTCCCTTTGCTCTCTTTGAAATAGTAGCCTCATTTTCAATTTCATTTCTTCTCAAAAAATGATGGCTTTCTACTACAATATCAGGGCCAACATTATGTGTGTGAGATGAAGAAGTAGGTGGCTTCTGTGAGCCTCTTACTATACTCAATGGATACCCCATTCTATTTTCAACCCTTGCATCGACTTCCTCTTGCTCCTCAATATATTCTGCTATTTTGGAAGGTGGTATAGGTATTTTATTTTTTCCTAGGCATGCTTTAATTCCCTTCCCAGGAATTGCACACAAATGTGCTTTCACCCGATTGTAGGAACTAGTGTATCGCTTATCACACCCGGGGCATATCCAAACATATGTCCCCCCCACCTGGAATCTGCTCTACCATTTCAACATGCCTCCATAGCAGTGAAGCCGGGTCAATATTGAATCAGGGTTTGCCGACGAAACTAGAACTAGCTGCCATGGTAGCTACACACACTTGCAATTTGAAAAAGATATTATGCTTATAAATTTTGTACATTAGAGATGAGTTTTAGGCAGATTTAATTTGTGTAAACATTTTGCTTTTTGATTCAATGCGCCTTAAATAACATCTGAGCTAATTCCATTCATTTTGAAGATTAAATATTCAAAAATATTTGAATATATAAAGGGGCAAAATGCAAGGTGAAATCAACGATTGCCGATATGAAAATCCAAGGTGAAATCAAGGAATTTAATCATATTCTAACTTGACAGCTTGTGTATTTAAAATAATTATTGCAGTAACTGAGTAAAGACAAGACAAAGACAAATAAAAAAGAAAGCCAAAGGGGATCGTAGTAGAGTAGCAGAAAGATTAAGAAATACTGAAATAGCAATGCTGCAATAGATTAAAAATTTAAAGGCATGGGAATAAATTATAATTGTGGTCTTGGGAAATTAACGATTGCTTCTTTCCTTGGAGAATCGTGGAAACAGGAAAAGCATGGGAATGAAACAGGAAAACTAAAAGTCTAAAAGAATGGGAATAACGGTATAACCTAGAAAATGCAGAACATTGAACAACCCGCGCTTGGAAAATGCAGAACCACCCGCACGTGCCTGGAAAATGCTCAAATCTGCTGCCTTAAATAATTCAAAACCTGCCTGTTTAGTGAAAACTCAGGCCGCGATGAAAAATGGAAGCATCGGGACCTAAGTTTAGTTTTAAAGTTTTTTTTTTTTGCTTTTTACAAGTCAACACCCGCTGGATTCGTCGTGGAATCGCCCTCGAAATGCCATGTCATGCACGGAATTGCCGGGTACGGAATGGTTTTCTTGGAATCGTTTCTGTCGACGAAAAGTTGACTCCCGTCAGTTTCCATAGGGTTTTCGATTCCGATTCCATATTGGAATCGTTTCGTACCCAGAGTTGTTATGATTTAGGGACGATTGGATAACGTAGCCTTTGACTGAAATAGTCATTAGTAAATCAATAAACTGACCAACATATGGAGAACTCATACGGACCATTTAATGAGCCAACTCAGAAACAAACCAGAATTTACCCAGATTTTTGTATATTAGTGATTAGTATGATATTCTTGCAGTCAAATCCGAATTTTCAATGGTAACTGTTAAAGCATCATACACAGCCAATACTTGCACACAGCCCAGATAGATCTCATAAGCTCAAATTGGAACACAACTAACAGAGACCAGAAGAACATTTTAGATCTGAAGCATACACAGTAATTAAACAGAGTCTAAATCCAACTACCTTAGACTGAACAATACAATGTCGGACAGCAAGATGAACAGCAATGTGGTGTTTGCTCGGTGACAAAGTAATCTGGAAAACAAACTTAATACTAGTGCACAGATCTGCTGATGACAAATTCACCCAGCAGATGCAAAATATGAACATTACCAAATAGTAGCAATATGGAGGAATGTGATCACAACATGTCTAAACGGGTGTGACAACCTACACAAACCAGGTTTCACAGTATAGATAGGTCTGAAAGTACTTGCAACATGAACAATGAATGAAATATCAAACCCTAAGAGCTGCACCTAAACTTATCTCAGATCTGCATATACAATCCGCTCCTAAATTGCCGTTGAAGTCCAATTAGGCCTCCGTGATGAAGCCTTCCCATCAATGAATTGGGTTTCCGTCCAATTCACCTTCCTAGCATAAGGGTTTTCTTCCTTCTGCTGGTCTGCCGTGCTTATTCCAAATCTCCGACGATGAAAACAAACTGAGTGACCTTGCATAAATACCTTGCCAACCAAGGGATCGGCCTCACAAAGGAAAATTCAAATATTAAATTATTGCGCCAACAACAAAAGGGTCGGCCAGAATATAAATTTAAATGTTATTAACTTATTTATTAATAATTTAAATTTATTTTAATATTAATTAATTATTATTTTATTATTTATTTAAAATATCAAGGTGGCCGACCCAGCCCTAGATCGGGGACATTACAGACCAGACTAGCAAAGACAAGCAATAATGAGTTTTTCAAGCCTGCAATCTCTGAAGTTTCCATTTGCTTTACAAGAGCTACAACAAGGTCTCTAAGATGTTGTGCCATGTTCACCATATGCCTTGGCATTTTGCCTTATCTACTGTATGGTCCACTTTGTGCGTCATTCATGTCACTGTCAAACACTTGTTGCATATTACTGCTATACTTTTTGGTCTCTGTCATTCTCTTCACAGGGACTGCCATTAGGTCCCATTGTCCTTTGTCTTGATAAAATCACAGATTTCTGTTCATGCACAGACTATTCTGCTCTTTTGTTCATGCCACGGTGAATTCAACTGTCCATACTTATCTTTGGCTTTCCTCACTGTCATCTCTGTGAGTAACTCTGTGCATTATGATTTTGACTGTCCTCCGCTCTTTGTTTTCGTGCAGCCCTCTGTCATCAAGGTAGACTTTATCACATAGGATATATTGTATATGTCAATTTCATGATTATGCAGGCAATCCTCCAAGAAGTTACTTAGCTGAGAGATGTAAAGATCTGGGAAATTCCGAAAGTGATCCTCATGGGGTGATAGTTCAAAATTGCAAGCCCTCACATTGTACCATGCTTTCTTTTGCTTTTCAATAAATGCTTGCAAGGGTCACCCTATCAGCAGTTTCTGTATATGTAGAGCTGGGGCACTGTGGTTGCTGATTTGATAGAAGTCCCAACACATCTGAAAGCCTCCTGTCAACAATTGGAAGCTTTAGAAATACAAATACTTCGAAAAACTTTCCTAGCATAACCAGTAGAGCTGTCTCTGCAACAGCAGTCTTTGGCTCATTCTCTAAGATACCGTTGACTGCATCAACATATTGCTGCTTAGAATGCCTCATATCAGCTATGAGATCAAAATGAGTAAGCTCATTATCTGATCCAGTGAAGAGAAAGATCCGCAGTCTTGAAGACCCATCCTTATTATCCAGTTTGTCATATTCTTCCATCATGTTCTCAGGATCTTCATCACAGGACACAGACACTAGAGCATCAAGGTCCTCACCTGGTACCTGATACTTCAGAATAAGAGCCTGACCATAAACATCAATAATCTTTTGCATAAGTTCCTCATAGCCAATATCCTTATTCACAGTTATAATACGTGCTTCACCACCCACATATCTAAGCTTCCCATCACTAGGCCTGGGCAGAACTTTCCCACCAATACTACACATGAACTTCACCTTTCTCTTTTGAAGAATCATTGGATTACGACAAGCTCTGTGTTGATTTCTCTTGATGTCATGATCCTTGTGTTACACAGTTACACTTTAAGCTATCCTTCAAACTGCAACCACTGGAAACAGGAGCAAGAACGTCAAGACTTCTATCTTCAACCACCATGATGAGGTGGAGTGTTGAAATGAGCTTCTTCTTCTTCCTTTTTAATGGGAGTCTTTAGGGGTATTTCAGACAACCCTTCAGCTGTGAGGGGAATGCACCTCTGGAAACATGGCCACTGTGAGACTCTGATCTTCTTGCTTCTCCTTGCAAATGAAGGAGTAGCAATTTATTTCTGCTTTCAATTCCATTTCTTGAAAACCCATCTTACTCAGACTCTGATCTTGCTGTTCCTCAGGATTCAAGGTCAAGCAATCTGCCTTTGTCCCTCCCTCGAATTTCCATTTCAGGAGAGCCCCCACACACTTCGAAATCTGGCGAAACCCTCTGTGAAAAACTCTGTGCATTTCCCACTACATGCTTTTGATAACACTGCCACCATTAAGCCTTTTCAAATAGGTCATGATACTTTGACAGATTCATATGCACTTTTAGATCCTCATTGTTGTAATCTCTTTGCTACTCCTTCATGAGTAGGTGCAAGGCTAAAACTCTCAGTGTTCCACGGGGACGCGTCCCCCTGGAAAAACCACCTGTTTCCGAGACGGGGAGACGCCTAGGAAACGTTCCGTTGCCGTTCCCCCGTTTCCCCGCCGTCCCCCCGAAGTCTCCTCCTGGGAGACTTCTGGGAAACTTTCAGACGTCCCCTCCACCCAAGGAAACTCCAGGGAAACTTCTGGGAGACTCCAAGGAAACTTCAAGGAGACTCCAGGGAAACTTCTAGGAGACTTCCAAAGGCATCAGGCCATTAGCCTGGAGCCATTTACTATTAGTATTTACCATTTCGTACTCTGTTTTTGAAGTTTGAAGTTTGAACATTGATGATATAGTGATACTTGATTGTAATCATGATTATGAAACTCAAATTATGAAACATCTAGTTCTTGTTGCATTTTCCAATGTCTATATTTTCATTTTGATTTTCAATGTTCAGTGGTTCACTAGTTCAATGAAATGATATATCATTGCAATGTGTTATTGTGTTTAAACTTTTAAGTTTTTAAGTTTTGTTTCAATGTGTTAACTTTACTTATTCATTAGGCTTCTATAGTTATATAATTATATTGTTATACATCTTTTTATAACTAATTTTTCAAGTACTATATGTATTTCAGCGCCACCCCCCGTCGCCGTCCCCCTGCCGTCCCCAAATTTAGGCCCCCTGTCTCCCATCTCAGAAACGCGTCCCCGTCCCCGTCCCCGTCCCCGTCCCCGAAATTCCGTGGAACTATGAAATTTAAACTCTTGAACTCCACGTGCCTGCTCTTGCATGGAAGGATTATAACAGTATTCAAAGACTCTGTAATCATTTTAAACTCCTTTTCCTTCAAGATGGAAACACTTTTACGTCCAGTCTGCTCTGCACAAAGCATCCATGGCATTGAAACTGAACATGAGGTTGTTAAAAAACAACCTGATTTTAAGCCCTCCATTGAAGTAGTCCACAATCTTGGCCACCAAGAAAGCTCGTGAATTGTTGTGCAAAACCTTAAAATGTGATCAAACCCTAATAGCTTGAGTTGTCCTATTGAAACCCAAACTCTTTTGAAACGTAGACACCTCCTTTTACATGCACATGGTTCTTGGATTCCTTTGAAAATTTTAAGGTTCTTGAAACCTTTTAAATGTTAAGACATTTTTTAAAAGGCAAAACATGACTTAAGTATATGAATATAGGAAAACATGTTATCAAGCTTCTACCTTTGGAAGAGATTTTCAAACTCTTTCAAGTCCTAATACTACACCAATACTTTCTTAAAACTATATTCGTTATCTGGTGTGACTATTTAGAGTCTTAGACCAAGGGGCAAAATAGGATAACAGTAACCATCTGATGAATGAATTGAAGGTTTACTACTCGTAGTTCTTTATTCATTGGGTATGCTCTGATGCATGGCATTCCCCTTTTGCTGAACTTGGACATGGTTGAGAGTTATGTTGACAGGGTTCCAATTTATGAATACAAATATAATTTTTGTTCAAAAGGAGCAGATCATGTTGCGGCATTGCCTACAAAAATGTATTTTCTTATGAACCATGAAAGAAAATCTTGAGATTAGGAATAATATCCCAGCTCTGGACTAAGTTTGATGAAATTGTTTAGAAGAGCTGCAAATTTATAAATTTGTAATCAAATCAAACATTATTATTTTGTTTCTATCCTCAGAGCTGAGATATAATTATTACTGATAATCATTGCTGGTCAAGTAATCTTAAAATTTTAGAAGTTCTGACTAATATTCCACTCTTTATTCTTACATTTGAATTCTTTACAAGTCAGAGGCTGTAACTTCATCATGGCTGACATGTGTAAGCTTATGTTAGAGGAGGTGTTGGCCTGATGCTGAAGGCATGCATACTCTATGATAACGGGCACGTGTTCTGGAGGAGGGTAGGGTTCTACATCTCAAAACCATTGATAAGTAGGATATAAACATCATAATAATCTCAAAACCATTAAAGTTATGGAAAATAACTATTCCTTTGTGATATGCTTTCATAAGGGGGATCTCATACCCCAAATTGTTGTGTTGCTTGGTAGAACCTACAAATCTACCTTTATCCTTTTACCTTTCAGCATATCTGGTATCAAATTGATTTCTCCTCATATTCACACACCAAATTAAATTGCTCCTAGTATTACATTCTCTTCAAGTAGCATGCTTGCTGCTTTTGTATCCTTGTTCAATTAAACATCACTCCTCTTTTGGTCATTCTGGATGTTGAGGCTATGATGCTTGAGAAGTGGAAAATCAGATATTAATACGCTCCAACAGTACTTTTGGACCTTGGACAAATTCTTTGGTTTTTGCCGGTTACTAATTGCTTGGACATTATTTTGATGTATTTTTAGCGTATCACCTCCAACCAAAATCATACATAGCATTTAGCAAAGTGATTGTTTCAACTTTTGCAAACTTAGGTGTCATTGAATTGAGCTACAATTGATTTTTACAAGGAGTGTCAATTACTTGCTGCAGATGGTCATCTCCCTCACATGACTCTGAATATAAATATGTCTTCAAGATACACGATATCAAAAAGTTCTATACATGGTTAGTGAATGTCATAAAACACAGTTCAAAAAGCCTAACCAACCATTTCAACAATATTTGTTTGAATTCAAGGATTATCTTTTGAATGACTTTTTTAAGAGTGTGCCTGATGGTATTCAACTTGGTTAAGTATTTGTCTTATAGCTGGTCCAGTAAATCATAAAATTTGAATTGTGATTATTTTGTTTGGTTATTGATGTAAGTACTGTAAACAAAGTCCAGTCTATTTGATGGAAAGACTACAAAAAAGAAATCTGTGTGCATGGATGGTGTTTGAAGGTTACTAAATCCAGTTTATTTTTAATTAATTGGAAACGCAAGTCGAACATCCAGTTAAAAGGTTGCAAAACCAAGTCTAGCTCTAATTAGCTGGAAACAAAGTCCAACATCCAGCTGGAAAGTCTACCTTTAGTGAGTTGGAAAGAGAATTACAAGATCTGTTCAGGATATTTACAATATAATTTAATTTTGACTAGGAGTTCTCATCATGTGTATAATTATAGATTAATATTTATTATATCTATTCCCTCTACACTTGGTCTCATTTATTGTTGTTCGTAAATATATCACAGTGATTGTTTATAATAATCACTTGCAAGGACCTTTAACAATAGTATCATTTGAAGCTGGATAATGAAGACAAAAATTGAGTTTGATAAATGCACAATGCTTTTAGTAACTGCAAGCATATTTTATTGGTTGCAGGCAAAATTTGTTCCTAAAGTACCACAAAGGAGAGTGAATAAACTGAAAGCAGTGAAAAAGTATGATTAAAATCTCTTCTAAACTACCTATTTTAAATTTGTGTCAACAATCTTGGTGCTCTATTCTGTTCTTTAAATTTTTGTTCTACTCAATGCAGAGAGACTGGAGAATCTGAAGCAGAGATGTCTGAGTTTCTGAAACTTATGAAGGTACATGGTTCTACGTCTGAACTATTCAAACTTCAGCCTTCATCTGGATTCTGCTTTATGATTATACCGACTTTTAATTTTAACAGCATAAAGTTTCCACAGTCCATGATAATCAAGTGCTAGTTATTTCTGGATTGAAACTGTGTAAATTTTTTATATCAACATTTTGGATCATACTCCATGATCCATCATCAGGATGTTAGGCAAGCAGAAAGAGAGAAGAATCATCCTGATGATGGATCATGGAGTATGATCCGAAACGTTGATATAAAATTTTTACAGAGTTTCAATTGAGAAATAACCAGCAACTTTTAATTTTATTCTGATCAATTAACTCTGCAGCAATCAAAGGAAGATGCTGGGCGGAGAGGACCTGGAATGGATAAAAAGGGTAAGCATTTCACTTCCTATATTTCTCTAAGAATTCACTTGCACTCAATTGCTTCAAAATTCAACATTTCAACATGAAAGTGTAAGGAACAGACCTTTACATGATATCTGTACACCACAGTTTCATAAACAGATCTAACATCAATCTACAACCATGTAAAGAGTAAGGAATGTAAGAGTGAGTTCACAGCAGTAGCTCTTCTGGAATAAGGTCGGAGATGCTATTCATGAACCATTGAATCATAAAATTTAAAAATTTAAATTACACAACCAAAAGAAATTTGCGAAACGAATGTTTTTGGATTCAAGAAGACTTGTCTCGTGCACTTTGTTGAATTTGGCTCAGATTCTGTTTGTTTTTCTTTTTCTATATAAATCTAGTGGGGTCTATAGGGGACCATGCCCAAAAAATCAGAAAGAAGGAAACATACAAAATTCAGAGCTACAGTAAACCAGAGAAAATAGCCATGCCAGGGCTAAAGAGAAACTTAAAAAACCTAAAACCATTACTATCTGCAGTGATTGAAATTCGACTCAGTGAAAGGAAGACAAACTTCCTTTTCTAAGCAATCTAAATAAGCACTACACTCAGATTAACTAGTCTTTTTCAGTTTAGGGACCTAATCTGCTGCTAAACAGAATAGATTATGCTAATTAATTTTATGTGTTTTAACTTGAAAGATTTACATTTACTAAGCAAACAAAAACATGAAAGCAGAAAGAAACAGATGTTGTTTGACAGAAATAACAAGAGGAAATCAGAACTGAAAATCAATAACAGAAAAGAATCTGGCAGAGAAATTTGGAGTTCACTGGACTGAATGCTAGTTGCAAGTGCGGATGTTGGCACGATGCGTCGTTGTCTGTATGATGGAAACAACCAGAGTGCAAATTTTCTTTGAAAAACTTGTCGTGAAACCAGAAACTCCAGAGAAGATCACCAGTGATGGAAGAAGTAAAATAACAGAAATTTAAACTAAGGTATTGCAAAGAAATTGATAGAAATGGAAAAGAATATAAGGGAAAGATATCACCAAACTCCCAGAAGGCTGAATATTTTCCTCTAGATGATACCTTGTAGCTAAAGAAAAGAGAAATGTTTCTGTGGCTACATAGGAGCTTGTCTTCAGGTCAAGCCCCTGAATAGGTTTTTCAACCTCCACAGATAGCCTATATTTTGAAAAGAATCAAAGAAGCGTGTGTTCTTTAATCATAAGTTTATTAAGGAATGAAAGAACAAAAACAGTGCTAAAAAGAGTGCAATAAAAAGAGAATAACAATGCAAGTGAATGAGAATGTGATCCGACAATACTAAAGGCAATATCACAAGGGACTAAATAGAGATAACAATGGAAAAAGGAAAGAAAAAGTTAAGAGCAAACTACAATGCAAATGACCTCATAGAGCTTCAAGTAAACAGAGGAGGACTAAATGTTGCAATTTTGCTTCTAGACCTCTCATGAGCTGGACAAAGTGTTGGATGATCTTCACATGCAATCATAGTGGTGGTATAAAGCTTCAAGAGTGCTGTTCAAAATGGAGAATGCTGAAAGATAGTTCAAGTTGCAAGAAGATTGAATGAATGAGGAATTGTTTGAAAGTGAGTTAAAGAAGGGGAGAAGAGAAGGGTGGTTAGTCATTCAAATTTTCTCCAAAGCAGTTACCTGTCGATTGGAAAGGTGGTAGAGGACGAAATGTCTAGAAATAGTCAAAGAATGACGAATTGTCGTGGAATGCTAGTGCATCGCGTGGATGTTTGCACGTCACACTAGTGTCCGAACAATTCTAGCTTAGAAAAGGTCTAGCACATTAGGAATAACACAAGGATAACACTTGTGACCCAAGTTTGTGGAGAAAATAATGAAAATGCCAAGCCTTTGACATTGAGAGGGGGAAAGGCTAGAAAAAAAGGCTGAAAATACACCAAAGGAGGTGAACAGCATATTAAAGTATTATTTAATGGTCATCTTAGTCTTTAGTTAGCTTTTTGCATCTTTCCATTCTTTGCTTTTGTTAACGTTTGTTTCTTTTTAGAAACATTGTCTTGTATTGTATTAGTTAAGGAGCTTTCATCTCCTTTGTAAATATTGAATATCAATTCTCATTTCATGGTATCAGAGCTTAGGTTGGATCTAAAATATTTTGTTAGCCGATTTTTTTTTAAAATCGAAGAAATTTTTTAAAATAAATTTTGTGAAGCCGATTTTTTGAAAATCAACTTCAAGGTTTTTTTTGGAGGTGGTTTTTTGAAGAAGTTTTTTTCTGTAGATTTTCATGTTTTTTTAGGGCAAAATCACGGATTTTTTTTTTCAGAAGCAAAGTTGCGTGGATTTTTGAAGAAAATCGCAGGTTCCAGAATCTGATTCAAACAAATCGTGGATTTTTACAAGTGAAGAATCACGTTTTTTTAATTTTGCACTAGTTTATGCGACCTATTTTGGATGGGGTTTCCATGTTCGTGGCTTTTTAAAAATGCTTTTTTTTGAGGCGTCTATATTCTCTCGCGGGCTTCTGGGTTATTTCCGCACGACGTTAGCACTCATATTTTGTCTAAAATTGCGATTTATTCCTAAGATTTCTGGACGACTATTTTCTTGAGATTATGTTTTATTTCTTGTTTCATGCTCGCTTTTCTGTAAAAGCCGCGAATTTTTTTTGCAGGGTTTTGACAAACTTCTTCTTGGCCGTGATGTTTTTTCAGTTCGTGGGTTCTACATCTTTTTTTTTTTTGTGACGGGTTTTCAGATCTGAAGAGAATTTTAAGAGTTTTTTGAAAAAAAATTCTATTTTTTTTTTGTTGATCATCATAGTTCTTGGGATGGCATCTATGCATTCTAACCAGTCGTCTACCTCTTATGCATTGATGGCCAAACGACCAACAGATCGTGTCAAATCACTTGCTTGGTATATCGATTTTGGAGCCTCTCAGCATTTTACAAACAGGAGAGATTGGTTCACAAAATATATGGCTTGCTCCGATTCCGCCATCTTTGGTGGTGGTGAAGAGTATACAATTGTTGGCAAGGGCAACGCCCATATCACATCTAGTGGAAGACATTTAATATTTCTCAATGTATGCTATGTACTAGGCATGGAGCTTAATTTGCTCTCTGTCAGTCAACAATGAGTCACAGTCTGAAGTTGGACATCATTTTCAGTTCTCACAAGTGCCGAATTGTTGATAGGGAGTCCAAGAAAATTGTGGTAGTTGGGATCGAGGATCATGGTTTGTATCAATTGCTTAATATTGGAGATCCTCTGGAACATGCGCTGGTTGCAAGGAGTCCATCCATCAACACTCTTTGGCATCAGTAGTATGGGCATCTCAATATTACCTACCTCTCTCAGCTAGCTTGAGAGAATTTGGTAGAAGGTTTACCTGAGATTCAGCAACAGACACATGGTATTTGCAGAGCTTGCCAAGCAGGGAAGCAACATCGAACTCCATTTTCAGATGAAAAGTCTTGGAGAGCATCCAAGGTCCTACAGCTGGTTCATGCAGATGTTTGTGGACCAATGAATACTGCGTCAGTCACTGGTGCTAAGTATTTCCTTCTATTTGTTGATGATTTTAGCAAAAAAATGTGGGTTTATTTTCTCAAAGCAAAATCACAAGTATTTAATGAATTTCAGAAGTTTAAAGCTTTAGTTGAAAAAGAGTCTAGATGTCAGATCATCACCCTTAGGACAGATAATGGGGGTGAGTTTTGTTCCAACCAGTTCACAGACTTCTATACAAAACACAATATTAGGCGCTAGCTTACCCCACACCCTATACCCCTCAACAAAATGGTGTTGTTGAGTAGAGGAATCGTACCATAACATAAATGGCCTGTTGTATGTTGGAAAACAAGAGTGTTCCTAAGAAATTTTGGGTTGAGGCAGTGTATACTGCAGTTTACCTTCTTAACCGGTCTCCCACATAGGTCGTTAAGATGACTCCTAAGGAAGCATGGTCTAGGAGGAAATCAAAAATCACCCACCTTGGGGTTTTGGTTCAATTGCGTATGTTTGGATTCCAGATGCCAAGAGAACCAAATTGGATTCCAAGATCCAAAAGTTGATGCTAATAGGATACAATGACACTAACAAGGCCTATCGGCTAATTGATGTGGCTACTGACCGTTTGACATTCAGTAGGGATGTTGTATTTGATGAGGAAGGTGGGCCCTTTTTGCTCCATTCTCCCAACAAGAGTCCTGAAAATCAGCCTCTGAAGACCAAGGATTTGCGAGCTAAGCTGTCAGTAGCTCCACTTGAAGGGAGGGATTCTGATGCTTCACATGTTGTAGAATCTACCAAACCAGATCCTTTACCAGTAGGGAGGGACTCTGATGATTCTAACATTGTGGAATCTCCTCGGCAAGATTTTGTACCAACAGATTTTCCTCAGAATAATATAGATGATATTATTCTAGGTAGCCCAAATCATGATGATGATCATTCTGATTTGGAAGGTGATTCTTCCCCTCCTTGTCCTAAGTGGTGGGTGAAGCTCATTATTGATGTTCATGATGATGAACTCGTTGAGGGACACTTGTCCAGAGGCAAGAGCAAAAAGAACACAGTAAACTTTGCTCTTATGGCCAACATTCAGAGTATCTATGAGCCCCAACAGTATTCAGAGGCCAAGGGTAAACCTGAATGGGAAAAGGCCATGGATTATGAGCATCATAGTCTTTTGAAGAACAACTCATGGGTTCTGTCCAATCTTCCACCGAGGAAGAAACCCATTGGCTGCAAATGAGTCTACAAGGTCAAATACAAGGTTGATGGAACACTGGATAAATACAAGGCTCGCTTGGTTGTTAAGGGGTTCTCGCAGAGAGAAGGTATTGATTATGAGAAAACCTTTACTCCCACAACAAAGATGAGCACCATCCGACTTGTCCTAGCCATGGCAGCACAATTTAGCTGGAAGGTTCATCAGATGGACATGGAGTGCCTTTCTCAATGGAGATTTGGAGGAAGAAGTATACATGATGCAACCTCTTGGTTTTAAGGTTGCAGGACAAGAGCACAAGGTATGCAGATTATGGAAGACTCTTTATGGCCTCAAGCAGGCACCCTGGGCATGGTACCTGAAGTTTGATAAGTACCTGGTTGCATAGGGGTTTCATAGGAGTCCCTCAGATGCAAATTTGTATGTCAAGAACATTGGCAGTGATATCATCTATGTGGATGATATCATCATTACTGGCAATAGGTTACCTTTGATTGAAAAGATCAAGTCAAATTTGTGTCAGGCGTTTGAGATGACGGACTTGGGTCTCCTACACTATTGTCTTGGTATAGAAGTTTGGCAGATAGGTGGCAGTATCTTCATTTCTAAATCGAAATATGCCAGGAGTTTGCTTGAAAAATTCAGGATGGAAGATTGCAAACCCTCATCCACTCCTATGGAGAAGGGGCTGAAACTTTCAGCCAAATCAGACTCACCAGTAGTAAATGAGTCTGCGTTCAAGCAACTTGTGGGCAGCCTCATCTATCTTACTGCCACTAGACCTAATCTCAGTTTTGTTGTGAATTACATTTCTTGTTTCATGATTGCTCCTAAGGCATAACATTGGGTTGCCGCGAAGTGAGTATTGCGATATGTCAAAGGGACACCTGACTTTGGCATTCTGTATAGCAGATGCAAAGATCCTAGACTGGTTGGCTTTACAGACTCAGATTGGGCAGGTTCAGTGGATGATAGGAAGTCCACTTCTGGGTATGTTTTCAGTCTTGGTACAGGTGCAATCACATGGACAAGCAAGAAGCAGCAGGTAGTTGCTCTTTCCTTGATTGAAGCAGAGTATCGGGGAACAGTTAAGGCAGCATGTGAGGTAGTTTGGCTTCAAAGGATGCTTGTTGACATGCAGATGTCTCAAGTAGAGAATTCACCCCTATTTTGTGATGATCAAGGGGTTCTCAAACTTGCTAGGAATCCCGTCTTCCATGAGCGAACCAAGCATGTTGAGCTTCACTATCACTTCATCAGATAGCTTGTTGAAGATGGCTCTGTGATGTTGTAGTATGTTCCAACTAAGGATCAAACTGTAGACATTCTCACCAAGTCTCTCAATCCAGATAAATTTGTAAAATTTTGGGATATGCTTGGTGTAGTTAGTAGATTGACCATTAAGGGAGGGTATTAAAGTATTATTGTATTATTTAATGGTCATCTTAGTCTTTAGTTAGCTTTTTGTATCTTTCCGTTCTTTGCTTTTGTTAACGTCTATTTCTTTTTAAAAACATCGTCTTGTATTGTATTATTTAAGGAGCTTTCATCTCCTTTGTAAATATTGAATATCAATTATCATTTCACAGCAAAGGGAACACAAAACATAGCACGAAATTGCAAGGTATGCAATTTTCAACGTTATATTTTCCCCCACTTTAGTGGACTTATGAATATGCTATCTATGCACGCTAAAGTAAATAAAGGAAATATTGGAAAGTAAATACATTGAAACACCCAAAAAGAATATTGTAGAGGATGTAGAGTTCTACAAGCAGGGTAACCATGCCCCTAGGTTGAGAACTTGCAAAACAAATACATTAGATAATAAAAATCTTGCACAAGGAATTAAGTTAGAACAAATAGAACCTACACTAAACAAGGAATTAGACCAATCTAACTTGCAAAACAAATATTGCAGGTGATTGCATGCATCCCCAGGGGATTAGTCTCGCTTCAGCTCGCCCCTTCTTGAACCCCAACTTGGCAAAAAATGTAAGACCAAGGTAAAGGCGGGTTGGGCGCTAGGTTGGGTCATGGGGATACCCCTGAGTCAACAAAAAACAATCATATAGCCCCCAACATACAAATCATGTACAAAAGAAAATACATTGCAATCAAACTCACAAACAACACAAGACAAACACATTAGAAGAGAGAAAAAGAGAGAAAGGGGCATTTTCCATTGATGTGTTGCTAGAAAGGATGCCAAGTATGGTTCTAGGGCTACAAAGCTGTATTATGCTAGGAACCATATGATACTCTTATGAATCATAGACACTGCAAATTAGGTTGTAGGGTGACTATAAAAAATATACTAAAGGGGTAAGTCATATGAAATGCACAAGCTAGCAAGTTGTATTATGTTAGGTGACTCGTACGCCACCAAGGTGGGATATATGAAAACCCAGAGGCTAGCAGGTTATATTATGCTAGGTGGTTTGTATGCTACCAACATTGTAGGGAGCAAATGCTTTAGGGAGTGCAAATGTAAGCCCCCCCTCAAAATATTTGTATGAATGCAAAGAATGCAAATAATTTTAAGGTGGAAGAGGGCAAGAAAGATGCTTACAAGGAAGAGACATTAATGAGGTTGTTGCAAGCATGAAACACGTAATACTGTGTTCATGGAGTGACATCACATTGACTAGGATGCCACAGACAAAAGCAACATCATATGAAACACACACAAAGGGATCTACATGCTTGGAGTCAATATGCATGTATTGGAATAATAATAATCATTATCATCATAAGAGGAGGGGAATGAATCGTCGTCATCCCCCAAGCTTATAGAACTATGAGTACAAAGGAAGAATATCACATGAAAACACAAATTTTTTGGGTGAACATGGAAGACACCTAAATGTCTCAATGCTTTGCATTGTCCCCAAAATGTTGAAAAATGCAATATACACATATAGAATAAGGTAGAGATACATATAGAGGAATGCTACAACATTTTTGCCCCCTCTGTATTCATGTACCTACAAGGGTAACATGGGTCTTCTAGGAGGATCTAATAAATAAAATCAAGCACAGTTATAGGGAATACAAAACAAAGAACACACATAAATACAAATGACACAAAGGTACAACTCTAAAGGTATTCATCCATCAAGATCATAAGGGGATGGAATGCGTTGACAAAGGGAATGCCGTTAGAGTAGTATTGGGAGAATTGCTAGTAGCTAGATGTAGAGAATCAACTGCAAGTATTGCGTCCTCTTGGGCATCAACGGAGGCGAGCATTAGTGATCTTGTAAAGATCGATGACAACAAAGAAATATCCATAAAGGACTCAAACATTTAGTTCTCAAGAGAAGATGTGTGTGAGTTGTTGTCAAGATATGCTACTAATTGCAACTGCTCAATGCTATAGAAGCATAAATCTGCAAAAAATCGTAAAAATCTGCAAGGTTCCCGATTTTTTCCTCCAAAAAATCCCAATTTTTTGGGTTCCGTTGACCCTGCAAAAAAATCGTTGAAAATCGCGTTTAAATCATGATTTAAATGTCAAAAAAATCGTTAAAAAAATGCGGAAAATCGGGAACCTTAAAACGCACGAAAAAATCCAGAAAATACGTGTTTTTTTGTTATTAATATGTTCACGCTAGTCGTTATTTTCAAAAATTTCATGAAAATGTTCAAACAAAAAGTAAGTTTTGTCTATTTTTCTACATTTTTTTTTTTCAAATCCGATTTCTTCACGATTTTTCAAAAAATCCTGATTTTTTGGTTTGCCGATTTTTTCCCCAAACGATTTTTGCTGCTATGCTATGAACATCAATATGAGTAGAGAGAGTTGTAGGTGGAGCAACCTCCACTTTTGGAAGAAGTGATGAAGAAGGGCTTAGAGGTTGGGGTGGAGGATTATGCTTTGGCTTGTAGAAGGGTGAGATAAGATAGGCTCAAGTTTGCACTTAGGTGGTGGGTGGGAATGACTATGTCTATGTTTGGGGGTGGAGCACATTAGGAGATGCTTGATGGTAGGTATGTTGAAAGGACACAAGAGATGCAAGGGTTGCACTTGAAATGATGCTAACATTCAACATATCTAGAGGCTCAAAAAAAGGAGGCCTATCTTGAATTATAGGAATAAGGGGTCCATTGACAAAGCCAAGACTATGTGAACTCTTTTGGGGTCCCTCTAATTTGGTTCCAAATGAGGAACATAAGGGGTCTGAATGGGGAAATCTTAGGAGGAGAAGGGGGAGGTTGAGAAGGGGGCAACGAATCAGGAGGTAGTACTTGCAACTATAGGTAGTTTGTTTAGCTGAATTGTCCTTTTTCTAATTGTTTTGTCCAAAATCAATTTGGCTCATTAGTAACAGGAGCTTTGATGCTAGGATCCTCTTTAAAAGTTTCTACAAGATTATGCCCAAGGTTCTAACTTAGGCTGTATTGTATTCAACTTTTTTTGATATCTACTTGGTTAGTGACATGTTTGACCGAAGCCTAACTAACTGTTATTATTATTTAAAAATAAAATAAAAATATTGATGCAGTTGTTATCTAATATGTTAATTTTTCCAAATATTTGGTTTTGCTAGGTTGGTTGTGCTTGGGACAGAGTAGCCGGATATGCCCCCTACCCCTCCCCAAGCACGCGTATCCCTGTATCTGATACGGATACTTGTACGATACGCCATGGATACACGTTGGATACCATACCCACACGTGCCCAAAAAACCTTGATTTTCCAGCCGTGTCAGATACTATGTGATTTGATTTTCAAAAAAAAAACTGACGTGAATCTTCCAAAATATTATTTAAAAAAACTTCAATCATGCAATTTTTTGTTTTGTTTTGTATAAATAAAACCTACACCAAATGAGTAAGACAAATGGAATGTTTTTCTATTTCAGCAACCCATTTTTCTAAGTCTTCTTCCATTACAACTCTACTATTCTTTTGGTGTTTTAATTTTTACAAATTTAAAAAAGTTAATTGTTTATAATTTTCTATTTATATTATAAGATATTTAAAAAAAATAAAATTATTCTTTAAATATAAATAATTTTTTTTAATATATATTTAACTATTTATTCTTTACTAAATTATTAATATTTAAATTTTAATATTATTTTAATTTATATTTTCTTATTTGCTTTTAAAGTAGTGAAAATCTTCTCTAATAGCTTAGGAAATATATGTGTATGTTTTTTTTATGAATGTCGTATTCAGCCATATCCATGTTGGGGGTCTTAAAAAATGGCCGTATCCGATACCGTATCCGTATCTATATCTGTATCCATGCAACTTTGGCTTGGGACTTATAATATTTTCTATATTTGTTACTTATAATTGTAAGTGAAGTAAAATCTTTTATGGGAACAATCTTAGATTATGTAAAACTGCTATGCTGTGATTTAAATAAATGAGTGATGAATGAAGTTATTAATGTGTACCAGTTGCACCTGTACGAGTTGCATTTGGATATGGATCAAGTGGTTCCTTTGGAAGACCAGTACCGGGCTTTTCCAGGGGAGGAGGTGGAGGTGGAGGTGGAGGAGGTGGAAGTGGGGGTGGTGCAGGCAGCTTTCGGGGAGTGGACAAAAAGCCATCAATCGATGGTATAAATGGATGACTGTATTTCTGAATTTTTGTGCCTCTGAAAAGTAATATATTAAAGTTAGAAATTGATTTTCTAATATGTTAGTGCTGCCTCAAAGTTTAAATGGAAAATTTATTTTTTCATTTCTAAAGAACCGATCTTTTTATATGTTCATTCTTATTTAGTGATGCATTTGTTTGCAAAACATTTTTGGTCAGATGATTTCCATGAAGGAATGCTTATAGATGATAAGACTGGAAAACGATCAAAGCAATATGATGAACCCATGGTAAGCTTCTATTATGTGTGACCTTACTATACTTATTCTTTGAATCCTTCAAAATTTATGCTGGAATCTTTACAGAGTGACATTTCAATATTCTGATGGCTAGTTTATGTCACTCTGATATCTTGCAGGATTATTCTACATACTATCCTATTTCTCTTCCTTTGAGAAAGCCGTACTCTGGAAAATCGGGTAATGTCCTTTTTCCATGTTCTTTACAAAGTGCCTTCAGGACATAACAAACAATTCATTGATGGAGATGTTGTAGTTGTAGTCGTATTAAGGGTTAATTTGTGTATATTATTTACAGAGTTGCTAGATGAAGAAGAATTTGGAGAAGGATCAACTAACACGTTTGATGAGGATATGATAGTTCCAGCAGAAGAGCTTGATTTATGGGTTTGTTACATGGGATTAATTATTTCTGTGAATAATCAAACTTATGCTGCAGATTTCTATCGGCAAATTATTCTTCTTGTAGTTCTGGAACTTTTCAAGTTTTAACATTATTTTTTCATCGTTTTCTTGCAGAATGAGAGTGGCGATGACAGAATTTTATTTTTCCAGCTTCCAGGTTCATTACCATTAGGCAGGTTACCTGTTGTCAAAGCCGACAATGCTAATGAAACTAGCAGTGGTGCAAATGGTAAAGATATTAACCGGTCAGATGATAAGTCAGCTAGCAGCTCTGGTGCTTCAAGTAGTAGTAATGAAGAAAGTTTTATTCTTGAAAGGCTACCAGCAGGATTCATGGGGAAACTGCTTGTATATGAGAGTGGTGCAGTAAAGATGAAGCTTGGTGACATATTCTTAGATGTGAGTTGTAACTGGTTCTGTCGCTTTTTCAGTTTTTAGGGCTTTGTATTTGTTTTGTGCACTTTATATTTGCAATGAACATAATATTCTTCTTCATGCACGTATCTGATTCAGTGTTGTGACTTGTTCACAAAATTGCATCAGGCTGTACCTGGATCTGAGTGCATTTTTGCACAGGATGTTGCTGCTATCAATTCAGTTACCAAACAGTGCTGTTTTTTAGGTGATATAAATAAGCGAGTTACGTTAGTTCCAGATGTGGACAGCCTTCTCCAAAACACAGTTGAAATAGGGTGAACTTGCTATCCAATACAAGTAACACTTGGAGAAAACTGAAGTTCAATATCTTGTGTGCATCAGAAACCAAAGCAGGACACTTATATTGCTGTTTGAAAGCAGGAATTTCATTGACACATATTTATTATAATCTATTCTTGAAGCATTGGATTTGAGAGAAATCCAGTCCAAGCCAATGCTGCAAGGTTGAAGCTAAAATATATTTTGTGCAACCCTTATTTTTATCAATCGAAGGATTAGTTCATTAAAATAATATTATTTTGAAAATGGTCTTCTTGTTACTGAACAGACCCCTTTGGAGAGCATCTGCAAACCTCTTCTGCTTAACCAGTATGCTGAAAATGTCACCATATGACTTGCGGTTTCCCTTTCACATGATGTATTATTCTTACAAACATTCTATACAAAGCAGTGTTTCTTAGAGTTTCTTGACGTTGGAAATGGCGGGGGGAGGATCATTGATATACATATAGTACTTGAAAAGTTATAAAAAGATGTATAAGAGTTACAATGTTGAATTTACAAACGAAACTTTGGCAAATTAATAATTACTAAATTAGTAAAATTAAAAGTAAATACAAAAAACTAAAATGCTTAAATAGTATAATACGATTAATACTACTTAACAATTAAGTTATTAACATTGAAGCTTGAACAATGAAAATGTTGAATTTAAATTTTATAATCAAAATTTAATAATGATGATTACAATGAGTACAATGATATCACCATAACAAAATGGAGTGAGAAGCCTCTAATCATCCCCAAACTCATCACTAGAATTGTTGGAAGTGCACACATCGTCAAGCTTTGCTAAACTAATACCAACCAATCTTGCTTATGAAACTGTAGCATCCTCATCAATCTGTGTTGGCCCCTTTGGCTCTACATCCCACCATGTTGTTGGACTCTCTTTGTACACAAGTGTCTTGCGGTCAATGAGACACAAAGTGCTATGTACAACCACAAGCTTCTCTGCTCTCTTAGGTGTAAGTTTGTTCCTCTTAAGAGAGTGGATAAAGCTATAATTAGACCAGTTTCTCTCAGTAGCTAAAGAAATAGAAACTTGAGATAACAATCGAATGGCTAGAGTGGTAGTCAAAGAAATCGGTCCAAGGCAATTCTACCTCAAAATTGGGTCCTCTTCTGCCATAGTTGTCATATTCATCTGGGCTGCCTCAAAATAACCATTAAGAGGCAAAATTTGTCCACTTAGTATGAATGATGCTAGCCTCTATAAGATCATACATCTTTTTGATGGCTCGAAAGAACCTTGCCTTCACCTCAACATCATGTAAGGGTGTTACTCTACGAGTCCTTTGCTTGTACCACTTGGGGTTCAATGCATAGACAACCATGTGCAAGGGAGTGTTGAACTTCTCCCATCTCTAATGAATGATTGGTTGAATATGCTCATTGTAGAATGCTAATGTGGGGTCTTTTTGCATGACAACCCTCATTTGGTCCAACATACTATCAATGCACTCATACACCTCTCCAAGGTTAGGTGCATTGGCACCTCCATTTCTAATCACTTGGAAGATTGGAGTAATTATGGAGACTATATTTTGTTGATGATTAGATAGTTGCGTGAGTAATCTCCAAATCAGATTGAAGAATAAATTTAAATGTAGCAAGTTGTTATATAAATTTATACATATTCGAATTAAATGGATGAGGCCTACTTCTCACATTAAATAAAGTGATTCAATAATAAATATTATTATTATTGGCCGACCTTCCTTGTTATCATTTGTAAATTATTATTTCTAAAGGGTGGCCAACCTCCTTGAAGAGTCACCTTGTTTTGTAAAAATACAAGGTGATGATCGATCAATTGTTTATCAAGTTCATTTGGTCATAATTTGCATTCCAAGAAGAGGTTCATACTTGAGCGGCAGATCATCTTGTAGCAACAACGCATCATCTTGTAGCAGCAAAGATCATCTTGTAGCAGTAGCACATCATCTTGCAGTAGCAGGTCTTCATTCTGTTGCAACAGACCAATTTCAAGGAGAAGCATGTTCTTTGTATCTTTGCATCTAGGAGAGGTGCTATTATTCATTGTATCAAATTCGGCCATGTGTTGGGCTTGAGTTGTAAGCAGATTTCTGCTCTTAAGTCTGCTATATATATGAGAGATATAATTGTTGGGTTTTTCTTCCTCAAGAGGAGGGTTTTCCCAGGGTATCTATGGTGTTCATTGTCTTATGTGTTGCATTTTCTAAGTGCTTTCAGTTTGTATTATCTGATCATATAAAACTAATATGGTATCAGAGTGGGTATAAGAAGATTTAGATCATATTTATATAAGCAACACTATCCTCTTTTATTGTTCTCATCTTGAAGGCATCCATCCTATTCTCAAGATGGTGAACTCGGACAGATCTTGAAGGCAAAACATTGCAGATCTGAGGTTACAATTTATCAGACCTAAGGGCAGATCTTTGAAGGCTATAGATTTTGAGTTTACTTCGACTTCCCTTGTTCGTGTATTCGATGTAAGTGAGGAAGATACTCATCAAGATTTAGAGCTCCTGCATCGGGCATGTCTTTTGATACAAATTCATGCAATTTGGAGAATTCAAAATTTTGTGTAAAGAGAAATCGAGACTCTTCGTTCAAAAAGGTTGTCAAAGATATTTGTGAGATATTCCCAAGTAGATTACTAGGAATCTCGGCTCTTCATGAAGAGATAAGTATTCTTTGTTTTGTTTGAATTCACCATTCTAGGTTGGAATTCAGTTTGCTAAATTGTGCAAATCTGACCTTGGTTATTTGAATCATGTGTATTTAGTTAAAATCGTAGGTTCTCTTGAATAGTGATCATTGGGACAAGATCCTTTGGAGATATCACTATTCTTGCAAATTATGGAGATCTTTTGAGTGTGACTCTAAGATGAAAAGAGAACTGCAACTTCATTGTGATAGGATGATCACATCGATAACATTCTCCTTTCACATGGGTTGTGATGATGCCTAAGAGACCTAATTCTATGTTGTATATGTTGGCTGCATAATGAGTCTAAGAAATATGAGTTGAGCAGATTGTCTCTTGTTGCGCTGAGAATAGCTCCTTTCGAGAGAAGTAAAAGATGGAAGAAAGATATATTAGTATCAATAAAGATAAGTTATATTACTTCTTTATCTTGATCCTTTGATATTTGCTACATCTTTCACTTATAGTTTGTGTTTTATAAAGTATCTCTAATCCTTTAAAATGAAGGATGAGATCGAGTTACAAAATGGCTGCAAGTAAATCACTTAAGAGATAAGTATTTTATAATGTTCATGAATTCTTGTGTAGTTATTAATTCATGCTATAACATTGTTTATATATGCTTCTAGCATTTCTCTTTGAGATAAGTAATCTCTCTTTATAATGCTTCCAAGACGGATCAAAAAGCAATAGGGTGATGAGAGATCGCATAGAAGAGCTTAAGGCATCTTGTGTGGAAGTCATGTTGAATGAAGAGATGATCAAGCTTGGAGTCATAGCTTGCAGTCATGGGACTATATTGATGGCTGGAGATATCTCTCGAAGAGGAAGTACCTTTCAGGTTGTCATTGTGATCAGCTTCTTCGAAGAGGAAGAATTAACCTTCAGAGGGAGTCTGGCAATTCATCAGAAGCAACCTTGGACGAGGAGGTCAGGAGTTTGATGTAAGTACTTGGAGATTCAGAGGCAGTCTACTGAACCAAAAGTGGTGTTCCAGATCTTCGTATGAGAGATTTGATTGATACTTGCTGAGCTTGGGCTTCTCCATGAATGATGTTGATTCAAACCTGCACTTCAAGGTAATTGATGGCGAAGCATTGATCTTGGTTCTCTATGTTGATGTTCTATTTCTTACTGGTGAAGATTACATCATTATCAAATGTAAGAAGGAGCTAGCTTCTGGATTTGAAATGAAGGATCTTAAGTACATGCATTACTTCCTTGGTTTAGAAGTGTGGTAGAAGTCTAATGAGTTTATTCTAAGTCAAGGGAAGTATACAATAGACATCTTGAAAAGATTTGGTATGATGGATTGCAAATCCATGTCTACACCTATGGAAACCAATCTTAAACAAGTTAAAGGAGGCTACAACCAGTTCAGATCCGATGGATCCTACTATGTACAGGTAAGTAGTTGATTGGATCCTTGATGTATCTAGTCAATACTAGACCAAATATTTGCTATGCAGTGAGTGCACTTAGTCAGTTCATGTGTGAACCAAGGCAAATACATCTAGTTGCAGCGAAGCATATCCTGAGATACTTGCGTGGCACAATTGGGTATGGCTTGAGATACACTTCTGGTGTAGACTTGAAGTTGCATGGATATATTGATTCTGATTGGGTAGGGTGTGTTATTGATCAGAAGAGTACCTTTGGATGTTGTTTCAGTTGAATTCTGTGATGATATCTTGGTATAGCAGGAAGCCATCTTCTATGGCACTGAGTACAACAAAGGCCAAGTACATTACAACTTGTGTTACAGCTCGAGAAGCAGCGTGGCTTCGAAAGCTCCTTGCAGGATTATCATTGGTGTCGACTGTCATCCTTTGTGATAATCAAAGCTTTGAGAAGCTTTCTGTCATTGTGGTGTTTCATGACAGAACTAAGCATACCATTATATATGAGATATGGTATTGAGGAAAGCTATATAGTTGAGGTATATCAACATTGATGAGCAGACGACAAACATTCTCACCAAGCCTCTCTCCAGGATAAAGTTTGTGTACTTTCGAGACAAGCTTGGTATGGTGGAGAATACAACCTTAACTAAGAAGGAGTCTCAGCATCAGTGATCCTCTTTAATGAGTTCTTCTCTATAAGAGAAGTTCGAGGTGAAATCCCTTGTTAATGAGTTCTTTTCTGTAAAGAAGTTCGAGGTGAAATCCCTTGTTAATGAGTTCTTTTCTGTAAGAGAGGTTTGAGGTGAAATCCCTTGTTAATGAGTTCTTCTCTGTAAGAGAGGTTCGAGGTGAAATCCCTTGATTCCACCCTCTAGGAGAGCCATGGTGGATGTCATGTGTGTGAGTCTATGACAACATCACGTCAGGGAGTCCGTGATGATTTACTTGTACTTGTGTTTCACCCTCTGGGAGAGCCATGGTGAAAGTCATGGTGAGGTGACAACATCACATTGAGTGATGAGCACTTGTACTTACCATCTATGGAGGTAGCCATGATGGTTGATATCACAATGAGGTGATATGCTTTCACAATGAGGTGGCAAGCTTTGTTCTTACATGGATGTAGCCATGCTGTTTAAACATCACTATGAGGTGATACATTTTGTACAGCTGGAGGTATTCCTCCCTAGCTGAGAGGGAGTGTTGATGATTAGACAGCTGCGTGAGTAATCTCCAGATAAGATTGAAGAATAAATTTAAATGTAGCAAGTTGCTATTTAAATTTATACATATTCGAATTAAATGGATGAGGCCGAATTCTCACATTAAATAAAGTTATTTAATAATAAATATTATTATTATTGGGCCGACCTTCCTTGTTATCAATTGTAAATTATTATTTCTAAAGGGTGGCCGACCTCCTTGAAGAGTCACCTTGTTTTGTATAAATACAAGGTGATGATCAATCAATTGTTTATCAAGTTCATTTTGTCATAATTCACATTCCAAGAAGAAGTTCATACTTGAGTGACAGATCATCTTGTAGCAGCAGCGCATCATCTTGTAGCAACAGAGATCATCTTGTAGCAGCAATGCATCATCTTGCAGTAGCAGGTCTTCATTTTGTTGCAGTATACTGATTTCAAGGAGAAGCATATTCTTTGTATCTTTGCATCTAGGAGAGGTGCTATTATTCATTGTATCAAATTCGGCCATGTGTTGGGCTTGAGTTGTAAGCAAATTTTTGCTCTTAAGTCTACTATATATATAAGAGATATTGTTGGGTTTTTTTCCCTCAAGAGGAGGGTTTTCCTAGGGTATCTGTGGTGTTCATTGTCTTATGTGTTGCATTTTATGAGTGCTTTTAGTTTGTATTATCTGATCATATAAAACTAACATATTTTACATCACCCCAAAAAATATCACTCTTCACTACATCCTTCACTCTCTTCCCCTGCTCTATCTTGGATTTGGGCCACCAATTCCATTTTGTTGTTATACCATTAGTTGCAATGCTTTTTGCAGCTCAAACATTCTCTCCAAGAGAATGAAATAGGATGCATATCTAGTCTCGACAAGCTTGAAGAACTCCTTAGAGAAGCTCCTGAAGAGTGCATGTGAAGTGTGGTGGTTATAGATAAACACCTACACATCTCTAGCATCATTGATCACTGCTTGTATCCAATCAATGTTTCCCATGTCCTTGAGTGCATTATTCATGGCATGCACACAAGGAGTCCACCAAATATGTATATAAGTTGTCAATCAATTTATTTGCAGTTTTGCACACATTGGCTACATTTGTTATTACTTGGACCACATTTTGTGGCCCAACTTTCTCAATAGGATCCTTGAGGATCTAAAACTAAAATTTGACATCTTTGTGACGTTCTAAATAGTCAACAGTCTTAAGAAAATATAGGTCTTTTGGACATGTAACCATGATATTGATGAGTGGAGAATGCCTAATGTTCGTCCACCCATCCATGACTATACTACATCCACTTTGCACCCAACATTCCTTCATTTTCTCCATTAACACATTTATCTTGCAATAGTCTTATCAAAGATTGTGGTCCTTAATTTTGTCAACCCTAGTGGCACATATGATGGTTCTACCCTTCCTACCATCAAAATCATCTCCTTATAATAAAGAGATCGAGCCACATTGAATGGAATGCCATTGACAAAGAAGAATTTTCCAATGGCATCATTTATATCATCCTTCAACTATACATTGAATAATTCATTTATTGGGTTACCACTACTAGCATCACTTGTCAACTTGCATTCCCCCTAGCCTCTAATGCATGGTCCCGTGAAGAAGAACCTGACATATGTGCAACTTGCCTCTACAAAGTAGAAGTAGAATCGTGTAGTTGGCCTTGATGAACCAACAACCTATGAGACAAAGTAGCAGATATAGGTGCAACTGCATTGACTTCACTAACACCCCATAACTTATATATCTCAAATTTGTATTTCAGGTTTTTTGGTCTCCCAAAAATTACATGCTTCCACACCTTTTCCTCGGATATGAAGGAGGTGGGCATTAACTCTGATAATGCTGCCAAAAAATTCATGGCCACAAAAGTGGCACTTTCACAAACTTGTGCCTCCAGATGTCCCATGCTTGCTCAGTAATTTTGTTGCAAATTGTTCCAAAGGAGACTTACAATCAAAAGGACCTTTATCATACTTTGCTAGTAATGTGGAGGGGTAATTAATACTTTCAGTTGCACTCGCCATGGAACTAGTGGTTTGGATTTGATCATCATGGCCACCTCTCTCAATCTTGACGTCAGGTGCATAATCGGATTTGTTACTTTCATTGCGAACCTCAACCTCATCCTCACTCATGTCATGAGAACTCATTGCAACATTGCAATAAACAATATAAAATTTATAAGTTTGTAACTCTAAAATTAAAATTCAACTATGCATGCAAAGGATTAAGACACATATTTTCTTTTGTTTTTCTTACTTCATATCGCATGAAGCACAGAACCAGAGGATACACATAAAAATTGTTGCTCTTAATATTTGTCAATCAAGGATTTCACTTTGTTTTTTTTTACTTCAGGTTGCACGAAGCACATAAGTAGATGATACACAAAAGTTTCAACCTAGTTTGAAAAACTTGAGAATAAAATTTAAATTTCAATGTTGAATTTTGATGACAATATCAACAATCAACAATAAACATTGCAATGAGTCATTGAGTACGCACTTGCAACCATGTCTGAAATTATGAATAAAATTAAAACTAATAAAAAAAACATTCAGAGAACCTTATGCTTGAAAAATCTTTCCAACTTGGTGTAGAATCTCTCTTCCTCTTGTTCTTGCTCTTTCTCACCCCTCTTGCACTTGTAACACTTCAATCACACTCTTTCACCCCTTCATTCACTCTTTTGCTCCTCTTCAACCTAGTTGTTGAAATCAAAATTGAGTAAAAATGAGAAATTTGGAGTGTTTTTTAGATTTTAGGAGACATTGGTGGGGCCCATTGGCCATAACAGTTCGGCCTTGGGCTCTAATTTCAAGAAAAAATAAAGGTTTTAAATTTTTTGGCTGCTTTTTAGCCTCATTGTCATGGGAGACTTTTGGGCATCCTCAGGACGGTCAAAGGACGCTTAGTTGTCCTCAAGATATCTTGATGCCCTTGTCATCCTAATGTTGTCCCCACCATCTTGGTGGCGATGGCGGTGCAGTGGGGGTACATCCTTGTCCCCAAAATGATGGTTTTTTGGGCGACATGCCCCATGGTTCACTAGTTCAAAGCTAAAATAGTTATATATGATAATTGGAAAACGGAGAATAGGCAATCAAAATTTCAAGGCTTCTAACGTACCAAATTTTACAACAGGAAATCCCAATAGGTATAGAGGCTACCTAACTAGAACCGCAATGTTATCCAACAAAGAAACTTCACATAGAGATTCTAAAATCTAAGTTTGATGGAAGTCATTTAACCTCCGCCATAGAGGACCATAGAGGAACATAGTGGTTTATATGTTGCAATGTTACATATTAGATGTTTCAACTGCTATCATATTTGTCTCATTGTAGGATGTCAAAGCATTCACTATAGGAACAACTTGAATATGAGATACATGTTATTTCCACAATCCATATTAGTAATCATAAGTTCTTTTGGATTTAGCTGTGTGATTTTTTTGCATGAATGTTTTTCATCACTCTGTGATGCATCATCAGGATGAGGAAAAGCTATATCCTAACACAAGACAAAACCACACATAGTTAAAGCCAAAAGCATTTATGATCAACTTGAATCTTTTATGCTATCATTACACTATTCATAATGTAATGTAGCTTGTACCACTGAAATACTTGTTTTGTTTAAAACCTTATCCAATTGATTATCATTGACATGTCCCAAATAATGGTTACACAACTTTCATTGAACACGTGTCATTGTCACCTAATATTATGTCATATTATTGTGAAAAAATCCTTTGTACAAATAAATCAGGCTTAATTAGTGTGTTACACCAACTCTAGGCTAGTCAGATTTGAAATCCTTTGTAAATATAAATTAGGATTAATCAATGTCTTATGTGAAAGGAAGCAAGGTATGCAAAAAAAATTCCTACATCAATCTAAAGAGGGGAGAATGTGCAATTTTTTTAACTTTAACACATTAAAAAGTTACTACAAAGAAGATGCACATATCAGAAAACAAAATAAACATCACCACAAGTATTTGCAAAATCACAACACAATATTTTCATGGGGAAAACCTTTTCGGGAGAAAACCCCCACACTCCAAAAGCTTGTTCACTGTATTACAATAAGCAATTTTGTTACATACACTTGCACAACAAGTTTCTTACAGGAGAATATAAGCGCTAATGCTGGAATAATTCGAACAACATAACAATACCTATGAATGAATTGTACTACAACTCCAAAATATAACACTTCAATAAATAAGAGCTTACAATGCATAAATTAGATGCTTCCAAAATGGTATGCCCAAGAATGCCACATGTCATTATCCTCTTCATTGCATGCAACCAAGACTGAAGATGAACATGCAAGGCGTTTATCTTATCTTGCACATACAAATTGAAACTTGCCAATTGTAAACAACACATGCAAGGTGTCCACTTAACATGATGCATGTTATGGTTTGTACTAGACTAGACATTGCCCAAGCAGTGGGAGTTCTTTCCAAATATATGCCTAATCTTGCTAGAGTTCATTGGATGCAATTAAAAGAGCCTTCAAATATTTGTGCAGTACCTTAGATTATTCCTTATGTTATCATAGTAATATGATTGAAGATGAGATTTCCCTTGATATTCATGGTTATGTGGATTCAGACTAGGTAGGTGATGTTGATATCAGAAGATCCACCATTGGTTATGTGTTTACTTTATTTGGTGGTGCAATTAGTTGGATGAGTAAGCGACAGGTTGTGGTTGTTTTGTCCACTACTAAAGTTGAGTATATGACAACTACCCATGCTTGTAAATAATCCATTTGGCTTAAAAGGCTATGTTCAGATATTGGAATAAAACAAGGTACAATGATAATTTATTGTGACAGTCAAAGTGTGATATGCCTAGCTAAGAACCCGACATTTCATGCCAGGACCAAGCACATTGATGTACAATATCATTTTGTTAGAGATATGGTCAAAGATGGTAGGGTGAAGGGTGAAGCTGATTTTATGTATATTTTATTATTGTAAATATGGACCGTTCATCATTAGGTCTTATTAGATCTGATGGTCAATATTTTGTTGGCTTGACTTGCCCTAGAAGACAACCCTATTTTATGAGAGCGTTGTATTATGACTATGTATTGTGATGTATTTTGAGAGTCAGATAGCGATCGTGTTACCTCTAGATCTCTAGTTGGTGATACTCTTGTGAGAAGCTTGCTCTGCAAGTATATTGTAATCTTTGTGATTTCTGAATAATATATTGGACGACTTTTGGAGTGTGGGATTTTTCTCTCGAAAGGGTTTTCCCCACGTAAATCACTATGTTGTGGTATGTATGATATTTGTGTTTATTTTTGTTCAAATTTTTGTAACTGTTAAAGATTTGTAAATTTTTTGCATTATTCTCCTCTCAAGATTAGTGTAGGAAGTTTTTTCGCTACCTTAGCTTCCTTACAACCCACATCCAAGTCATTTATGCAACCTGCAGTGTAGAAAACCTATACTGCTACACAACTCGTAGATCCAACAATATATTGATAACCATGTTAGATGAGAGTAGTCAGAGATGTACATGTGAGTATACAATGAATCAAACACCAAATCACCAAGACACAAATAGCCATAAGCTCAAAAAAGTACAGAATCAACAAGAACCCATAAATAAATCAGATGAAAATAATAGAAAATAAATCATACAAAAATATCTCCAAACTCGATCCATTGTGCAGTGCTCTAAACAAGCTTTCTATCAACTACAAGAAGTCCAAAATTTGACTTGTATGCACAAGTTATGACCTATCCAAGCTTGAGAAAATATTTGAATTCCTGTAAGAATCTTTGTCAAAACAAAAAAAATTGAAAAAACTATTGATACCACAACATAGTGCTTGGAAGGTCACCTTTTCAATGAGTATAATAAGTTAAAAAATAGACACCCTGGGCAAAAGTTACGGCCCCTCGAAAAAAAGTTGTCCAATTTGGCTATAAGGTGCTAGCAGGGGTGACCATTGAGCGGCCCACCAGTGGCCCGCCAATGGAGATGGCATCACCCGAGTGGTATCACTCTCAGTGCTAGACCCGACCTCCATATTAAATCGAATGTAATTTTTATTTTAATAAAAATAATGTATTAAAATTTGTTTTAAGCTTGTAGAGGGGCTGGCAGTAGAGCCCTACCTCAACCTAGGATTGGGATTGGGGGATAAGCTCGATCGACCCCAACCAACTGGATGGTGGCTAATAGGTATTGGCAAGGTGGTCAGCCTTGTCAGTGGTATTATTAGTACCCTGACAATGACAGGAGGTACAAGGTGAGGGGTTTGTGGACCCCCCAAATAATTATATATATTTTTGGTTTCAATTTAAAAAATTTAATCGATTTTTTACCACAAGAAAAATATTTTGAATTAATTTATTTTTTGCACAATAAATTGTATAGTCATAGACCATACAACAAGGGCAAGGAAGGCAATTTTTTTGTATTTTTTCGCAGTGACCTAAATAGGATGAATTTTATGTCAATCTTCATCTCTCGGGTCTCCTGGATCCAATGGTGAGGTATGTTTTGTCCCAAGGGGTCATCTGAAAGATTTTCCCCTACAAAAATCTCATAGTGAACACCCATAAAAAAAACCCTTTTTCTAGCAAAGATTTATAAACCCAGATCTGCAAAAATAACCACAAATCTGTAACCTCAGAACCCCAAATATGCAAAAAACAACCTACAAAAAACCCTCATATCTTGCAATTCCTTCATTCTTTCATTGCAATCCTTGGATTCAACTATACGCCAGATCTACTCCAATAAGGGTTATATAAGCCACAAACATGGATCTTATACCAAATAAAAGAAAATATGTATCCACCCAAGATAATTATACATAACCTAAATAGATAAATCTATGCAAACAAGTATTTAGAATACATATGCAAAAGAATAGACAATATATCATCAAAGATGAAACAAGATATACCCTAAGAAAACTCTCAAGAGGGAAAAACCCAACCTCCAAAAGCATCCATCATTGATTTATTATTCAACAATAAACATTACAATATATCTTCAAAGTTCTCCATGAACACTTTTGAAACATCAAGCCCTCTACAAGCACTCCATATGAACGAGCATGTAACCACACATCCCATGCCATGCTTCAACCCTCACAAATGCTAACAAGAGATGCTCTCAACACCTTAGCCAAATAGCGATGCCAACAAGCCAACCTTATACAACTATCCATGTATTTGATTTTATAGAAACAAGCTCACACAAAACCACCAAGTGGTATTACATAAACCATGCGACTAATACATGATTTTACAAAACCATTAACCCCCACATTTACTTTTTGGTACTAAGTTTTTCCAATATTAAATATTTCCCCAATATGCATCCCCACATTAAATATTTATCACAATGTTACATATAACACATAAAATGGCCCCAAAAATGATAACCCATGTGATGCATGCATCCCTAGATCCCCTAGGTGTACCACATAATATCATAATATTACATTGTAACATTATGCAAGGTGGACAACACACCTTTTCCTAACAAAAGTATTTTGGAAAAACCCACCACCAAAAAAATCCACCCAACTCGTTAGTCAAACATCATTTTAGTAGAATAAAATTATTTCACTTGCAAAATAACCAAAAATCAACTATTTGATGCATCCAATTTATAGAGAACTAGGGATAAAAAACCAAAAATGGTTTATTGAATCTAACAACCAAGAAAACTATTAGCTTGGAAAAATTCAATGTCCTACATGACTCAATCCATCAATGCACACAAGATAGACATCACAAGTACTTAATATTTGACCCATAAAGAAGGTGAGAGCATATTCCCAAGTCTAGTTCTCCACAAGGAGTGAACATATAATGTGCACTCCATCCATCATAACAAATATGCTCCACTAATCCCTAAGTAACTCCCAAGCACTACATGGAAGATAGATGATAAATACCTCATGACAATGATTATTATAACTCCTAACTCCCCTTGTATAGGCCATTACAACAATATTAGAAGTTCTTCAAAGAAAAAAATGATTAAATTTATCTTTCAACACCTCATGAGTGTTGAAGTCCATGCTAAGAATTTTAGACACATACAATATACATAGGATTGCAAGGTTTATATCACACATTATCATATCATTCTTTGAATTGATATTATACATTATAATGACATTTAAGTAGGAAATATAAAATGAATCAAGTACTTGATAAGAGTTGATCCATAGCCTTCTTTCACTAATCATTTCTCATTGGTTTCATAAGAGAATATGAAACATTATCAAGAGTATCCACCTTATATATCATGACCTTACAATTATTAACCATGTTGTGAACAAAGTGATGTACTATATATATTTATATGTTGAGAATAGGCATGGTAAAATAGATTCCTAGCCAAATAAATAGAATTTTAACTATCACAACCAATTCTCACAACCTTCTAATCAAAACCAATACCCAAACATAACATCTATAATCAAGCTACCCCTTTATAAGCATGTGTAGTATCCATGTACTATGCTTATACCATAGATAAAGAAATCATGTATTTCCTCTTACTCGTCTAATTGATAGAACCCCTAACTAGAGGAAAAACATTTAGACCTTTTACTATTCAAGTCACCAACTAAATCTAAATCAATAAAGCCTCATATTTCTAACACCTTGCCCACTTCATTAGTCCCATGATGACACAAATAGTAATACAAATTCCTCATAAATATTTAAATACCCTCTCAACATCATTCTAATAATCTCTACCAAGATAAGGTATAAATATACTAAGAACTTATATTGCCTGGATAATATCTCATCTAATACAAGCCATTGCATATATTAGGTTACTGATAAAAATATTATATAAGGAAAATTATACTTATTCTCAAAATTATTATTTGAATTATGATATTATTTCAATGAAATCCTAACTCACCTATAAGTAAAGGAATACTCATTGGTTTACACCATTGCACAAAAAACTACTACAAATAGCATCAACATACTTTAATTGATTCAAAGCTTTATGTGAGTCCAATTCTTGTTGATATCCTTTTCCAAAATGTATTATGGAGGCCCGAAATCCTTCATATCAAACACACTAGAAATTATGTTTTGATCTCTCTTGCCATCATATTATTGTTTCTAATAAACATGTCATCAACAAATAAGATAATATTAGCAATTAATTATGAGTAATTTTAAAATGTATGCAAATATCTTCCTCACTTCTAAAAAACCCAACTTGAATGCAAAAACATAACTCTCCTCATACAACATATGAAAAGGTTTCTTAAAACTATACAATGAACATTTTAACATATAAAGAAAATTATCTTTTCCCTTTACAAAAATCTCATGCTATTGCAAATTTATTTCCTCTAAAATACCTCCATGTAAAACATAGTACTAACATCCATTTAATCCACTTCAAAATCACAAGGAGTAACAAAAATTAGGAATATAATGGAGATTATATTAGCCAAAGGAGACAATATCTTACTAAATTCAACTACCTATTTATAGTACCATTTTTTCACCAATATTTCCTTACATCATTCTAACTTACCATCTATTTTGAATTTCCTTTTTAAATACCAGCTTGCAACCAATGGGACTCCTTCTCTTGGGCATAGTCACAAGAACGTAGGTATCACATCTAATCAATGCTATAATAGCATCCCATGTTACCTCCATGCAATATTAATTATTTCTAAGGAGAGAGATTCCTTAATATATCTAGGTTCATGATAAGTAGAATATAAAATAAACACAATAAAAATTTGGTGGGATATACCTCTCTACTAGGTTCATTGTCTCATGATCTCCTCAAGAGTGAAGTAATAGATTCTACCTATTCCTCTACATCCTCATCCTTGTGATAATTTTATTTTGAATCTTATTCTTCCTCTCCATCCTCTAAGCATTCTATTGTTCTTCTACATGTGCATCTCTATGCTTCTCAATCTTTATGTCAAAGTGCATTATCTTCCTTTATTTTTCCTTTGATTCTATTGGATCAAAAATTAATCCAAGATCTTTGAAAACCACATCCTTACAAAAACACATTTTTAAGTTTACAAAATTCTAAAGATTATAATCCTTAATATCCTCACCATATCCAACGAATATACACTTCTAAGCCTTGGGGTCCAACTTTGATCATTTCTCTTTTGCAATATGAAAAATCCTCATAGAAAAAAAAATTAGGTTTAAAATGAGGGTTTCTTACCTATCTAGAACTCAAGAAATTTTATTTACGAAATAAGATGCAATATTAAAAATCTTGAATCAATCCAACCATGTACTATTCAACATACTTCTATTTTTTCCATTAATGTCTAGTTCATCCATTTTGCAACATAGTTTTATTGTGGTGTATAATGAGAATTTTTCTACCATACAATACTTACATATCCTTAAAAAATATCAAGTTCCTTAGAGAAATATTCAACTTCATTATAAGATTTCAATACCTTTATCTTCCTCTCTAATTGTTTCTCAATGAAAGCTTGAAAATAATTAAAATTAGAGAAAACTTCAAATTTATGTCTCAAAAATAGATCTAGATAAGACTTGAGTAAACATCTATAAGTATAACATAATAACAATATTTCGCAAAAGTGAACATCTACTAGACCAAAAAAGTAAATTGAACTAATAACTTCTAAACATCTCTTAGCTCCAATGCTTCCAAAATGAAAACTAACTCTATTATGTTCAGAAAACACCCACAGTTCAAATAAATCAAACTTAGTAGAATAATTAAAAAACCATAAACCATAGTTTTATTAATTATATTTTGAAGACCCTTTCACCATTGTGGCCCAATCTTTGGTGCCAAAACATATATGAATTTTTAGAATTTTTAGTTACATTGATAGAGTTACAAAAAGTAGTGGCTTCAAGATTAAACATATTCCCACATCAAGATCCCTTCACCAACACCAAATGCCTTCTTATCACAATGCAAAATTTCTTATCAAAATTCATAGTTACTCTAGAATCACTCAACTTAGACACATGAAGTGAATTTATCATAAGACCTTGAATATATAATACATTGGCGAGAGTTTTCGCTCTCCCATCATCAAAAACCAATTCTACCTTCACTTTTCCAATAACTTATGTATTTTTTATCACAAAAGAACACCTCATCACTATCATAATATCTATAGAACAAGAACCACTCATTGTGAAGAGTCATATGGTGCAAGTCACCTAATCAATAATCCAAGATTCATCACTAGTCAAGTTCATAGAAATAAATAATACATCACTAACATCATCATTAGATGATTTTTCTATGGAGGAACCATTAAAATTATTCATTTTGTTTCTATATCGCTTGTTTGCATGGTCCCACTTTCCATAGTTCCAACACTTTACTTTTCTCTTGCTATAGTTCTAGACAATCCTTTTGATTTGGATTTATCCTTAGATTTTCTTCCATTCCTCTTTTGAACCACCTTTATCCTTAGTTCTTCTTTGAATATGTAATGCATCCTTCATTCTTGCATCTATAGATTCTCCTTATATATTTTCTAAAAAATGTATACACAAAGAAACTCATCTTTGGATGTATAATATAACCACTTAGAGAAATTATCATGTCCCTTTTTTGGTTAATTTCAACATTCTTGGAAATATCCAATACTCTTGGGAGGTTCTATTGTCACATGAAAATGCACCCTACTGAACCAGGTCCAACATCCCAATGACACAATAGAATTGATCTCAAGTGTGGGACCCTTGTTGTTGAGATCAGACCTCTAGAGAAGGCCAAATTCCTTTCTAACCTAAATGCACCAATGTTGGTCCAAATTAATCTAAACTAATCCTAGAACTAACAACCTATAGAAGGAAAAGCGAGAGAAAGAGAAATGCATAAAGAAAAGGGTGGTGATGCACCAATATAAAAGGTGTTTCTTATTGCTTACCTCAGTATAAGTATGTGTAGTGTAGAAAATTGTATACCTTTACAATTTCACACTATGTTTAGGTCCCTTAATTTATTGGACTCAATTAAGCTTCTAATTTTCCAAATTATGCATTCCAAAGTCATATTTTTCCTGTTTTCCAAAAGGAGAACTGACATTTAATTAATGCATTTAATATTTTAGCCACCATGGAATATGAGTATCCTAGACTTATGGTCTAGGACCCATTTTCCCATGGGCGAATTGTTGGAGTACATGAGACACTGAGAGGGGCGGGGGGGGTGAATCAGTGTCTAGACAAATTCATTCAATTTTCTGACTTTTAAAAACCTTTTTAAACCCTTTGAGAACAATATGAATTATGTTTCAAGAGCTAACATGTGTACCAATCTAAATTGTTGATTCTTAATCACATAAATGTAAGTGCAGAAATGTATAACTATGAAATAGTAAGATCACAAATGAAACCAAATAAAGAACCATAACACAGTGAATTTCTTGAGTGGAAATCCCTCTTGGGGTAGAAAAATCACTCTTAAAATCGCCTCACTGGCTTAATGAACCTTAGTGGTTACAAAATACCTCATTGGAAAAAATGGCCTCACTGACCAAAGAACCTCACTGGTTACAAGAATTCACTAGCAATAAAATAATGCCTCACTGACAATGATCATTTTGTCTCACTGACTCGATCATTTTAACTTCACTATACATTTTTGAATAGAGAATAATTCAACTGCAGAGGATCACTCTGTTTATCTACAAATCATATTTTACCTCCAATCTAATATACTTAATATCTTAAAGATTCATTTTTTCTGGAATATTTAAAATACAAAAATATATTAGTGATACAATCTATTTTGCATCATGTTTGCAAAATTTGAATTACAAAAAAATAGATTAAACTTTCAGTATCATAACCCTTCCATAAAACCTCCAAACTCAAAATAGTGTAAAGACACTATTTAAATATCCAATGTAGATGTCATCAAATGTTGCCACCTGTTCAAGCTCATAACCAACAAGAAAACCATATTCAAACTATATCAAACTACCTCATGTCGAGTCACCAATGTGACACTACCTTCTAACTATATTTTAACACATACATGATGAATACAATGTATGAAAAGTAATCTTCAAACCCGTGTAATTAAAGAATAAGAAGCCCTAACGAACAAGGGTAGATTATTGTCCATTCTATACTCCATATATACAATAAATGATAAATTCAATTGACAGGACAAGCTAGAATACCACTAAACTCGAAATAAAACCACTTCCAAAGAGACTGTGGGAAACAGAACAAATGAAACTGAGTTACCGATTTGCTTTCCAATGTAAACCTTAACTGTGTATAGAATACCAAAACCACTTTCCTGAAGATGCAGCCACTAAACCACCTTCTCAATCGAAACCTTCAGCCTTATGCAAACCCTAGCTCAACCACCACATAATGATTTTGAGTTTTTCCAAGAATGAAAGTAAATTAGGGCACAATTATTGTTTTGGTGTTACAAATAAAACATTATCATTATGTCCCCAATAATCACTATGTCAGTCATGATTTTCCCAAATGATATAAATCTCATAATGCTCAATGTAGTCGATGTTGACTACCATGTGAAACAAACAAATACACTACCTTGTTTGCCTTGTTGAACATATAAACCTTTGTCTATGCACAAAGTCTAAATGAATTTAGAATTATCAACCATAATCATCACCTCTAGTAGCTTGAGAAATTTGCACCAATCTTTATACCTTGTAGACAATGTGATGAATCAAAGTATTGCACCTTATATACCAAACCAAGCACCAATACCATACTGAATATCATGATGCCATATGTATAAATGATGCCATGTATAAACCAAGTATTGTATCAACTGTATCACCATTGTCAACAAGCCTTTTTATCAACAAGGACAACCAAAACCAGGGAACAAAGAACAACACGAATGGGTCCCCTTTAAGTGCAAAGATCCATTTTTAAATATGTTTTTGGCAGCATTATAATGATTCAAATTTAATTTACAATTGTCGGCTTTTGGAATCTATTTTTTTGGAAAATTAGATAAACACATAAATACATAGTCTTTTTATCATTTGAAATCTAACACACGTTATGAAGCAATCCTAAGATAAAATATTATTGTCAAGATCATTCAAGAGAAAATTAATTAGTCATTTGTTGCAGCAATCAAGATCCTAACATCATGTTCAAGTCTGTGTGTTCATGTCATCGTGTGAAGGATATTAAGCAATGCTGATCCTAAAGCATCCAAGCATTTCAAGTATCCAAATCCATCAATTACAAAGCAAGATCAAGTTCCTTGGAGGATGTGTTTGTCTTCAGTCCTCTAAGGGAAGCCATTGAAGGGTGGTGAGTTGTAGCAAGCAAGTGTTCATTCATCATTTCCTTATCCTTTGTCATTATATTTCTCTCAAGTTTTAATTACCAAACTTGAGGTTTGACCAAGGGAAACCCCATACAAAACAAAAAATAATCCTCTTTGTGTATGCACAAATTATAGGTTGAAGAATGAGTGGAAATATCTTAAAGAAGTAATTTTAGATTGTTGCATAAGTTGTCATCATTGTTTTTCAAGCCACGAAAGCTAAGTTGCAGACTTTATTGCCAACTTTCCGACAGTGGGACTTGTGTCAAATCGAATCTAAGATCCAACATTAGAGCACTATCCAAAGTTATTTTGGAGCCCTAGATTGAGACCCATTCATCCAACGGTGAATGTGTCCCTTTGCAATCCTCAAAAAACATTTCTAGTGATAGGTACATGTGTTTAGACCATTCTTAGATCTGCCTGCAAGGTTTTGTAACAATCTCTATATTTTTCAGGAATCTGTATTTTAAGTACTAGGTCTTATTGTTCATTTAGTTTGAGCATTTCAAATCATTTCAATTTGATTTTAGATCTATCCTCTTGTCCTAAGGCCTGAGATCTAGGTCTAATTGGCTCACCTTTGAGGTTGAAAGTCAATTATTACACCTTGTGATCTCTTTCCTAATGAAATCTATTGGCAAAGACACCTATTAAGATCCCAAAGGTTTTATGAAACATCCCACAATCATAAACCCTTTGGTGGGGATCACCTTTTTCCACCTTTTCAATATGTATTGAAAATGCCAAAGGGACTTACACAAAATTGTATTCAAATAGCTCCTAAAGGTTTGTATGAAGGCTATTCTTATAGCCACTATGAGGGATAAAACTAATTCATGACTAGTCCTACAAAATAGATTTAACACAACATACAAGAATAGAATAACAATGAACATATATTCAGATGAAGGAAAATACATTTTACACAACATATTAGAGGTGAGGAGAGGTAAATGAAGATAATTTTCATTAATTAAATGCTTTGAATATTGTTTACAATTACAAAGACGTAAAAATTGCATGTCTAAATGAAAAAAATGAAGGGAAGAACCTTTGCAAAATTAGCTTCAAATACGAATTATTTTGAGATAGAGCATTGAAACCCTAAAAAACCTAATCACCTACACAACTGATAGAGAGTAGACATTTGCACAGATCAATTCAATTGGAAGGTGTGGGAAAAAAATTCTTGACATCTATAGTTGTCTCATCATTGAAAAATGGAGATGGAGCACAAGGAAACCCCCATCAAATCTGCTATAAAATGTGAATAGGACAAACCTCTAATAGAAAAGGCCTAAAATTCCATGAATGTAATAAGGCATCATGTTCTCTGATTAAAAATGATGGATCTACAATCAAGATAATTCTGGACAAGTTGCAGGATCAAAAAATGTAGTTGGAATAGTTATTATTGCATCAAATTCATTGTTAAAAAAAAAATGGTCATCTCATGAAAATTTGAATCTCGTACTAGCCATTTCCAAGAGTTAAAATTTTGTTTGTCAATCCACTTTTAAAATATTCTAATTGGATGGCTTGCACATGAGCACAATAATCTCTGAAGAGGCTTGGGAAAACTTACACTATGAGAAAATAACATACTCCAATGAAATAAACACCTAGATAAGTGGCATTGAATTATGTGGTGGGCTAGGTAGAAGTGGTTGGACACATAGAGAAATTGGAAGCTTTGGTCATTGTGGTCACCATGTGGCAACAAAGCACATTAGTGTGGATTTGAAATAATCAAATTTTTTAGAACCTATACTATGCAAAACTGGCATGCAAAAATAAGAAATCACCATATGATAGGCCCTCATTGGTTTGAGACTTTGAGTCATTAAGGAATGTGACCACCATAGAAAATGCAAGCTTTGAATGAAGAAGAGGCCATGTCATACCACATCACTCTGAGGATGACATGCAATAGCCAAGTACATGATCAAAACTTCAAAGGAACAAGTGCAAACAAAGTTGAGCTATGAAGGAATTGTGTGATACACTAAGAAATCACCACCTAGAAAGAGGTGGCCCAACGCTGAGACAAGACACATTGGTAACTTAGGGACATGTGGAATTATAGCTCAAGAACACAACCCTCAACTTATACTTTAAATGTGATAATGTGTTATGAAGAAATCATTTGCTATCAATAGGATGTCGACACCTTAGTATTTCATAGGTTTTATAGTGTGACATAATTGAGAAGGCTAAAATTTAGTGGGTTCCACACATCGACATAATGCATGAGTACAACTTTAGTGAGCTCACAAATTTTGAAGACGTGCTCAAAAGGATAGATGCACTCAAATAGTATTCATCCATGTGGATGTCAAGTAGACAATGGTAGGGACTGCCACACAAATGCAAAGACATGAGACTTAAGTGATTTGAAAGGGCATTTGATGGATTGACTCGGTTGGTTAGAAAAATAAAGGGGTCAGTTAACAAATGATGTCAAAGACATAGAATTATAACTTAAGTGATCCATAGTGGGCCAAGCTATTCAACTCAAAATGGAAACCAAGACACATCAAAGATTTGATGGGTTTATGGTTTAAGGAATTTAGAGAAATCTTAGGACTACGTAACTAAAACCATTGAAGTTTGCATAGATTGACATAATTCACATAAAATTTCTCAAATCAATTATCATCAGTGAAGAGAAAATAGGGAAGGTACAAAGCGACTACATTTTGGTGACTTCTATAGGATGTTTTTCAGCTAAACATGGGAAACAAAAGCCTTAAAGAAATCCATTGGGCATAGGAGTCACAAGGGAAAACAAAAAGTGAAGCATGGATTGCAACAACACAAAAAAAAGGATATGTGCAAAATCAATTGGAGGAAACAAAAAAATAAACATAGATATGATATTTCCCTAATGGAAATATAGAGTGTGCAAAGAACTTCTTGAAAAATAAAAGATTTAAATAACTATGATACATGAATTTTGCAATTTACCTCAAAAGCAAGAATTGAGGTGTATCGCATTAACTGGGATAGGAAGGACATCATCATTTGGCTTAAACCTAGATTGAATGCATTGGCCTCTTTGGAACTAGTGAAGATATAAGGGCCACTCCATATCGCATCAATTTTTTTGTCTACCAACCTTGGCTCTATTTGCATCCTATTTTAGGATTAAGTCACCATATGGCATCGAATAGAAATAGGTGAATGTAGGAGTTTTGAGAGGAGTAACCATTGATATTCTATTGATCACAACTATATATAATTTATTTAGAGTTAGAATATTTTTGTAGGGGCAAAGAGTGACTATTTTTATTAATAGTCCAGGGCAACCAACAACTTCATCAATAAGGGCCTAGTGATAAAGAGGCCTTGAGGGCTAATATTTTGAGGGGCTTATTATTATGGTGGAAAATGGATTTACTATGACCCGCACAAAGAAGATATCTCAAATGAGTCTCATGTTGGGAAATCATAGAGTGGTTGATGATTTTTATGTGGTTGGGATTGGATATACAAATGTTGTTTTGGGTATTTAGTGGTTGCATTCAGTTGGGAAGTACTCTCATAACTTTTAGACAATGGAATTATAATTCAAAGTGGATGGGGGAAAAGGTGGTAATTTGAGGCATGTCTAATGGATATCCTAGAATAGTCATAGAAAAGAAGATCAAGGCGCATGGTGAGGTTGCGTAAGAAACCCAATGTTTTCTATCTACCAAGACTTCTAAAGATGGCAAGAGATAGTATCATGTTGTTATATAGTCACTATTGAACAAGAGTTGTTTAGTGTTTGGTAACATTCCATCAAGTAGACCCCTTGATAAGGGTTTTGATCATGTCATTGAGCTTGAGGAGGGGGGAAAACCCATCATCACTACTCCTTCTCACCATCCAAAAAGACACATGGGGATATGGAGAAGGTTATTCAAGACCTACTTGACACGGGACTTTTAGAACCAACCCTAATACTTTTGCATCTTCGGTGATGTTGTCTAAGAAGAAGGATGAGAACATGTATATGTGTACATTGACTACATGGATATCAATAAGAAGATGATTAAGAATAATCCTATCCATAGGATTAATGAGTTACATGGGGAAATCTACTTTTCAAAGATTGATCTTTGGTCAACTATCATTAGATTAGAGTCAAAGAGGACATTCACAAAACAAAATTCATATGTCATTATGGTCATTAAATTTTTGTGTTCATGTTGTTTGGGTTACCAATGCACCTGCTAGTTTCAATCACATGTATGAATCATATTTTCAACAAGTAATTGCGTAAGTTTGTAATTATCTTCTTTAATGGAATTTTTATTTATAGAAAGACTTGGGAGGACCATCTCAAGAAAAACGATTAAGTTTTAGGAATCATGGAAACATAATCATTATATGCCAAAATGTCTAAGTGTAAATTTGGGATGATATAAATCTTATATTTGGGGCTTACGACCAATCTAGGGGTTCAAGGTTGATATGGATAAGACTCATTTCATTGTGGATTGGCCACCACCTAATACATTGACTCACTTGAGAGGATTCCTCTAAATATACTATAATTATAGGAGATTTTTAAGGGATTTTCACAACCAACTATTTCCTTAATGAACTTGACCAAGAAAGGGTTTTTCCACTTAGATAGTTATAACATAACAAACATTTGATAAAATCAAGGAGGTCATGAGTTCCTTTCTAGTTTTAGCCTTGGCATATTTTTCTCAACCCTTTGTGCTAGAGTGTGATGCTTCAAGTGAGGGCATTGGAGCTATCCTAATGCAAAACAAGCACCCTATTAAATGTGAAAGTAAGAATCTCAAAGAAACAAATAATATTATATATATATATATATATATATATGATAAAGAAATGTTAGCTATCATGCATGTGCTATTTAAAATTCAACCAATACTTAATAGGAGGTAATTCATGGTAACAACAAATCATAACAACTTGAAGTACTTCTTAAATCAAAAGGACTAAAATGCAAGACAACAAAATTGGTTTAGTAAATTATAGGCATATGACTTTGACATAGAGTATGTTTAGGGAAAAATAAATGTAGTAGTTGATGCTTTATCCAAGGAGCCTAACTTGTGCTCAATGTTAAAGATTTTAGTTGATTGAATGACTTATCTTTTGGTTGAGTATTTTAAAAATACTTTTTCTTGTGATGTCATGGAAGGAAAGGCGTAGGATGATAAGTATAGGGTGATGGATGATTTTATTTTATATGTAGGATTTACCTTGTTCTAGAATCTAAGATGAAGAAAAGTTTTTGAGGGCTATCCATGACACATCATTAGCAAGCCACTCTAGTTATTTTAAAACATACAAACACATCAAGGAGATATTTTCTTGGAAGGGTCTCAAGGATGATGTCTTGCAACATATTAGGGAGTGTTTGACTTGTTAACGAAACAAGTCAAACTATAAAACATGACTATTGCAACCCCTACCTATTCTAGAGAAGAAGTAGCAAAGTATATGTATGGATTTCACTATATCTTCCATGGGTGCAAAGAAGGGTGTATTTTTGTTGTGATTGATAGGCTTATTAAGTATGATCAATTCTTCACCATATATTTTGAGTATAAGACACCTCAAGTTATAAATTTTTTCTTTAGATAGGTATTTAGACTCCATGGTCTACCCCAAAATATTATCAATAATCGAGATAGTAGGTTCCTCAACATGTTTTGGTAGGAGATTTTTAGATTGATCAGTACAAATTTAACCTTGAGCACTAGCTATTATCCATTAGAAAATAAGAAAACAAAAATTGTTAACAAATGGGTGGAAGGTTTCTTATGTAACTATGTAGTACAATAGAAAAAATATTTGATCAAATGGCTATATTTGGGTGAATTTTGCTACAATACCACCTATTAGAAGTTTATTGACATGATTCCTTTTAGAGCTTTGTATGGTTATGATGAACTGCACATTTTGTATATTTGGCCATTGTTGATAGTTGAGTTCCTAAGGCTAAGGATTGGGTCTAGGAGAGTCATGATTCTTTAAATCACTTAAGGATAATCTCCAACAAGCTTAGAACTAGCATAAGGTCTATGCAAATAAGCACATAATAGAGAGATATTTTGAGATGGGTGACTTGGATTCCTTGTCATTGCAACCTTATAAATAATCTTCTTTGGAAAAGAGTGGTGGAAAGAATTGAAGCCTCAATTTAATGACCCATACAAAGTTGTAAGGAGGATAGGAGAGGTTGCCTATGAGTTGGTGTTGTTAGAAAATAGAAATATCCATAATGTATTCCATGTTTCATGCCTCAAGAAGGCACTAGGCAACATATTATACCTTCTCTTGAGCTTCCACCCTTGGATGAAGAGGGCAAGTTGATGTTGGTGTCTAGGGTTGTTTTGAATGTCAATGAGAAAAGATTGAGGAATAGAAGCATCAAAGAGTATTTGATTCGATGTAAATATTTTCCTCCTAAAGACACCACTTGAGAAGGAGGAAACATTATGTAGTACCCAAATCTATAATTGCTTGAGGACAAGTAATTTCGAAGAGGGAAGACTATAATGTTCCCTTCCTTGGGGTGAGTGTTGATGAAGACCCTTAGCCTATCTTAATTCTTGTAGGCTAATTAGGATTTTTTATTGAAATAATTAATTGATTAAATTAAATTGTCTTAAATTTTTATTTTTACAAGCAACTTATATTTAATTAATTATTATAGAAGCTCGAAATTAGCTCACACCCCATATTCACTACAAAATAAAAGATGACCTTCCACAAGAGAGTATGACAAGATAATAGCTTGCTTGATATGATGTGTTACAAATGTACAAGAGTCTTTCCTAAATAGATAAGGTGAGAGATATGATTAGACAAGATCATGACATGTATCATAATCCTATAACATGTGACAACTAACTCAACAAATACTAAATGACCTTGGACACAAAAATTAAATGTCATAAGATAAGATAAGATCTAAATGACAACTAAGACTTCTAGAAATATTCCTGGGACCTAAGTAAAATTAACAAGTGAACAAGACCTACTAGTGAACTAGATAGGTAAAATACCATATTAACACCAAAACCCCCTTAAGTGTAACTTGGGGAGGAATAGAACAATGTAAATGATGCAATAATGCAAGGATGGGTACCAACTACAAGGCTATGTTAGGTACCCATTTACAAATGATCTCTCACAAACGAAGAAAAGGAGAAAAATCTAGTGGGAGAAAACTCCTCTCTAAAAGAGAGAATGCGTGAAAACTATCACGAACAAGTGAAATAAGTGATGAATGAAGGAATCGTCAATACCCCCAAGGACTACATCCATAAAAATGATACAATCCATAACCTATAACCCCCAACCCCCCAATAAGAGGGAAAGAGACAAAACATGGCCTAATATTGACAAATAACTTGTCTCCCTTTCAAAATAAATAAAACCAAGTAGAAATGCAAGAATGATTCCCATTTATAATAGTAATTGATAGGAAGAAGCATGAATATGTATGATTATGTCTTTGAAATTTTCTCATGTGTCATCTTTTCCATGGTAGATGATGATGCCACAATCAAGTAAAGTATATGCCCAATCAATGAAGAAGGTGACAAACTAGGACTATGTGGAAACTGATGATGAATAAGATATGAAGACAATGATGGTTTGACAACAGTAATGCGATCATTATCATAAAAAATGAGAGGTAACCACTCAAATGTGTACTCCAAATCTGAAATGTGAGACTACACAAACAAGTCTAAAATACATATCAAGAAACCACCCCACAAAGATATATCTGAAAGACAATGATCTACTTGCTACAAAGAATCATTGGAAGCTTTCAAAGAAGAAACTTTGAACTTTGATGAAGCAACTGAAGATGGATGATCATTCTGAACAAGAATAACAAGAGCCTTAATCAATTGGTTTTGCTTATTTCTTTTGATTTTGGGATTCATGGAATGGTGTTGAAGAGTAAGATCATTATAGATTTGTATTTGGTTTAAACTATAATATTTTAGTTTAATTAAATCTCTTGTTGACGTAATCAAATATCTCTCTTTATGTTGAAGGAAAACATATTTTCACTAACCTAGGTTGTGTAGGAGTTAAAAAGTGAAATGTGAAAGAGTGATAACACTATTAAAAGACTTAAATTCATGTTGTCTAGTTTTGTGGTGTTATTGAAGCCTCAAAAATAGTATCACAACACCTTTTTGGAGTCGTGTGGAGGCAAGCGTGTAGTGTGGAAAAATTAGCAAACAAAGTTTGAAGAGTTAATACATCTACAACATCTTGAACATATACTATCTCCTAAAATACTATTTGCAACAATTTACAGTGTATTATGTGGAAGCTAGAAAAGGCCAATGACTAAGAAACAACAAGGTTTACCCTATTTTAGAGAACCAATAGTCTAAAGAGGATATTGTAGCTCTAAATGAGATTCAAATTCCATTCATGGAAGTTCATGAGAGTTACAACTATTCTTCAAGCATTTTTATTCTAGAGGTGTTAAAATTATTTGACGATAGCAATCCTATATATAAATCAACTATTTGAGGTTGAGGTTAAATCATTATCTTTTTATTTTGTAATAGTAATGGACCAATTTTGTTACATGTGCAATATAAAATAACTAAAATTGAGTAAATCAAATATATGTTGTATAAATTCATGAATTTTATCAAACATTCAAAATATTTACTCCAAAGCAAAAAAAAATTCCTATGTCATTTTTTCAAACAATTTCCCACATATAAACAAAATAGCTCAACATATTACTCCCAACTTTACCCTTTATGATGTCGAAACATTGCACTCAATGATCTAATTAGTTCCAATAAACTCATTAAAATATTCAACTTCATAGCGCCCATTTAAAAAAAAAAATCAATACTTGAAAATTTGATCTTTTTGAATGCAAAGCAATATAAGGGAATTCTAAGATGTAGGAAAATTCGTAAGTTGAGGCAGTTGCAAAAAAAAAAAAATCACTATGATCTTACCAAAAATAGTTAGAAACAATGCAAATATCACTATTAGAAGGCATGCTTTAGTAGATGTCCTAACAAATCAAGATGCATACAAGGGTAAAGAGAGGGAGGTTTCTTCACTTCATGGAGTTTTGGAGTTAAAACAAAGTAAATCCAAATATATCATAGAAAATAGTTGGGTAAGTGAGGAAGGGTTTCATGGCATTAAAGATCCATACAACCCCACAACCACTCCATTGTTATGGTCATCATAGCTTTGTGTAAATGAGAACATGAGCATGAAAAAGAGAATTGAATATATTGAAGTAAAGGGGTTGTAGGAAGAGATCAAGATAAATGAAATTATAAAAGCAAGTTGGAACCTCAAAAGAGAAAACAAATCATTGAAAGAGAAAGTAATGTCTACAAAATAATATGGAAAGTGGGCAACAAGAACTAAACCTTGTAAAACAAGAACTAGAGCATGTGAAAATAGAAAGAAAAAGGAGTTCAATAGCATTGGAAGACAGTGGCACAACACAACTGAAATAATTTTGATTTGCTATCACAAGCATGGAATTAAGAGAAAACAAACTAAAAGAACAAATAAAAGAAGCCAAGCCTTGGGTAGAAGTTGTAAATGAACCATCAATAAAAAAAAATAAAAATCATCAAGAGACAAATAAGAGAAGAAAAATACAAACAAGACAAGGATGGAAATATCATCATCAAAGGTTTGAAGGACTTTGGTGAGAAAGAGAGAATCGATATTTTAGAAAGAGACTTTCTTAAGGAAAAGTTGAAATGGATAGGCTATATTCAACAAGAAAATAGGATAGGAAGGAAAACAAAAGAAAAAAGGAAGACATGTAAGAGTTATCTTAAGAAACATGGAAGACAATTTTGCAATCCTAAAGAATAGGGGGCTGCTTGAGGCACTCACATTTATTTAGATGAATACTTGACATTTTCACAACAAAGAGAATGAATAAAGGAATGGGAGAAAGTCAAACCAGGAAGAGAAGCAAGAAAGTGGGTATGGTTAAAAATTGGGAAAGCTCAAATCAGCGAGAAGTTGCCACACAATAAATAGGGATTTGGGGCCCCATGAGAGTATATACACATGGTAAGTTGGAATTGTAGAGGTTACCCATGGAGGAGAGGACTAGGATTGGGGCCCATAACAGAGGGCAAAGACATTATTATTCTTACAAAAACACATGAACATGATGGATGCAAAGTCCATAACTTTGAAGGATACAATAAAATCTCAATTTGGAATGAAGGGACTATGACAGACAAAGGACATGGAGGGATCACAATCCTAATAAAAGATTTGTGGGGTGGGATAGTAAAAGTAGAAAAAGAGGACCCTAGTAAGCAATTTATATGGCTGAAAATAATTGTTAATAAGGTAACAATTAGATTGGCTACTTGCTACTTTGCTCCTAAAATATTGAAGTTCTACAAGATGAGGAATCTGGATAATGAAGACCCATATGTTGCTTTAAAAAAAATAAAAATTCTTTCAACACACTAGGAGAAATAATTTTAATGGGCGATTTAATGCTAGGACAACAAATAATTAGCCTATTCAGTTGGGCAGGGAAGAAGGAGAGGATAACAATCCTCTATGGTTAGAAAAAAATGGGAACCAACTATGGGAAAGAACTTCGCAAGATTGGAATGAGAATTTGTCACACTTTGGGGTGGAATTGATAGGTTTATGTAGCTTGTATGGCATGGTTATTTTTAATGGCATGAGAACATGGCCAAGGATTGGTGGTGTTACTTGTAAAACTTACAATGGACAAAGTGTGGCGGACTATGTAATCTGCTCTAAGAGTTTTATTTTTAGGTTATTGGAGTTCAATATTGGGGAATGTCCTTTTGAGTTGAAATCTAATCATATGCCTCTCCTTGTTAAAATTCACATCAACACAAACAACTTTCATGAAGGGAAGATCCAACACATGCACAAGAAAGTTCATGCCCAAGGTAAAATTCTTGTGAATCATGAAAATAAAGAACTCTTTATTGTTGCTCTTGAACAACACCTTCAACTAGCAAAAAACTACATGAAGGACAAAGAACACAATGTAGAAAGTGGATTTATTTGGAGCAATATGTTGATCCCTATAATCCACAAGGCTTTAAAGGTGTGTAAGAGATCTCATCCTATGAAGAGGGTTACAAATAATTTTTCGACTAATCCTTGACATGATGAAGAGTGTGTGACTGCTAAAAGAATATTTAAAGAGAATAAGTCAAATAAAAAAAGCAAGAAAAATTATAAACAATTGTTAAAATCTAAAAAAGAAATTTATGCGGTTTCAAGAAGAAAAGATTTTTTTTGGGGGGGAAACACAACCCCAAAGGATTTTGGAGGGAGCTTCAAGAGAAAAGGAAACAAATAGAAAACAATATCATGGATACCCATCAGTTAGATTATGTAAAGCACCTTTATGAACGAACACATGAGAAAAGTAATCCTTCGATAATTGACACATCAACGAAGCTCTTTTCAATGGGAAATATCAAACAAAGCATAAAGAATTTGGCAAGAGGTAAGGCTCAAGACATCGATGAGTTACAGGCAAAAATTTTAAAATGGGGAGTTGAATTACTTGCTCCATGCATCAAGGGAATCTTTAATAGCGTCAATCAAGGCACTTTCCCATTTGAGTGGACTACTAACTTGCTGTTATCCTACTTTACAAAAGTGGTGCTATCAATAACCCTTCCAATTATTGTACAACTATGATCAATCCTCTTCTTGGAATTTTTTTTGGGAGCATATTAATTACTGTATCACTCTTTGGCACTTCATTGAAAAGGTTTGGGACACCCAAGGCGAAGAAGCCTTTTGTTGCTTCATGGATTTCAAAAAAGCCTTTGACATTGTTCTTAGGGCTAAAATTTGGGGCAGAATGGAGGAACTTGGGATTTCTAAGGTGTATAGAGAGGTTGTTCACAAGTTATATGAGTAGGTTAGACAAAAAAAAAGAACTAAAGAGGGTATGTCTAAGTGCTTCGATAGCGACTCGGGGTCAAGCAGGGTTGTCCTCTATCCCCCACTTTGTTTGGTTTAAATATTGATAAACTCAAAAAATGATTAAACAATTCTGGCGGAGAGGGGATTCAGCTGGCGAGGTCTATGGTGAAGTTACTTTTATATGCAGATGATCTTTTCTCATAGAAAAACCTGCCCGTGGTTTGAGAGAGCATATGAAGAGGCTTGAAATTTTCTACCAGGGGGTTGGGATGCACATGAACACAAGTAATACCAAAGTCATGATTTTTTCTTTGATAAGAAAAAAGTAGCAATTTAATTTTATCTTCAAGGGAAGTTCATTAGAGATAGTGGAAGAAAAGAAGTACTTAGGTATTGATTTTCAAGATACGCTCCATTGGGCGACCTACATAATAAAAAGGATACAAGGAGGGTGGAGAGCTTCTTTCCTACTCCAAAATAGGTGTAGGAAAGCGAAATTATGGGATTGGAAAACCAAGAAAATTCTTTTTGGTTTGTTGGTCATGCCAATTATCCTCTATGGTTGTGAGGTTTGGGGGAATACAATGTCTACCCATAAGTGGCGACAAATGGAAAGAATCCAAAAACATTTTATTACTAGTAGTCTCAAGGTCAGATCATCAATCCCCCATGAGATTCTTTTGGTTGAACCGGGCATGTTTCGAATGAAAGTGTCACTAAGGGAGTGGATGCAATAGTTGAGCACCCTAACTCCACGCTTCTCAAAATCTTACATGGAAATTTTTAAAAAAATTGAAATTTTTATAGTAGCTTGCTTGGCAACGCCCCTACTTATAACTAAGATTTCAAAGCCACATCATCATGTTTTTTGTCGAAGTGTCCAAAAAGGTTAAAAAAAAGTGAGACCAATACTTATGCACTAAATCATGTTTTATTGGTGTGTTGATGTGGCATCACATGATTTGTTGCTTTTTAGATCTAAGGAATACATATTATTCAATTATTGCTAGTTATCATTAGCATTGATGTAACTTTAAATTCATAACTATTGATTCAATATTGTCAAAGATATTGGACATTAAATCAACAAATGCTATCACAACTATTGGAAAATGCTCAACTATTGGGTCCTTTCCCCTATAATTCATTTGCTAAGTTATTTAAAAGAGGTTGATAAGCATCACTAACCTAAGTTGGTTGTTGAGGAAGAATTAAAACGTAGGAAAAAGACTTGGATGAAGCATTTAACATCAAGTGGATGAACTTGTGGAATATTAAGATGCATGAATGTCTTAACAATATTGAGAAATAAAAAAGTTTTTGTTAGAAAAGTTCAGGACTATCATGTGGACGAATCAGATTGGTCGTAAAAAAACGCATTATGTCAAAGAGTTCAACCCCAAGTGGGAACACAATGAAAAAGCTTACTTGAGGGTTGCAGTTAAGGGAAAAGCTAAAATATTAGTTGCACGGTTGAGGACAAGCTCCCATCATTTTAGATGTGAGATGGGTAGATGGACGATCCTCAAGGAAGAATGAGAAAAAAAAACTTGCATTTTCTACGAGAAAGGGGTGGTTGAAACTGAGCATCAATTCATCTTGGAATGTGCAGCGTATGAGGATATCCATATTCAATTCAAATACAATATGAAGGTGGGCAGTTTGAATGAGCTATTTGAGGAGGTAAGATTTCACAAAACGACGAGCTTCTTATTCAAGATTAATAAAAAAAGAGTTGACATCGAAAGGAACTTGAAAACGTTATAATGGTGGTTTCCTAGATCCCTTAGATCACTTGATCTCATGAACGCCATTAAAATTCCTTCATTCATAAAAATAACTTATGAAACATATGGGAGGCTAAAATGAAGTAATAAATTAGGTGTAGGCATATAGTTTAATCCTGGGCGATCCAAGTAAATTTATTTTTCTGGTACACTCCCTATGCGTTTCTCTTGGCAAGGCATGTGACAAAAAGAGGACTTTAAACACATTCTCTTGCTAGCTCTCACTTTAAATGTCAAGGGTATTTCAGAATCTGCGTTGAAAATCTGTAGTTCAATCTGTTTTTTTTGGGCCGACATTTCAAATTTCCCCGTTTCCATCAACCTATAGGTGTAAAGAAGTATTACCGCTCTTTAGTATTTAAGCTCTTCCTCTCTCTGCTTTGTTTTGTCGAGCAAATTCCATTTTATTGAATCTTCTGCATATTCCCTTTTTTAATATCTTCCGCAAATTTTGCAGCGTTTACCAACAATGGAGACAAAGATCCGGGAGCTACAAATAACATTGATTTCTGCCTGTAATATAGAGGCTGTGGATTTGCTCCCCAAATCGAAGGTCTACGCTGTGGCATGGATTGAAGATGGCTCGCGTCCCGCAAAGCAAAAAACGATGGCCAAAGAGAACTGTACAAACCCTACCTGGAACAAGCACATGTCTTTCATAGTGGACGAGGAGGCGCTTCAGCAGGACCGCCTACGCTTAAAACTGGAGCTCAGAATCAAGGGGGTAACCGGCGGCAAGAAGGTAGGCGACGTGTCCATTCCCCTTGATTTCCTCTGCAATATTGCTGGCAAAAAAAAGAAAAGACAAGAGAAAAAGAAAAGGAAAGGAAAAAAGACGACTGGCCGCGAAGATTTTTGGAGTTTCCGGGTGCGCAATCCCTCTGGGAAGACCACGGGGAAGCTCAACCTCACCATCAAGACGGCCGAAGTTACAAAGCTGGTGCACAAATCAAATACCATTCAATACCCAACGAAAGGGAGTGCCGCCCCAGCATATGGTGCCAGCGACCCTCCGCCTCTTGCAGGCTATCCGCATTACCTTACACCTGGCGGGCAGTATCCTCCGCAACAGCCTTACCCTCAGCAGGGTGGTTACCCTCCCTACAACCAGGGCGGGCATCCTTACACTCCCTACCCAGCATACACGCCACAGGCCGCCAACCCTCTGCCGCCTCCCCCTCCGTCTGATGCGGGCTATCCACATTACCTTGCACCTGGCGTACAGTATCCTCCGCAACAGCCTTACCCTCAGCCGGGTGGATACACTGCTTATTCTGGTTACACTCCCTACAACCAGGGCGGTAACCCTCCCTACACTGTTTACCCTCCCGCTCAGTAGCTGCCACAGCGGCCGAAGAACATGATGGGATTACTAAACGACGAGCTTTCTTTTGCCGACTTCCTACAGAAAGACTGCCAAATCGCATAATGAAATTTTGTACTTGATCTTCGCGGATGGTGATGTTTTAGTGTTTTTAATATATATTTTTTGGGTATAATTACAATATTTGTGGGACCCTGATTTGGGCTGTTTTGAGATTCAACGATTATATATATTCAGTTAACTTCTTTCTGTGGATTTTATGATTTTGAAGAATACGCTGCCTTTTATATATATTTATAAATTTTAGTTTCTGTACCGCATTTAAATTTAGTGGAAACGGGAGATTTTGTCTAGCAGGGATTCGCCACCCTGTCCTGTCGGGTTAGGGTTGGAATTGGCTTAGTTCAGCGGGGACTTTTTACCCTATCTTGCTGGATTATGGCTGGAAATGATATAGCTCAGCATGGAGTCCTTCCCCATTGTGCAGGGTTAGGGTTGGGTTGGGGTTTGTGGGTGGTATAGTTCAGTGGGGAGCTCTTAGCCTATCTCGATGTAATAGCATAGCATAACCGAGGTGGGCGAGTTCTTCCCTGCCCTATTAGATTGACACAATCTCTGATATCTGAAATTCGAATGGTCTTGGGCTTTCTTTTTAATGAATTGTATTCTATAGTTAAGTTTTTAACGAATAATTCCACACAACTATGTATTACATTTGATAAGACTGGGTTCCGCTGGCTCTGTTCTCTCTGAAATTTGTATTGTCGATAGTCGCCACAGAAGTCCTGTCTAGGGGTGAACATCCTAACCCCATTTTTGGGTATTGCCTGTGATTAGATATGACATATCTGCGCACTCTTGTGTATACTCGTATATTCTTATTCGAAATGGCTTGCCTGTAAAATACCTTCATCTCTCGAGGGGACTAAATTATTCTCTCGGTGAAAATGGTTGCTATTGGCCATCCTTCTCTTTAATGGGTTGTTAACTTTTAGTGAATAATTTTTTTTATTTGAGTGCAATTGTGTTATTCTTGCTCATTTCATAATCTAGTGATTTGGGAGTTATTACACTGGCTAGACGCCTATGATGTCAATTTATACAAAATATACTTTAGATATATTACTCTTATGGGTGTTCGCTTTCATCCTGATTTCTCTTGTATTTATGTCTCATGCTTGATTTCTTTTTAAGTTTTAATATGCTTTGGTTGTGATTACAAAAATCTTGGCTGCTGCACCTGCAGACCTTAGTGTTCTGTTGGCTATGCTTCTGCGTCTCTTTCGTATATACAATTGATTTCGGATTATTGACAGATAACCATTTGCCACATGGAGGGCGGTAACTTTTCTACATGTTTAGATGTCTAATAAAAATATGCTGTTCTGTAAGTGAACAATTAATAGTTTGATTTCAGTTTTGAATGCTTGTTATGGTTATTGCTGCCATTTTTATACTGTGAGTAACTCTAAGAATTGGCTGCAGTAGTGCATGTCTGTTCAATTGTGTCTGTTAGTCTTAGACTGCTTTTCAGAGCTCTATTGTCTACTAGCCTCGGCGGTTCTGCTGTATTCTATTCGCTGTAATCTTTATAATCTTATTTCAATAAAATAAAAATAAAATATAAGATTATTCTTATGGGTGTTTGCCTTCATCCCGACTTCTCTAGATAATCTTTGGCTTCGTTCTTTTAGTTTGGATATCCCTATTTCTACAATGCTTTTATGTTGCACCAACTTTTCTTAAATATAAGCTATGATGCTCTATGGTGAGTACTTGCAAAAAATGCTCGAAAGCTATCTGTACTTATGTGACAAGCTCCTAACTTCTGGGCGATTTATTCATAGGAAACAACAGACAAATACTTTGGAAGTGAAACGTGAGATGGCTGAAGTGTAACAAATGTTTGGAAACAGATTCAAATCATACGGAAACATTTTCAACGTCTTCCAAAGTGCTTGTTTTGTTAATGATATAGCCAGTCTTGTTGGGAATACATTTTCTGCTAAATCCAGTCTTGTTTGGAATACATTTTCTGCTAAATCCAGCCATTGTTAAAAAAGATTGTTTCTGTAATTGACATGAAAAATTTAAATTGCTATTTCTAGGATGGCACGTGAATATTAAGTTTAGATTGTTGTTTCCGGGATGCCATGCACAGCTAGGAACGGTGTAAGAAGAGGGTAAGTTCAACTTGTATTTTGATGAAGCTTAGGTGGTCGCTGTAAGGAATGCAATACATCAAATTGGGAGTGGATGAAAGTACTTGTTTTATATTGTTAGCAGTGAATGGTGCATGGATGGCTTATATTGCATATGGTTACATCCACCTAGTATAATACAATCTAATCTATTGTTCATATAAGAAGAGCTCGATGATCTAGCACAATTTTTTATGTATGACCAATTGCAAAAGGATCGTTGTAGCTCAGAGTTTATCCTATGTTATAGCGATTAACCTTATTGATTTTCTGCGTTGTGTTATTTTTTATCATATAGGAGAAAAGATCTAATAGATCATGTATCAAAAGTCATTAGATTTGAATTTGTAGTTGAGAAATAATATATTAGTAAAAAAATTATAAGGAAGCAATATATGTGTAATTATATATTAAAAAAATTTGTAGTTGAGAAATATATTAGTAAAAAAATTATAAGAAAGCAATATATGTGTAATTATATTTTTCGCAAGTCATATCAAAGAAGCAATCAATTATATGGCCTACACATAAGGTGTCTAGTAATATATGCTTTGGTGCATATTATTTGGTCTAATATTTTTATTGGGTCTTTTTGGACAAGTCAATGAAGAAGTAGCTCATTGGACTACATTATTGATATCTAAAACCCCAAACAATAACCTTTAAGTTCTAACTTTTACAAAAATATCTTGAAATTTTCCATAAAAATCTGATATACCATTTAAGAGTGAGACATACTATATTTTGTTACAATGGATTTTAAAAATTTGAATTATGAAATCTAATTATGTAATGATGTATTATGTAAGGTGTACTAGTATTTCACAATACAATCAAGAACCCCAAAATTAATTGAGGAAAATTTCTATTTCAATATTTGTTGTTTTAAGAACTTTTTTTTAGCTCTCACCTTCTATGCAATTATAATAACTCCAAAAATGAAAAATATCATTTAAAAAAAAAGAGGAATCAATACTTGGTGGGTGCATCACTATAACGTCCATCAATTTGAGTTGCTCTCCACTTGTCTAGGGTAAATTCAAGGAAATTTTTAATGATGTTTGTTCTATATTTCCAACAAAAACAAGATTTTGTATAAAAAAAAATTTGGAATCATTGTATTTATTTTATCAAGAAATTTCAAGGTATCAATGTTTTTATGAAATTATGTTGATATTGGAACAATATTAATGAATGTTTTTTAGAGGCATAGGAATCATTTATGACGTATGGTTTAAGAAGAATGAAGTATGGAAATTAGGAATATTTTTATTTTTTTGAGGTATATTGTATGTCAAATTGTTGCTAATGCTTTTTTATGTTTTCATTTGTAAAGAAATAAAATGGTTAATGAAATAAAGAAAAATGAAAGTGGGTGTCACCAATATGAAATGAATAAAAGGTGTGTGATCTAGAGGTTTAAACACATTTACACTTTCCCTAATTTCATTAAAAAGAGAGAAGATCACAAAGGGATGGATTGGGTTTCAACCTTGACGTGAGTCAACCCTATTTTGGACATAAATGGTTGATTTGCAATGTCTTGGAATGATTTAAAGTGCATTAACTAAATGAATTGTATGATCTAACACTTGAAATGCAGAGTTTTATGATAACAAAGATAGAAACAACAATTTGTAGGCAAATTTGAGGACATTATGGTCTGCACCTATCATAAAAAGTGGGTTTCGAGCTTCAATCGGGGACTCATTTGGTTAGGGGCGTATGGGTCTTAGTGTAGGGCTCCAAAATCATTTTTTTTAGTCCTTTGATCCCGGATCTAAGCTTCTAATTTCTCTAGGTTTGACTATCGAAAAGTCAAAAATAAAATCTGAGTGTCTGTAGCTTGACAACAATGATGACAACTTATGCAACTTTGTAAAATTTATTTTTTAATCAACTTTCAATCCTTCTTCACCTATAAATCTACACATACAAAAACAAAAACATTTATTTTTGGGTGAATGGGGGTTTGCCTCAATCAAACCCCATGTTTGGTAATTAAACCTTGATAATGAAATAATGATAAATTGAAGGAATTGATGAATGAACAAAGTTTGTCACAATTCACCAAACTCTTAATGGTTGTCCATAGAGGACTGAAGTCAAACACATTGCTCTAAGGCTTGGATCTTGCATGAATTGGCTTGATTGATTGATTCTTGAATGCTTGAAACCTACATCACAATGTTAGCTCCAAAACATGGCATGAACACACATGAAATTTGACATGATGATATGATCTTAATTGTTGTTGTAGATGACTGAATGTCCCCACTTTAAATAAATTACAAAACACCATGCTATGAACAATTACTTTAGAGTATAAAGATGATAAATGTCAAACGATAAAAGAAGACATGAGAGCTTATTTGGAAAGGACTATGCCAATGATATGTTTCCAAATAAAGTTGTCATCAAGAGGGGTTGCCCCTAAATGAAATCCCAAATATAACACATAAGGGATCTACAAATTCAAGGTCAGCATATGTTTTTACTACAATGATATAATAGAGCTCGAAACCGTCATCATTCCCCAAATACTCGTAGAACACAAACACAAAAGAAGAATGACACATAAAGAGCGAAAACAAAGAAAAGCCTTTGGATCAACATGAAAGAGACCTAAATGTCTCAACGCCTTGCATCATCCCCAAAAGGAAAACACAAGTCAAAAACAAAGATAATTTTTATGACATATAGAAGAATGTAATGACAGGTATGCTTCCTTTGTATCCTTGCGCCAATGGAGTGACAAGGGTCATCCAAAGAGAAGCTCACAAACATAAAGAAATGTCAAGCAACATGATGCAATGGATCAAATGACACACATGTAATCATGAAGAACATGAAAAGAAAAGAAAAAAGACTAGTATGTCACATGCGAGTCAACCTAAAGTAGGTCGTTTGCATCCCAATCTTTCTCATTATATACAAAAGGCAGATGACTAGCTAAAGGGGCAATGACAAGTGTCACACTAGGACAAGGCTACCTAACCACTTGCCCCCAAGTGTAGGACAAGGATGAGCCGAGATAAGTGATGATGTAGTGCTCCTTGCAATATGCAAATGATTTGCATAAAGTGTAATACATGTAATTGTGAGCATGCTAAGATTCTACAACTATTACATGGCAAGGAGCAAAGTGCATATAGGCTAATCAATTACATAAAATTCATCTAAGATCCTCTTCAAAGCACGACACTCATTAGTACTATGCCCAAGAGTTCTATGATATTGACAATGCTCGACATGCTTATACTTTTTCCTTTTTTATTTTCTTTGATAGGTGGTAATGTTATGTGTCCTTGATTAAAGAGTGTGTGTAAGGCTATTTCATTTTTCACCATAAGACAAGGAGATTTTAGCTTCTTGATTTTGTAAGGTCTATGTTGTTTACTTGATTGGGAAACTTGTTGAGATGGAGGTGGAGGGGGAGGATCTTGATATCATATTCCCTTGGTATCTTTTGATGGTATTTGTTCTAGCAATTGATGGATTTCATGCTCATTGGTTATGTCACATCCTTATTTTTTTAAGATTTTAAAGCCTTGACAAAAAGCTTCATCTAGATTGATGGGTGTATTGGTAACTTTGTGAGCATAGGATAGAGGAGTATCAGTTTTGTCAAAGTGATTGGATTCCTTCATGTTTGGTGGTTTAGGCTTGGTTTGTGATTCAACTTTAGAATGTAAAAGGCCAAACATCTCAAGTAGTAGGATGATAGGAGGTGTTAGTTGCTGCATGGAGGGATAAAAGGATGCATTGTTCTCAAGGTTATGTAAGAAGTCTTCTATGAATTTTTGCAAGCTATCTTCATCTTCACCTAAGATGTCAATCTCATGGGGACATTCATTAGGAGAAGGAACATGAATGGGCTCAATTGTATTATGATCATCACCAAACACACAACTTGAGACATCAACTAAGGATTTTAAGGACATCCATATTTTATCAAAACACATGTCCATGATGAAAGTTTTTTTATTGATGAGGGCTACACCACTCGAAACCCACACAAAACACAACAATAGATACCAACACAAAAGATGCGAGACAAACAAAACTTTCAATTATTTTCAGAAAATGAAATTACAGATTCAAAACTTACAATGCTACAAACTCATGGGCTTGATTCATTACAACAAAATCAATTCTAAAAAACAAAATATTATTCAGAGCCATAATCTGCACTAATAGAGCCACCTTCTACAACCCCCACTTAACCCTTTTTATTTTACCCAATAAGCGCCCTAGAATGTTCTAGAAAGTTCAACTTTCCCTTTTGTTTTGGCGCCAAAAGTCTCACCATTTGATTTCTTGCCTAGGAAGAAATTTTAATGAAATTCACTTTTTAGTGGGCCAACTTCCCGAGGCCATAAATTTTGATCTGGGTGTCCAATAATTTTCTATTATAACATATCATTGGAAAGCTCTTGAAGAGATCTACAACACCAAATCGATCAAAGATTGGTTCGTCAACTTTTCAATTTGTTTTGAGGCCTCTAAGGTTTTCATATTTGGATTTGAAGCTGCATTGGAGAAATTTCTTGGGACAAACTTTAATATCTCTGAAACTGTGTAGGGTATTGAGAAGATTCTTTAGCAACCGAAAATGTTTTTCAGTTCCGTTCCTTGGGATAAATTTCCAGGTCCATACAAGCTCGTTTAGGTTGACTTACTAAAAATAGTAAGTGACTATTTTTCGCTTTTTTTGACTTCTGACTGCCTTACACCCCTCAAGTGCCATCATGAGACTCAAAACAACTAAAGAAAATAAGAAAAACACATTTTTTGGGTGATGCAAGATTGCCCCCTACACCATTGGATGCTCCCGCATCATTTATATGTCAAATGCAAGTATGAATGAAGTTTGATGCAAAATGTAAGATGCAAAAAGAATCATGAAATAATTTCTTTTGAATGCAAATTTTACTTTTGAACAATGCACTTGTTTTGATCAATTGACTTAAAGGAAAACAACTAGATAAAACTGTATCTTCTAAAACGAAAACAAATTTATGCCCAATTTTTTTAAAAATTACCTGTACAAGAACATATTCACCCAAGGATGAATGGGTCTTTGTACAGGGATTTGAAAATTTAAAATTTGAGTTTTTGAGTTAATGTTTAATTTCTCTGTTTTAGGTTGCAAACAATTTCTTTCAGTTACAAATTTTCAAAATTTGATGATTAGATTCACATACAATTTGATGGCAAAAGTAAACAAAATGACTACTTTTGAGATGCAATTTTTGACTAAATTTTTTAATTTAAATTATTGAAAGACACCCTTATGCAGATTACTATGTGAAATATATGCAAGATTTTTTATTTTTTGTGAATTTAAATGATGCAAAATACAAATTTGAAACCCTAAATGAGATGCAAAGCAAACTAATGCAAATTCTAGGTCTAGGGTTTTAGAGACTTCCAATTCAAAATTTATGAGGTACAATGTTGGGTTCACCAAAATGAAAGGAAGAAAAATGTAAGCGGCTGTCACCAATATGAAATGAATAAAATGTGTGTGATCTGGAGGTTTAAACACATTTACACTTTCCCTAATTTCATTAGAAAGAGAGAAGATCACAAAGGGATATGATTGAATTTCAACCTTGAGGTGAGTCAACCTTATTTTGGATCTTAGATCTCGACTTTCTTATGACAAAAATGACTAATTTACAATGTTTTAGAATGATTTAAAGTGCATTAACTAAATGAAAATTATATGATCTAACACTTGAAATACAAAGTTCTATGATAACATAAATGGAAATGACAATTTTGTGGAAGATTTGAGGAGGGTAGAATGGTGTGCACCTGTCATAAAAAGTGGGTTTTGAGCTCTGATTAGGGACTCATTCACCTAGGGGCGAATGGGTCTTAGCGTAGGGGTCTAAAATAAGTTTTTACAGTCCTATGATCTTTGATGTAAGCTTTTGATTTCTCCAATATTGATTGTCAAAAATTCGAAAATAAAATATGTTTTTGTAGCTTGACAACAATGATGACAACTTATGCAACTTTACAAAATTGCTCATTTGATTAACTTTCAATCCTTTTCACCTATAAATCTGCACATAAAAAATAAAAAATGTTTGTTTTTGGGTGAATGGTAGTTTTCCTTAGTCAAACCCCCATGTTTGGCAATTAAACTTTGATAATGAAATAATTATAAAATGAAGGAATTGATGAATGAACAAAGTTGTCACAACTCACCAAACCCTTAATGGCATCCCTTAGAGGACTAAAGCCAAACACATCGCTCTAAGGCTTAGATCTTGCATGAATTGGCTCGATTGATTGATGCTTGAATGCTTGAAACCTACATTACAATGTTAGCTCCAAAACATGACATGAACACACATGAAATTTGACATGATATGATTTTGATTGCTATTGTAGATGAATGATAAATCTACTCTTCAATGCTCCTGATAATAATATTCGCTCATATGAAACTTGGATTATGTGTGTCAATTCTCCTTAGATTTGAATTGATAAAATAATTATGTATTTATAGGTGTGTATCTAATTTCCCAAAAAATAGCTTCTAAAATCTGACACTTGAAACTTGAATTTGAATCATTAAAATGCTGCTAGAAACATATTTAAAAATGGGTCCTAGGACTCGGAGGGGACCCATTTGCCCTTGGGACTTAGGACCTAAGTCTAGGACACTCAATTTCCAAGTTGATTTAATTAATGTTGTCAATTATTTAATATAGGTTTCCCTTTCGAAAAACGGGAATAATAAGGCTTTGGAATGCAAAATTTGGCAAATTAGAAGCTTAATTAAGTCCAATTAATTAAGGGACCCAAACATGGTGTGGAATTGTAAGGGTATGCAACTTTCTACACTACAATTAAAATAAATAATTTATATGTAAATGATATTTTTCCATCAGATAGACACTTAGCTTCTAATTATCCACTCTTTTGGTACAATGGCATGACATGGTGGAGGAATATTTGTGCATGCTACTTGACTATTTTTGTGTTTAATTTTTAGGTAGATGATTTCTCTCAAGATGAAAAATCTTCTCATGATGTTGGATCTTCTCTTCTTACTCCCCCCATGGGTTGTGTGGGGTCTCTTATGCACTTGGTGTGACTCTAACAAGTTTTATTCCTTCTACACCATTGGTTCCTATTGGTGAGTCCAAACCACCATTTGACTTGATTGCTCAGTTTTCTACTCTTTTAACTTTGTCTCGATTTTAATTTTCTCCTAAGATAATTGCTCAATGTTTGGCTTCTCTAGTACAACACTCTAATTTTGTTGCGTCCATGGATGGGACCTATGTGGGGAAATATTGATCTTGCTTCCCAAGATTCGAGAAATTTAAGATAGTATTTCCTCAACAATTATACAAGGGAGGAAGATTTTTTTTCTCTAATCAATCCCTCAATATCATATTAGAGTGAAGGGTGTGAGGTTGAACATAGTTGGATTTGGCATTGTTTAGGCTAGATCCTTGGTTAGTCTTTTCTTGCAAGCTTGCTTCATAATATGGTTGGGACCCTTGTTTCCCTTATTTTGCATGTCCCATATCTTATGGTACTAGCTCTATTTCCTTTTTGGTTGCTTTGTTGTACAAGGGTTCATACCCTTTCAAAGTCTACATTTAACAATATCAAACACATAAAAAATTTAAACTAATTAAAAATAAATGGAATTAATAAGAATATTAACTTAGATAAATAGATTTGATATTGTTAATTATAATAATTATGAAAATTAAGTACGAGATATATGGGTATTTAGTTTTAAAATTCATGATATAAAAACATTGTTGATGTCATGTTGAATTCATTAAATGCTATTGTCTAAAGATTAATGCCTTTGGTCTAATAAGCATGTTAAACATTTATGCAAATTAAAAATTTGTGTGGTTCAATTCCAAGTTAACAAAGTTTGGATTAATAATTGTAATAAGTACATAAAAAATAAATATGATGGATAGGAGTACTTAATTTTAAAGTCAATGATGTAGAAACATCTAATGTAACTTTGAATCCATTCATTGATATGAAAAAATTAATGCCTTTGATTTGATGAGTTTGTTAAGGAGTGTACTAGCGTACAGGGTTTTCTTTTTAAGATTCAATCTAAGGCACGAAAAACATTTATAAAATTTCTTAGCCTTTTGAGTAGAGGAGGGAAATTATTGGTCTTCAAAAATTAGAATATACAAAGGGGGTGATAGACCTTTGGGCAACTATTCAGGAGTTGATCTTGAGTGGCATAAACTCAATTTGGCATACACAATTCATGTAATGTAGGTGTGATTTGAAAAAATGTGCATTAAAAACTTGCTCACTTTTATCTTCCCTATAGTTAGATGTGTCAAATTGGCATCATTTAGGATTTTCTCAACTTGATAGGTGAACTAGTTTAATGAAAATGAGAAATATTGAAGGCAATTATCACCAATACGAAAACCTTTATGTAGATGATATACATTTGATTATTTTTCCTTTTAGAAATTGAAATGTGTTCTAATGGTTTTTTCCTATAGTCTTCTAGATTTCGTCTTATGAAATTAATTGCATATTAAATGTTTAAAGTAACAATTGCAAAGAAACATGAACTAAGTTGGTTCATAATGACTAATAGAAATGGTTAGAAAAGATATACTCTGAATGTGAATATTTTTAATTTTATATTCAGTTTTACATTCCTTAGGATTGATCCAATTCAATCTTGAGTGGCATGCGGAAAATTTCTAGCCAAAATGATAATTTCAAGGTAGAGAATACATGCAAGTAAGTGTAAACAATGACACAATATGATGAATACATGGAAAATGCATGGAAATAGGAATAAAATGAGGGTAAATTAAGGTGGGTTGGGAGTGGGCCATGGACCAAACCAAGAATAAGAGTATGCCACTTGTAGATACATTACTACATCTAAGACATTCTATTAAGATATGAAGACAAAACTAGTATGGGTATGCAAATTTCACCATTAAATTTTGCCTGCACTTTGATATGCATGTGAATTTGTCATGAACATGCACAAGTATATGAAAATTCTCAATGAAGGTGAAAAGTAAATAATTAAACACTCATAAAGGACATTGTCTTTGGAAAACGATACACCAATTCTTCTTGCATTTTCTTTAGTATCAAAACTCCACCAAACCTAAAAAATAGAAAAAATAATATACAATAAGTAGCTCCTACATCATAATAAAAATAAACACAAAATACTACTAGTTGTAACTGAGAAAAGAGAAAAGAATAAAGAAGAGAGAAAACTGTTCTTGTAAAGAAATTCAGATGAGAGTACTTTGTGACATGTACCAATGTTGTATGGTTCCACTAGATGTGGCCATACGAGAAGGTACCATGCAAATTAGAAATGTGACATCCTTTTTTATTACATTTATGTCGACTATGTCCTAATTTTCTGCAATATGCATATTTTCTCCTTTCCTTCTTAGATGATTCCCCTTTTGAAGAGGAAAATAACTTAGGGGTATTTTTGATGGTGATTATTGGCTTTATCATTGTGTTTGAAGTCCTCATTATTATATTTGAAGCCTTTTGATGTTTTATGCTTGGATTAGCAAGAAGAGATTGTAGTTGGAAGGCTTCAATGTACCCATGTTTACTATTTTTTTCTACTCCCTGGTGAATGATATAGAAAATGCATTAAATGAAGGCACCTTGTATGTAGTACCAAGAGAATCCATAGTAACATAGAATTTGGAAACAAAAAATGAATAATCAAGATCAATTTTGGTAAGAATGAAATCTACGAGAATTGATCTTGGTCAAGAATTCCTAGATATTATCAAAAGGTCTATGGGATTTAAATTAATGATTTCACTAGTAATTTTAAATTCCTAAGTTCATCCTAATTTCCAAAAAAATCTCTAATTCAGTCTAAATATTATTTGGTATTTTTCAAGATTCAACATAGAAATGAAGATCATGAGAAATTGATTGACATAAAGTTTCATAAGCTTCATCTCTCTTATCAGGCCATTTTATCTTTTCTCTAGCACCTGTTAGTTCAAGATCTATGCCTAATGTGATCCTTTTTAACTTCAATTTTAACAATAGAAATTTCATTTATGACTTCCAGCCATGGTAATTATATAGTTCACTCAATTTTATCCATCCTTCTGTTTCATTTTGAATAAGTTTATGATGATTTTTTGTTCCCAATATTGCAGGAGAAGTGTGTGATAATCTTGTTAGCCAATTCACTGCAGGTTCTTATACCAAGAGGTAAATGAGCGAACCATTCTAGTGCTTGCCCTCCAAGACTGCACGAGAAAAGGCACATTAGATATGTGTGATTGTCAGCAACATCTATACAATCTTTTTGAAATGATCTCACATTCTTTATAGGGTCTCCTTTCCCCTTATATTTGTCAAATTTTGGCATGCCAAAGTTTGTAGGGGAAGATGGCATGTATATACTTTGATCAAAATGATAGGGACATATTTCCTCAATTACGTAAGTCTTTTTGGTCCCAGTAACCTGCATGTTTGTGATATGTTGTTGTAGGCTTTGTAATTGTTGAGTCAATATCTCTTTTGGAAATGGCAACATAGGAGATGTGCTCATTTGGGTATACCATGTTTGGCTCTGTAGAGGATTTGTGAATGGGTTTATGTTTTGATGGTTTGCTATTAAGTTGGAAGTTTGGGTGTTTTGGTTAAGTGTGTTGAAGTCACGGTATTGTGGCATAGGTTGTGTGGTTTGGTTAACATGAGATGTAAATGTTGGATTTGTGTTAGGTTGTTGTTGTGATGGTGGTTGGTTCAAGTTTTGATTTGATTCGAGAAACGTTCGAGTCTAAGTTGTGGATATGTTTGTGTTTTGTGAAGTGTGGGTCATGTTTTCCCATCACATAAGAAGGGTAGTGTTTGGTCTTTGATTTTGGTTTGGTGGATTTTAACTTGTGGTGTATTTATTCATAGTTATTGTATTAGAGGATTGTGTTGTCATTTGAGATCTTGGTGATGTGTGGTAAAGTGGGTTGGTGAACTATCATCCAAATGTTGGTGTTGGAGGTATGTTCACCCTTGTTATATTGTGGTTGTTCCCCCAAGTGGCATACTTGCAATCAATTTTTGTGAAGTGGAATTGTTTGATAGAGGTTTCATTGTAATGACACCTTGTTCTGAAGATGTTGTGTTAGGTGTTGGCTCCATTATGTTAGAAACATCAATGTTTTCATGAAGCATAGCTCCATGTTATGCAAGCAATAAAAAGAATCTGCGGATAGAAGTGCATCTATTATCCTCAATATTTAGGGATTTTGCAAAGGATTGTCGATCTCCTCTTGGGTTAGATATTGTTCCACATTGTTCAAGGTAAAGTCATTGTCAAAAGAAAATAGTGTATCTTCAGGTTGTGACCTCAGTTTCTCAATTGAGGATGACTCAAAGTGCTTCACAATAGTGAGATTAAAAGTAAGATTTCTTGAAGGATCCATTTGTTTTCTTTTTCTCTATGACCATGTTTCACACATATAAGACCTAATATGCTAAAGATGTTATTTTTTGGGATTTTTGTAAATTTTCAGATTTTGTGGTTTTTTCAAATGTTTTTGGTTTTTTAAGATTTTAAAGGATACAAAATGAGTATGAAATTATGTTATATTTTTAGGATTTTTGATTTAAAAGATATTTGCAAGTGATAATGGCCTTATGCTATGTTTTTTGGGATTATTTTAATTTTGAAAGGATACTTGGAAAATTAGGATAGACCAAGGTGATCAAAGGAAATATCTAGAACTCAAAAGGAAAAATATTGAGATGATGGTTGATAAAATTTGAACCTAAACTAGACTTATGAGTTTAAGGCCCAACTTGTTGATAGGGTGATAAAGGGTTGTGAAATCAAGATATTCAAAGGATGAATATAGTTGGATAAAAATCTGATAGATTTCCTAGTTTGAGAATGCAAAGGTTGATGTCTATGATGATGGATGATAAACGTTAACCTAAAGGTCTTTGGTCTTCGTGTCAAGCCATTGTGTTAATCAGGTTTGAAGTTTGGATCCTAAAAATGAACCCTAATTTTTTAGTTTGCATAGATGCGTCAAGGAAATTAACAGATGCGGTACAAAAAGCTTCAAAATGCATAACATAGTTTGATAGTTATGTTACAAAACATTCTCACATGCATTAAAAATTTGGACAATTGCATTGTAGGGTCAATTACGTTACTTTGGTTTTTCTCTAAGGTTTTTTAAATAGTCACGGTACAAAAAACTATAGATGCAGTACAACATAGAGATGCAACACAAAAACTTGCAATTGTGTGACTCTAGCTTGTGGATGTGTGAAAGAATATAGATGCAACACATAATTCAAGAAATGTGTGACTCTAGTTTTGTAGATGCGTAGCAGGCTACAAATGTGGTGTAAAACTCAACAAATGCATGACTCTAGTTTGTAGATGCGTAGCAAGGAACAAATACGGTGCAAAAGTCAACAAATATGTATTTTTGGATTATAAATGTGTGACTCTAGCTATTTTCCTAAAATAAGGTGTACTAAGTGATTTTTCATGTTTGGTTTTTTAGTTTTTGGATAGAATACCCTTAGAAAACACTTAAAAGATGGAACAACTATTTGACTCTTAACTCTTGGGTAATAAGGCTTAAGGCCCAAAGGCTAATGGCTTCACTAGTATATCATAATTGAAGACACTTAAAGACAAGGACAACCTAATTAATCAGATAGTTGTATGAAATTGATGTAGGCCCACTACATCGAAGTACTAATACTCCATGAGATCTAATAGAAATACCTTATCATGAAAGCAGATAGCTAGAATTCTAGTGGCACAGACCCAATACGACAACAAGCTCACCTTCCTTCTCTCCCTAGGAGACTATAAAAGCCAACCCAAAAGTTTATATCTCTACTTAAGAGAGTACGTGGTAACTTTGGGCATGATACTATACCCTTCACTAAACCAAGTTACGACTAAAGGCTCCTAGGATTCTAATTAACAAAGGCTTATTGTGGGGGTCTATCATGAATAGAGAGCCTATCTGTAAAGAGCCTATCTGTAATAGTCTGAGATTCGAGGGGTCTCCTTTGCTCTCCTCATCAAACATGTCTTGAGGGAGCAAGGGTCATGCAACTTGACTTCAAACAACGCTAGCCACTCTTTGGTGTACAAATTTTGATCTCTCCCTCTTTTATAGCCCGCTAGGAAACATGCTTAAAGTCAAACCCTGGGGTGATGAAATCCCCATGCAGGCCTCATACTAAAAATAAAAAGAAGCTATTACACATTTCTCTTACACCCAAGATCGCACAAGTGCATGAGGGGAGAGGATATGTACACAATAACTTGGGTTGACACGATTGTGCAAACACACCAAACACTAAAGATAATGGTTCTTTTTAAGCCCAAATTCAAATGTTATCTAATCTAGAAATCAAAGACACACAAGTTTGAAAAGTAAATACTTTGACCAACGAAATTGTACCAAATTAGTTAGTAGTTCTAAAAGATGTCTTTGTTAATTGAATTGCAATATACTAGATTAGTAGTCTAAATCAATTTCTTTTCCAAACGATCACCACAAAGTTACAAATAGACATCAGTAACTAGAAAACACCTAATCTACCTGAATCAGATTGCATGTAGAATAGAAATTGAATATTTTATACCTTTTTGATTCAACAGACAAATGTGTCACTGTTTTTGATAAATGTGTCATAGAAATAATTGCAGTGCAAAAAGCAGATAGATGCATCATAGGAAATGATTGCAGTGCAAAAATCAGATAGATGTGTCACAAGAAATAGTTGTAGTGGGGAAGCCTTCATATGCGTTACAAAACTTGTAGACACCAAAATCACCAAAAACACACAAAAAAACCTAGAAATGATAGATGCAAGGTTATGGTTCCACACAATTAATTTTCAATCCCTTGCAATAATCAGAAACACCAATTGTTAGTCGAAAAATTGAAAAATCTTGATTTCAGATAATTGCATTGCTAATTTCAATAGATGTGACACATAAATCTACACATGTGTTGCAGTAAGCAATTGTGTCATAGATAACAAATGCGTTATAAATCTCCACAAATGTGTCATTGCTCTTCAACAGATGCGTTGCACAGCTTGTAACTTCAAAAATTTATATTTCCTCATAAAATTTGTTAGTAATCAACACCGAGTTCACCAATTGTGTGGCAAACAATAAGGTTAGATGCAAGAATCATCAACAACAACCACAAAACCATTAGATTCAAGCAAAAGATCCTAATCTAATAATGAAGAACAAAAATGACATAAGAAACCAAGAAATTAAAACAATCAAAACAATACCTTCTTACGTCAACATTGAATCACCTTCATTATCCTTCTCAATTTTGCTTTATAAGCCTTTGTTGCTCTCAAATTTTATGTGTGCACAATTCAATAAGCTCAAATGAATGAATATGATAGAAAACTATCAAATATCATGGTTAGCTTCAAATGAAGATGAAGATTGGGTTTATAAAAAATGTTGGTTTGATGGACGGTGAAGATTTGAGGAAGAACTAAAGAGATCGACGATGAGAATTGATGAGAGGAATTGATTGATCTTTTAACCAATTGCATGATTAAGTGAATTGAGTGCACGAAGTAGTCAACTGATTGCATGATTTAGTTAAAAGAATTGATTGAGATGTTAACTTAAACTGAGTATTAGTGGACTTAATTAATTGATTAGTGGACTGAGATTGATTAATTGGTGGACGAAGAGTAAGTCTCAATCTGAAGATGAGTTGGAAATGCATGTGATTTAATAATTAATTATTAAAGGCATGCACGTAAAATGAATGAATAAATAAAATAAATAATTTAATTTATTTATGGAGAATCGATAATGTTGAGGAATTAAAGGATGAATTAAATAAATTAAACAATTATTTAATTTAGGAGAGAGATAATAGATATTTAAATAATAATTAATTTAATTAATTTAAACTTGAATAAAGATAATTAGTGATGTAATTAAATAAATGAAAATTATTTAATTAATCAAAGAAGAATAATATTAATACGAATTAATTAAATAAGATAAACATTATTTAATTAATAGTAGAATATGAAATTGGTAATAATTAAATAATTGATAATTATTTAATTATATGGATAAGACGAGAATTAGTGTAAAAATGTCACTAGAGGATCAAGACAATTTATAGTGTCTACAAAGTCTATATCATAATCATATAAGCCATTCACATGCTTGAGAAAGTTGTCTTTGATCATTTACTTAGAATTGTAAAGTTAATTTGAAGAGGGGCTTGATCTAGTAGAACTCAACTATAATGATTTGACAATCTCCCCTAATGTGTTTGTAAATATTGTTTTGATAGAATCAAGTAAAATGAAGACAAAAACAAACATATCTTTGCTACTACTTTTTATCCAATCATTTATGTAGGCCATAATTCATTTATGCACATCAAATTATATAAAACTTATAAATTTATAATGTTTTTCACACTTAAGACATTCATCTAACCATTGACATTAATTTTTAATCTTTAACAATTAAATTCTATGTAACATGAACACTAATTTAATCATTATTTTTAAGATTGAATACCCTATTCTCTATGTAATGATTAATTTATATTTAAAATAGATTTTATTAAAAATATGATCTTTTCACACTCCATAACATAAATTATAAAGCTTTTGATGAATATTTGCGTATAACTTTTTATATGAATTTACTCCCTTACACAAACATACATGCTAAATTTTTTGATAGATATTTGCATATAACTTTTTAGATGAATTTTACTTCCTTACACAATCATAAATACTATAATTCTTTTCTTTCACCATAAACTAATTAAACAAACATATCTATTTTTGAAAAATACTAAAAGACATGAGAGACATTTTTACGCTGAAAGTGTTAAACATGAAAGCAACGAGTATGTGAGTGAGTCTGTGTCAATAAAAACTCAACAAATTTAATTTGATGTTTTGGTGAAGATTAACTTTATGTTTAAATAAGAATAAGATAAAAACTAATTTATTCACCTTGATAAATTTTTTATTTACTTAAGATAAGAGTTGTTTTATTTTTCTTCACAATGTGAGCATGTTAACAAAAACAACTCACCACATATTAAAATATATTAAATACTGACATGTATTAATTAATAACAATGAAAAAGTATACGAAACAATAAATAGCCAACAAATATAAATTAAATAAAACTGAATTCGTGCCACCCAAAATATTTACATAGATAGAGAGAGAAAGGAAAAAATAAATAAGCATTCACAAAAATAAAACTAAAATGAACTATGGAACAATTAATAAATCTTAGGAAGAAAGGAAAAAATAATTATGCATTCACCAAATGAATGAATGAGATTTTAATATCGTCCATGAGACTGAAACAGTCTAAGAGACCGAGAATCGCAAAGAATAAACTACGCAAACTCCAAATTCTTCTCAATGCTGGACCATTTGTTATGAATTTTGACCAAAATGCTAACAGTCATGTTGATCTTCTCCTCATCGAATAACTCATGTAGATTGTCAATCCTTAAGTGGTCCACGTACTGAGTACGAAGATCCTCGTAGGCTGTGCACTCCTTGATAAAGTGCCATTCTGTCTCCAGCGCTCCTTTGCTACAAAACTTGCAAATTTTGTCCTCCCATGTTTCTTTAGGAATAGTCCACCTTTCAGTCTCACACCGAAGATGATGAGACTCGGTCCTCAACTGAGCAATTAACAACCTTGCTTTCCCTTTAATAGCTGCCCCTAAATAATTTTTTTCACCTTGTTCCCAAGTTGGGTTGAACTCTTTGACATAGTATGTTTTTTTCCGCCCAATCTGCTTTGTCCACATGACAGTCATGACTTTTTTTGTAATGTAATTTTTAATTTCTTCATTGGTGTTAGGACACTCATGCAAGTCGATGTCCCATTCACTCAACCATTTGACATTTTGCTTCATCCATGTTTTCTTCCTACGGTTTAAGACCTCTTTCACAACTGTTTTGGGCCAGCGGTGGTTATCCATGTTTTCAACCTTCTTTAAGTAGTTTAGCAAGCGAATTATAGCCGAAGCCTCCAACGGAAAGGTTCCCGATTCAACCAAGAGAATATCATAAGGGATTGAGGTTTTGACTTTAAGGTTGCAGGTGATGGTCTGCTTTTGAATTCTTTCAAGTTGTCTCCACTGATACTTTGACATGCTGCTACCCCACACTTCGCAGCCATAAAGAACCACCAGAGTGACTAGCAAACCAAAGAGGGTTTTCTTAGTCTTCCAATCCCAAAGTTCAACTTTCTTGCACCTATTTTGAAGTAAGAAAGAAGCTTTCCAACCTCCCTGTATGCTTTTGGTTCTACTAGTCTCCTAGTTGAGCTTATAGTGAAAGTCAATTCCAAGGTATTTGTATTCTTTTACTATCTCCAAAGGGTTGCCTTCAAAAAGGAAGTTATCATGATTCCTTTTCTTCTTTAGGGAAAAGATCATGATTTTAGTCTTTGTGGTATTCACTTGCATTCCCACTTCCCAACAAAAAAGATCTAAGACCTTCAAAAGTTCTTTCAAACCATGAATTGTGTAGCAATTAATAAATTTTAGGAACTGAGAAAGTGCCGTGTATGTATGTGCATTTAATTTATTTTTTCTATCATTTTACTTTTTATGATTTGCATATTTTTCAAAAAAAAATTAAATGTGAAAAAAGTAAATTTTAATCTGTAAGTCATAAATAAAATTTTACTTCAATTTTTACTTTCTATCATTTACAAAATTTTAAAATAAATAAATTTTACTTCTATTTTATTATGAAATTATTAGAAAAGAGTTTGCAAATATTTTATTTTTGAATTGTTTTTTAAAGACATATTTTTTTTATTAAGAAGGTTAAATTATTAATTATAAATAAATAAGATTTATAAATTAATATGTATTAATTTGTGATATATTTTTTTTATGAAATTAGTGTATATTAAAATTTCTCATATTTATAATACTTTTTTAATTTATATTTTATTTTTGAATAGTTTTTTAAAGACACTCATTGCTTTATTAAAAGGTTTAAATAATACATTAAATATATTTTTATACGTTAAATAGCATAATATATATTATAAATAAATTAGATTCATCATTTAATTTATATTAATTTTGTGACATAATTGTTAGGATAATTTGCATTAATTTTTCGTATCTAATTTTTTATAATTAAATTTATTAGATAGTTTTTTAGGATGCCTCACCCAAGATTAAATTTTTAAAATGAAGAATAACAAAGAGAACATCGAAGAGAACATGCTTGAAATGACATGAGACAATGATTTGAACAAATGAATAATACACAAAGAGAAGAAACAAAATGAGGGATTAAGGGGTTGAAGGTTTAAGGATTAGGGTAGAAGGTTGAGAAATTAATGGTTTAAGGGTTGAGGGATTAAGGGTTTAAGGGTTGGGGGTATAGGGTTGAGGGTGTAATGTATAAGGTTGAGGGTTGGTGGATTAAGGGGTTGAGGGTGTAAGGGTTTAAGGGTTGAGGGATTAGGATTGAGAGTATAGGGTTGAGGGTATAGGATTGAGAGATTAGGGTTGAGGTTCCAATGTATAGGGTTGAGGGTTGAGGGATTAAGGGGTTGAAGGTTTAAGGTTTAGGGTTGTAGGTTGAGGGATTAGAGTTTGAGGGTTGAGGGTATAAGATTGAGGGACTAAGGTTGAGGGATTAAGGGTTTAAGGGTATAGGGTTAAGGGTATATGATTTAGGGATTAGGTTTGAGTGCCCAATGTATAGGGTTGAGTTGTGAGGGATTAAGGGGTTAAAGGTCTAAGGTTGAGGGTTGAGGGATTAGGGTAGATGGTTGAGGGATGAAGGTTTTAAGGGTTGAGGTATTAAGGGTTTAAGGGTTCAAGGTTTAAGAGTTGAGGGATTAAGGGTTTAAGGGTTGAGAGATTAAGGGTTTAAGGATTGAGGTATTAAAGGCTTAAGGGTTGAGGGATTAGGGTAGAGGGTTGAGAGATTAAGTGTTGAGGGATTAATGACTTAAGGGTTGAGGGATTAGGGTAGAGGGTTGAGAGATTAGGGTTGAGGATTGAGGGTATAGGGTTGAGGGTATAAATTTTAGGGATTAGGGTAGAGGGTTGAGGGATTAAGGGTTTAAGGGTGTAGAGATTAGGGTTTAAGGGTTGATGGTTTAAGGGTGTAGAGATTAAGGTTTAAGGGTTCAACAATTAGGGTTGAGTGTTGAGGTTATAAGGTAGAGGGTATAAGGTTGAAGGTTAAGGGTTTACAATTGAAGGATAATGTTCAAGGTTGAGTGTCTAAGGTTAAGTGTATAGGGTATAGGGTACAAGGATGAGGGTTGAGGTTGTAGGGTTTAGGGTTTAGGGTTGAGGTTTGAGGGATTAGGGTTAAGGGTTGAAGTTGTACAATTTAGGGTTTATGGTATAGGGTTGGATTGATGGATTAAGGTTGAAGGGTTGTCTGTATGGTTTAGGGTTCAAGTATAGTGTTGAGGGAGAATGTTCGAGGTTGAGGGTGTAGGGTTAAAAATTGAGGGTATGGATTGAGGGTTGAGGGTTTAGGATTGAGGGATGAAGTATAGTGTTAAGGGACAATGTTCAAGGTTTAGGTCATAAGTTTGAGGGTATAGTGTTGACATTTGTTGCTATTTCACTTGTTAAATCATTGGATGGACTCAAAATCTCACCACCATTTGCATATGATCGCTATGAAAAAATGAAAACAGGGAAGTAACTCACCAAAAGGAGAGCTAAGGAAGAAAGACTCAAATCTTTGGAAGCACAATAAGTTTATGTGATGAATAAATTATCGGATATCTTTCTTCTATTAAACTCTATTGATATAGCATGAAGATTATTTTTTTGATTTAATGTGAAATTTCTCATTCAATATTTGCAAAGAATAATTTTTTTTTTTCAAACACATACTAAAGTAATATTTTACATACGACATTGCAAATGCTGCTAGCTTATCTATCTTAATATATTAATCTATATATTATACGCTGAGAGATATCATTTTCAAGGAGTATTTTCGAAAATGATGTCTCTCGGTGTATAATATATAGATTAATATATTAAGATAGATAAGCTAGTATTATTTAAGAATTAATATTTGTAGTTTACTTAAAGAACTATTTTTAAAAGTAGGTTTTATTATTGCATCAATAAAATAATAAATTATACATAAATATATAATATTTATTATACTTTTATAAAAAATAAAATAAAATAAAACATAGAATAGTAAAAATAGTATTTTAAAAAAAAAATTGTTATGTAATATGAAGTATTTTTCCTACTCTTTAATAAAATATTTTTAAATCGAAAGTAAAATAATATAATATATTGAAAACTAAAAAAATAGAGTTAATACATTTTATATTTAAAATTTAAGAACAACAATGTTAAGTAAGAAAAAATATTGATTTATAAAAAATTGAAATTCATATATTTTTATAAAATTATTTTTATTTTGAAAAAGAACAATGAAATCATATATTACTTTTGAAATTAATATTAATAAAGATTTAAGTATTTTTCGTAAGTCAATAGACTCTCAACAATGATAACTTTCAACATTTTAATTAATAGAGAAAAGTCCTGTCTACAATTCAAAGAAAAGGGAGAACCTCTTTCAGTGCAACTTGCAAGTGTGGGGTAGGTATCACGATTGACGTCAGATAGTTTTGTGCCTATCACATGAAAGCACGCTCAATTTGCCAGGCGTGCGAGTACCTCTCAAATGGGTAAAGTGAAAATAAAGCCGAAATAGGTATTCAGTCTGACAAATGTAGCTACAGCAGACGGACCTTGAAGTTTTGAGCAACCGACGCGTGTCAAATTCTATCCCCGTTCAGTCAACTACTCAGCCCTGGGAGTCTTCACAATTACGAAATGTTGACAACAAAACTAAGTGAAAAATTAACTGCAGTTTAGTTTAATTTGAACTCCGATTTTGATTATTTCCAGTTTTAAACCCCAATCGGTCAAAAGATTGAATCCCAACGATAGCGGCGTCTAAATTCACAATAAAACAATAAAAAGGATTTAAGAGATTTTAAAACAGAACTGAAAATAACCGCGTTATGAGATTTTAAGTAAAAGATCCATAAAATGAGACAGGATTTTAGAAATTTAAAATAAAAGCTTAAGAAAATTGGAAAAGATTTGAAATTTTTTCAATAAGAGCTGAAGAAATAAGAAATTGACAGATATTAAGAAAGAGTTTACGAAAATGTAATATTCAAGAAAATATATGTAGGAGCTGAAGAATACGAGAAAATATTCCAGACTTTTTTGAAAAACACGAAAACAAGAACAAAAGCCGAAGAAAATGAGAAACGATTTGACAGATGTTTTATACGTAAAGCCGAAGAAAACGAGAAAAGATTTTAGAGCTTTCTGTGTGATTTTAAGGTCTGGTGGGTGTACAGATCGAGTCTGGGCGGGTTGAGGAAGCCGGCGGTGAATTCAAAGAAAACAGCTTTTGATGTACAAGAGAGGGAAAAACTTGAGACGTTTGAACAGATTCTAAGGCGTGTTTAGGCACGGAAGGAATCTTTGAAGAAAGCAGCGTTGAATACAACAGGATATGAAGTTTTGATAGTTTTTTAATGCATGCTTTGTACACGGATCGAACCTCCGCGTGGCGGAGTAAATAGAGTTGAAAGCCCAAGAACACCATAAAGATTTTTAGATTATTTTAAGCGAGGTTTCCTGGATGCTGCGATGGCGGAATAAACGGCATGAATATTCAACAAGAAAACAGCTTATTATTTTGAGAGATGGTAAGCTAGTTTAAAGTTTCTGAATTCTTGAAAACTGCGGTAAATTTACAAGGAAGTAATAAATATTATGAAAGGTTTCAAGCGGAAACAACGATAAGTGCAAAGAAGACGATAGCAGATTTTGATTTAGATTTTAAGGTCTGAGAAAACGGAGTTAAATGCATAAGAAAAGAAGATACAGAAATGCATGCGTACAACCGGCTGTCAAGCAGCGCACACAGCTCGCCATCGCCACCGTCTTCACCGAGGCGGTCTTCGCCGCGTTTGCGGCATGGCAGAAACAAGAGCGGCCGCATGCAGGGCGGTGTCGGTCCACCCCTGCCCGCCCAGACGTTTATGCAAAAATTCGCGTGGCTTTTGCTCTCTGTGCTTCTGAAGCGTCACGGACTATTTTTGTTCGCACCGCTGATTTATATTTCAGGAATGTTGCTTTACATGGGGACGGTGTCCTTTGATGCTGGAGAAGTCGTCAGGCATCATCGTGCGCCGGGGTCTGTGTATAAAAGCCCGAAAGTTTTCGAAAATCTCTGGCCTGCAATGCAAATTGACAACGAGACGCACAACACGGTTCTTGCCTGATCTTTTGATGCATTTTCTTTCAATTTCTCTGAATCGACGAAAACAAACAACATAAATTTTTGAAGTACTTTAGGTTTTGGTTTTCTGAGAATTTTGAAATAGTTTGGCTGGCATTTTTCTTTTCTGAATTTTATTTGAATTAATGAGAAGAACAAAGAAAGAAATATATAATATTCTAGTTTTATTTGAACTGCCGAAAGTAAGAATGGGAAATTGAGATATTTTAAGTTTTATTTTCTGTTGGACTTTATTGGAATTGATGAAGATAACAGGCAGAAAACTTGAAATAATTTAGTTTTTTTGATTAAGGGTATTTTTTCTATACCGTGTAAGTAATTGTGGATTCTTCTGGATTCGACTGTGTAGACGTATTTGTGTCTGACGTGTCTGATATCCATACCCAATCCATCTTCAGGGAGAAGAAGATTACGTTTTATTTTTCTGTTTGATTTTTATTTGAATTGATGAAAATAACACAGAAAAACTGAAATGGTTTGGGTTTTGTTCTTCTATTTGAGTTTTATTTAAATTGATGAGAACAACTCATAGAAAATTTGAAATAGTTTAATTTTTTTTTGGCTTAAGTGTAGTTTTCCTCCTGTTTGAATTTTTCCAAATTCCACCGTGTAGAGGTAGTCGTGTCCAACTTGTTGGATCTCTCTTTTTTATTCATCTTGAGGGAGAAGAAAATAGCTTTTATTTTCTGTTAGGAGTTTAATTTGAATTGATGAAAATAACACAGAAAATTTGAAATAGTTTAGGTTTTATTTTTCTGTTTGTGTGTCAGAGCTCTCTACTGGATCCATTCGTAAGTGGAAGAAGTTTGGGTTTTGTCTTTCTGTCTGGGTTTTTTTTGAATTGATGATGAAACAAGTACAATGTTTTTTAAGTGGTTTAGGTTTTCAATTTAAGTTTGTTTTTCTGTACCGTAAAAAGTAAGTTTTTAGTCTTTTGAATTCCACTGCGTAGAAGTATTTGCATCTCAGTTTTTGGATTTTTTAAATAAGTTAAGGTTTTGTTTTTCTGTTTTAAGTCTTATTTTATTATACGCTTTTGGTCCGGAGCTATGAATCGGTGAGGTGACAAATAAGGGACCTCATCCTCAATTTAAACATTCAACAATTACACACCTCAGTGAGGTTTGAACCTTGATGACAATAACAACACCACAACAATTTAACTATCAAACGATGCCACTATTGGCTCTGTTTGAGTCTTATTTGAATCAAGGAAAACAAGAACAAAAAATTTGAACTAGTTCAGTTTTTATTTTTGTGCTCGAGCTTTATTTGAATTGGACAGACAGAAAATTTGAAATGGTTTGGGTTTTTAATTTTAGTTTAGTTTTCCATGGTATGAAAGTAAGTTTGGATTCTTCTGAATTCGATTGCAAGAAGTATTTGCGTCTCTTTTTTCAGATATCTCCACCCTTCAAGGAGAAGAAGTTTAGGTTTTGTTTTTCTGTTCGAGTTTCATTTGAAATGACTAAAACAGTGCGCATAAAATTCAAAATAGTTTAGCTTGAGTTATATTTGAATTAATGAGAACGACTCACAGAAATTTGGTATAGTTTAGGTTTTTTAATCTAAGCTCAGTTTTCCCTCAATGTGACAATAATTTGGATTCGTCTGGATTTGACAGTGTATAAGTATCTGTATTCCACGTGTGGGATTCATGTGGTGGGTCCATCTCAAGCTTAAGTTTTACTTTTCTGTGCATTTTATTTGAATTGATGAAAGCAACGCACAGAAAGCTTGAAGTAGTTAAGGTTTTATTTTTCTGTTCAAGTTTTATTTGAGTTGATGGAGACAACACATAAAACTTGAAAAAGTTAATTTTTTTTATTCAAGGTTAGTTTTACTGTGGTGTAAAAGTTAGTTTGGATTCTTCAGGTTTTGACTGCTTAGAAGTGTTGTGCCTTACGTTTCAGATTTCTCACCTGGATCCATCTCCTGGAAGAGGAATTGTAGGTTTCATTTTTCCGTTTGGATTTTATTTGAGGTACAAGTTTTTTCCATTTTGGATAAGTCAATCTTAAAATTTTGCTACATTTGAGAAGCTGAAATCTTTATAGCAATCAGTGCATCGAAAATCAATGAGATCTTTTTAGCTTTACCATGACAATATGCGTTTAGGCCTTTAGGCATACTCCTCTCTGATGTAGGAGGGATAGTGTTACAATCAATAAGGCTATACAAATATTTGTATTTTATTGTTCAATTTTTTTTGTTTTGGTAAAATTAAAAATTATAATTCAGGAAGGCAAAAATTCCATAATTACACTATTCACTTGCAAAGATAAACATTCATCCAAGGGCACCAGCATTATAAGACAGCAAGCATGAAAAATAGCACAGGGGTTGGAGATCCTCCTCAATATCATTTTCTGACTTGACATCTGTAGCTCTCCAATTCTCTGGCTTTTGTGGAAAACCCAATAATGAAATTGCTTTGGCATGCCAATCAAATCATTAACCAGTGTATGCAGGTTTTCATGAACATCTTCTAGATCACAACATTAGTATCAATCACCATTAGAGTGTCCGACTAATTTCAAGAAGCCTTCTTCTTCTTTCCGCTTCATGTTCCAGGTGAGACAGGTTGCTGTTGGTGTTATCAAGAAGCTCATGGATGGATATAGTAAGATCCTGGATTGAAGCCCTATCTTGAGAGACTTCTGGAAAATACTCATCCAGTTGTTCATTTTCTTGAGAGAGGAGCACAAATTACCAGAATTCTCCTCCTTTGAATTCCTACTCAGTACTCAACAAAGGATCTTTGCTACTGAAAGGAGCAGCATCAGGTTTTCCAATGTATTCTCAAGAAACCTTCAGGTTCTTAGAAGGAGAATGGTCCTGAAAAAGTGCTTTCCTTTTGCCCTGGACTAGGAACTTGACTGAATATCCTTCAACTTTTTGGCAATTGGATTGCCAGGACTGGAATAATCATGGTGCAAACTTCCAAGTTTTCAACCTTTGAGTACTCTAGGTATCAGAAACACGATGGTAGTGCCTTCTCAAGAAACCTGGAGATGGGAGAGGGATGGGAAGTATTTAAGGAGGCTTCAGAAGCATTCTGCAAGCCAGTTGAGGTAGTATTTCATTATTCAATTTAGTTTTGAGGAAATAGGTTTAATAAGATTAAACTTACCTATATTTGGCGAGTTCCTCTGAATTTGTGAAAACAAGAGCATTAGATAACTTATCTTGAAAACAAGACTTTACTGAAAAAAATACACTGCACACCGAAAATTCTTGTTTTCACAAATTATGCATTTCAAATAACTAAAATTGGATCTGTTGTTACAAGCTTATGCAAATTGTCTGCACATCTCATCCACTTCCTTACCTTCTCACAATTCTTCTTTGAAAATAAAGGATATGAATTTTGTAACGAACTTCAAATTCTTTTTCTACCTTAGGTGAATATTTTGTATGAAAATAAGGCTACCAGCTAGTAAGTTTAGCTCTTCTTTCTAAGATTAAAAAGGGATGCAATCATACAGCCATCCGTAAGTGTTAGCTGGCCTACTTACACTTATATTTTGCTTTTAGATAACACATACACACACTATATGCAATGTCCAAAGTTTAATAAAAAAATTCCATCGAAATGGATTAGCTGATAGAATGGAAGGCACAATATCTACATTTTCTTCTAATTAATAGTATAAGACATAGTGTTATGTACATTGCATCCTAGATCAATATGAGGAGATGACTATTGTGTTAGCATGTATGCATGCCTATTCAATCATTCAAAAAATTCGTGAGCACATTAATTATTCATCTGGCATTATTGTATGGGAGACGAGATACTATCTCTAGAGACATGCTATGCCATGCAATGACCAGACTATTCCCTTTATCCCATTGTGTGGAATATTTTGAACATAAGTGTATTAGATTTGGTATAAAATCTTCTAATACCAAGATTTGGCTATGGATATAGCCACCCAAGATCAAGGAGTTTCAATGCAAGCACAAGAGAGACCCACCATGAGAGAATGATCTTATTCTATCAAAGGATGCAAATATACAATATGAATCATTATTCATTACAATAAGAAACCCTTGCATATATAGGTAAGAGTGAGACATAGGCCAACACAAGATTATAAGATGCATTCTAATCTTATGACTTGAGACATAAAAAGTGAATGCCTTAAGAATGCCCTCAATTACTTAAGTAGACAAGAGAAAGGGAACTAAGAGGGTAACTTATATACTCCATTCACACCAACACCCTCCCCCTTAAATGCAACATAGGGAGAATGAGTAAACATGCACAAATGCAATGATGGGTCTTGCTACAAGGCTTGATGAAGTATCCATGTACAAAATAATGTCTCACAAATGGAGAAAAGGAGAAAAATTCCTCTCCAAAAGAATGAAAACACAAGATGCTTTGTAAGGTATGAGAACGATAATAACCAATGTGAGGAAAAAGGTCCTCCCCATTCCCCTTCCATAAGAGAGAAGAGAGACCATGCAGCCCCCCCTCAATGTAGAATCTCTTGAATTGATGTTGGCTGCTCGACAATGATTGCTAAATATGATCCAAAATTATCGAACAACATTTTTCCCCTAAGGAAGAAATAGAGCCAAAGATGTATGCATGATGTCTTTCCATTCTTGAAAGAAATATGAGGGAAAAAATCTCATGATGTATGATGACTCTCAAATGTGGCCATGTGAGTGTCAAAAAGTTCCACAATCAAATTAGGAGTCACATGCCTAACTAATGAAAGTTACAATCTACAACCTTGTAGAAATAGATGTAGAACAAAATCCAAAGATTATGTTGAATTCTTTGGATGTTGCTCAAGAATCTCCAAGCCAATGCCAATTTGTGACAAATGAATAGGTTGAGAAAGAACAAGAGAGCCTGAATGTGCCCTCATGACATTTGAAGAAGATGATGCAACTCCATAGAAGCTAACATCAAATAGGAGGTGAATGTCCTCAATAATGTTCCAAGTTTGCAAGATGGGACTCCCAAAACAAACATTCAATGTTTGTCAAGTACTCATTCCAAGTAGCTATATATGGAAAACAATGTATGTCTTGTTGCATGGAGTCATGGGAAGCCCCATCTGAAGCAACATTGAACTCTAAAGAAGTGGAAGATGGAATATCAACACGTCTCTAGAATCCGAGATGATGAAAGAACACTAAGTTTCATGTAAACATATTATATCTCTTCACACTAGATGCCTGTGTGAACATTAGTTGAAGGAATGCTATGCCCTTAATATTAGTGTACATAGGCTTATGAATAGTCGGCTTGTGGCTATCTTAACTCTTAATTAAGTCATATTATCATTATTATATTGTTATTTAGTTATTTAGGTTGGCCTAAGGCTTATATAGGGCTATCTAAGTCAGCCTATGTGATATCCTAGGCACAAATAAGGTATATATAGGAGGTAGTGAGTCTTATTTCCTCATCATATTGCGAATTGTGTTCTCATTGGAGATATTTGGAGGTTTTCCCCCTTGAAGTGGCTTGTTATTCTTAGTTATTATCAAGTATTTGTAGCATATTTCCTACCATATTCTTCTATTGTGTAAGTTATTTCATAACAAGTGGTATCATAGCATGATCTTGGCACCGTAGAGGCAATGCGTTTCTTAATATTGGAGATCATTTTGGGAAGACCATATCTCTCAAATTTTGGTGAATTTTTCTCTAATTTTTAAAGGGTTTTTGAAGAACATATTCAAGAAGCTACATGCCAGATTTCAAAGGAATCGGCTCAAAATTGAGCGATTTATTGAAGAATTAGGGTTTCTACCCAATTTATTTTGGAAAGTGCATATCTCCCAAATCCTGCAGAATTGGTTCCTTATTTTTAATGAGTTTTGAAGAAGTAATAGAGAAGCCTACACTCCAAATTTAAGAGAATTTGAAGTAGAAATAAGTGATTTATTGCAAAACTAGGGTTTCCAGAAAATTCGTTGTCAAGGCTACAGAACACCTAACTTTTGGGAGATTTTTTTGGGAAGTGCGACCTAGGCCATGGTAAGTTACAATAAAACTTTTAAATATTTTGAATTTATTTGTGTGATTTATTGCAAAATTATTTTCTACCATCATGATGGGGCTTGCAAAAAGAGGCAAAAAGAATGCTACCACATTGGGGAAATCTTCAGATAAGGATGAGTAGAAATTGAGGATATTAACCCTAATGATGAAATCGACAAGGTCAAGGGTGAAATATTTTCATCCATTAGGAATGACATAATGAATTTTCTGAGAAGTTGGACATGATTATTCAGGGGATGAAGTATAAGGGCAAAGATTCACCTAGTAGGGTGGAAAATAATACTTTTATTGGACACAAATTCCTTGGCCTTGACTTAGATTTCAAGAAGGATCATTCCTTTAATAATCCTATGCCTAGGCAATTTATACCCAAGTTGGATATGATAAAGTTTGATGGCAAGGATCCAACCAATTGGGTTTGCCAAATGGAGTAGTTCTTTGATCTTCATCATGTTCCTAATCAACAAAAGGTGCTATGGCATCATTATACCTGGAACCTAATCGATTTATTTGGTATCGTTGGTTATGTGATGAGAAGTTGAAAGAAGGGTTGTGTGGTCACATGGTCAATTTTTCAAGAGGAACTTGGTACCCATTATGGAGATAACTTTATAGATAGCTACTTTTGCCAACTCACTAAATTAAAGAAAATAGGTATGGCCAAAGACTATATTCAATGGTAACGAATGGGCAAGTGTGGTTACCATAATGAATTGTATGTTAATAAGTTATTAGGTTGAATCTCTCCAGCCAAATCTTTTTTGGGGCGGGGGGGCCTAGCTCGATTGGCTAAAGCATCCTATTGTAGGCAAGAGGTCACGAGGTCTAGTCTTCCCCCAAACCCGTGGTACCGGAGGGCGTGTTGCGCTAGCACCACCGGTCATGTGAAAAAAGTTTACTAGGCGCACTACAGTTTATAGGGGGACGGATACCCGACCGATTCTTGCAGTCCAAAAAAGAAAGAGACTATATTCAACAATTTCAAACCCTTTGTCTAAGAGTGGAGAATGTGACAAAAGAAAATTTGAAGGAATTATTTCTAGGTGGTTTAAAGGATCACACAAAATATGAGGTAGGTTGTTCCAACGACAATCCTTATTGCAAAGAATACTAATGCAAGACAAGTTGAGGAGAAGATTTTGGCCAATAGGTGACAAGAGATTGTAAATGCAAGCGAAAGGAGATCTCCTACACATTCATTACCTCAACCTACTAGGTTGACTCCACAACAAATTGAGGAGAAGAGAGGAAAAGGGTTGTGTTTCAATTGTGACAACAAATATAGTTGAGGACATGAATTCAGTGAAAATAAATTGTTCTATATTAAAGGTCCGAGTGAGGAAGAAGAGGAGGAACCAATATTAGAGGGTGATAGGGAGTTAGATGGAATCACATGATTCCCAACCAATCATTTCTTGTCATGCACTTCCAGGTTTCAGCGCCCCACAAAATCTCAAGGTAGTGGGTTTCTTAAAGAAGCAAAAAGTTATAGTGTTGATTGACTCAGGTAGTCCTCATAATTTCATCAACAAAAAGTTGGCTACTCGTCTAAATTGTTTTATATATCTAGCTCTAGAGTTTCAAGTCTTGATTGTAGATGGGTGGTATTGTTAGTTGTTTTGAAAAATGCCATAGCATTAAATTATCCATGGGAGATTATCACCTTGATAGCCCAATGTATGCTATCTCCATGCATGCAACAAATATTGTTTTGGGAGTACAATGGCTTACTACTTTGGAAGCAATTAAGATGAACTTCCAAGAACTATTCATGAGATTTCAATCAGAAGGAAAGATAGTAGAGCTAAGAGGGTTGAAGGCAAAGTCCCCACAAACGGAAAGCTCTCATCAAATGCAAATGTTGCTTAAGAAAGGAGTTGATAGATTTGTGACCCAATTTTGTTCATTAGAAGTCTCTCAATCTAATGCTCCCACCCATCTAGGTTTACGAGCAATCGTTGATCGACACTTAGTGGTTTTCAGAGATATGCCTAAAAGACTTCCTCCTAAGAGGGATCAAGATCATGTCATACAACTAGTTCTAGGGAGCCAACCACTCGACATCAAGCTCTACAGGTACTTGTATATTCAAAAAAGTGAGATTGAAAAGATTGTGGAGGAGATGTTAGAGGCAGGAATTATTTGGCATAGCCAAAGTGCTTACTCCTTGCTCGTGGTGATGGTGCATAAGAAGGATGAAATTTGGTGCATGTGCCCAAACTATAAAGTTCTCAACATGTACACTATCAAAGATAAGTTTCCTATTCCAGTTGTTGATGATTTGCTGGATGAATTAAATGGAGCTATGTATTTTACAAAGTTAGATCTTAGATCAGGTTATCACCAAATTCAAATTAAGGAAGAAGATGTTTCTAAGACAATATTTAGGACTCATGAGGGTCATTATGAGTTTTTGGTTATGCCATTTGGTCTTATGAATGCATCGTCTACATTTCAAAGTTTGATCAACTCCATATTTTAGAAATTCTTGAGGAAGTTTGTATTAGTTTCTTTGATGATATATTGATTTATAGCAAGACATGGCAAGAACACTTGCATCATATAGATCAAGCATTACAAGTTCTTGAAGATTGTCAACTCTATGCTAAGCCATCTAAGTGTGCTTTTGGTCTCAACGAGGTGGAGTACTTGGGACACATAGTTTCGCATGGAGTAAAAGTGGATCCTAACAAAATTAAGACTATCATGGAATGGCCTATTCCCAAAACCATCAAGAAATTGAGGGGTTTCTTGGGATTGACTGGATGCTATATGTAAGAAGCCTTCCCGGATGGTGTAAAGTTTTTCAATTGTTTTCAGTTTGATAGATTAAACATTTTATCAAACTTAGAGCATAATCATGTATGTATTGATTGACATTCAATATGTAAAGCAGATGCAAATCTGAGAATCATAACTAAGTCATTCCAAACTTCATATATGACTGATTTTTACAACATAACCGCTCAGAAATTTATATCAGACATACATTCTCAGAAAGGAACCAACTATGAGCAGATTATTACTTCTATCACCTTTGGAGGTATAGTGACACTTACTGAGCATCATTTGCAACAAAGATCACATATACAATGCCCAGATTGGGTACAGCAGTGAATAATCAGAAGTTACAGTACTCAGAATTACTACAGAAAATACAATGAGGCCCAAGAAACCAAGAACCTGGTAGTACGTGCAGATCTGGATTGTCAACAGCAGTTTGTTGAGTGCTCGGAACTCACAAAGATGGCCACAATATGCTTTAAGATTCCTCAATGCCTTCCCTAGTAGCTGCTAACACACCAAATTCACCACGTGTGGGTCCAGAAAGCATGAAACCCATGAAATAAGGTCATGTCCAAGTCTGAAATGCAGCACTTCTACCTTCAAGATGCTCATGACCTCCCAAAAGGCTCCAGAGGTTCACCTTCAGGTTTGTACAGCTGCTAACAAATGCACCCAGGTCAATAAATGATCTCTGTCCACTCTTCTGGAAGCCACGATCTTCCTCTGTATGTCCACGATTAGCTTTGAGTCCTCCTTATTTTCCATGCAGAGCTTCAAACCCTCACAATATCAATAACATGCTCAGCAAAGAGAAGCATATAAAATTATTACCAAACAAACTCAGCAAGGCAGCTAGCAAATAGTTGAATACATGAACCCCAAATGCCTATCATTCCTTGGTAATGTTATTACTCAGACCAAGCTTAGTGAGGGATATCGCCTTTGTTGCCAAACAAGAAGAAATCGCCCAGCTGCAAACCCTTGTTCAAACCACTGAAGTAATATTCGCTCACCAATTTTGTCTCTGAAAGAGACTCATAAAATTGCCTTATCGCCCAAGTAGAAGACTTGAATGATCTCCTCAATGAACCAGCTAGGGTGGAATCGTTTGACCACCGAAACCGGATGCCCTAGGGTTTCCCTGTCCTCAACACCAAGAAGCTTTGAGAGCTCTCCAAATGAGAAGTGAGAAATAAACAAGCATGAATGAAAATGAGCCTCCAAATCTCCTTTTATATTTCTCACTTTAATTTCCCGCTCAAATATAATAAAGTGATTTTATAAAGTTACTTTTTTAATATTTCACTTGAAATCACTTTATAGTATATTTAATTAATCACTTAACATTACCTTTTAAACTTTTGTTTTTCCCACCAGGTAATATTAAATAATTAAATAAATGAATTTCCTTATTTCGCCTTTAACCTTCGGGGATTAAAAAGGCTAAATTAGCATCCTAAGTGATCATAGAGAAGGGGACATTACACTATAGAAGATTTGTTAAGAATAATTGCTATATAGCAGCACCCCTCACAACTTTATTGAAGAAGGATGCTTTTCATTGGAATGAGTCCTCTAATGCAACATTTGAGAGATTGAAGGAGACTATGTGTACAACTCCAATGTTTGCCACTCCAGACTTCACCAAAGATTTTATTGTGGAATGTGATGCTTCAAGAAATGGTATAGGAGAAGTGTTCATGCAGGAGGGTCGACCAATTGCTTTTGAGAGTCACCAATTAAAGGGTAAGAATCAACTCAAACCTATTTATGAGAAGGAAATGCTAGCTATTCTTCATGTAGTAAAACAATGGAGGCCTTATCTAATGGGTAGACACTTCAAGGTTAAGACAAACCGTGATAGCCTAAAATATTTTTTGAAACAAAGATTATCTTTTGAAGAGCAACAAAAGTGGGTCACTAAGATGTTGGGATATGACTTTGAGATTGTATATAAGAAAGGGAAGGAAAATGTTGTGGCAGATGAACTTTCTAGGAAGGATGAGAAAGAGGAAGCTTTATTGTGTGCCATTTCAATATAACAAGTAGATTGGGTGGTAGAAGCCAAACTAGAGTGGTAAAATGATGTCATTACAAGTAATCTCAGTCAACAGTTAAAGAGTGATCCTAGTAGTTTAGATAAGTTTTGTTGGAAGGGAGATACTTTGTGGTATAAAGAGCGATTGTATCTCTGCAAGAATTCCACTCTTAAACACAAGATTCTCACAAAAATTCATCAGTCTCCAGTTGGTGGTCATTCAAGATTTTTGAAGACATATCATCAAGTCAAGCAAGATTTTTGTTGGGAAGGGCTAAAAGGGGATGTTAAAAAATTTGTGGTTGAATGATTGGTTTGTCAAAGAAATAAAAGGGAGACAATTGAGACATCGTGTCTCTTGCAGCCCTTAGTTATTCCTAGCCAATGTTGTGAAGAGGTATCCATAGATTTCATCACATGGCATTTGAAATCTAAAGGTCATAATCTCATCATGGTAGTAGTAGATTGCCTTACTAAGTATGCACATTTCATTGCATTATCACATCCTTTTACAACAAGTATAATGGAAAATGCTTTTTAGGAGAATAATAATATACAAAAGCTACATGGTACACCTAAGGTTATTGATAGTCACTGTGATCCTATCTTTACTAGTCACTTTTGGACAGATTTATTCACATGTTTGGGTACTCAATTGGCTCATAGTTCTTCATGCAAACTTCAATTTGAGGGGAAAACTGAGGTTGTTAATGAGTGTTTGGAAGGATATCTACACTGTTTCACTTCAGATTAACAATCTCAATGGGTAGATTGGCTACCACTAGCCGAATAGTGGTATAACACTTCCTTTCATAGTTCATTAAACATGTCTCTATTTAAGGCACTATATGGATATCAGCTTCCTTCCATCACATCATCATTGAAAGCGTCACCAAGAGTTTAGGTAGTGGAGGACCACTTGCTTCATCAACAATAGGTACTCTTAGGACTTAAGGAGAATTTAGCCATGGCACAAATCAAATGAAGGAGCAGGTAGACCAACACTGTAGTGAAAGAAGTTTTGAAGTTGGGGATTAGGTCTTCTTGAGATTGCAGCCTTATAAGCAAATGTCATTGAAGCAATAGAAAAATAACAAGTTGTCTTCAAAATATTATGGCCCATACCAAATCATGCAAAAGATAGGTAGTGTTGCCTACAAGCTAGAATTTCCACCAACAACAAAGATGCATCCAATTTTTCATGTTTCTTGTTTGAAGAAGGTAATTGGGCATAATATCCCTACTTAGACAATATTACCAAAGCTCGATGAAGAAGGAAGAATTATGTTGGAACTAGAGTTCATTCGTCAGACACAAACAAAGAAGCTAAGGACTAGAACGCTCACTGAGTATCTCATCCAATGGAAGAAATTACCAGTTGAAGATGTCACATGGGAGAACAAGTTCATTTAGAGGAATCCACACTTGATTAGCTTTGAGGACAATGCTTCTCTGAAGAGGGGGGCATGCTACCCCCTTAATATTAGTGTACATAGGGTTATGAATGATGAGCACACAATTATAATGAGAGGTGGGGGGTGTGAATCAATATAATACAAAATTTTACCAATTTAAACTTAATTAATCATAACAATATTAACCATGCAAGATCTTGACAATTAAGAACACCAAAACACTAAGATTTATGTGGAAATCCTTACGGGAGAAAACCATGGCAAAAATATTGCTTTTATTAAACCGTGTTTTACAAATTCTAGAGGCACCAACCCCTCATTCAATATGTGAGCACCGACCCACTAGAGTCACCAACCCCTCATTCAATTTGTGAGCAATAACCCACTTGAAGCACCAACTACCACAACTGAATTTGTAGGCACCAACCTACTAGAGATGCCAATATCTCCTTTAGGAAGTACCAACTTACAAAGCAAAATACCACCCTCTAAGTTGCTTCTTCAATGGATGACAGACATTACAATCTTTATTCTTTCACTCCATGATTCCCCTCTTTCTCATAACATAAATATACTTGTATGATTACTTATGCTTGCATATTCTTTCCACATACATACCTCTCATAAAAACTCTCTCTATGCCTTCATAAATATCTTATTGTAGGTATTATGCTCTTCACAATTTTAATTCAATCACTATTTCATGTAGTAACCTTCTTAAATCTTTATAGACTTCTTCACAACTTTGCTTCAGATTCTGTCATAAATCTGTGCTTAAATTCCTTCACAAATCTTCTTCAAATTTCTTTATAAATCTGCTATAATTCTATTCATAAACATGCCTTATAAGTCTGCTCAAATCTACCTCATAAAGACTCCACAGTTATGCTCATAGAGTCTTCATAAATCTGCTTATGAAGTCTTCATAAATCTGTCTTCTATTTGTTCTCTTCTTTCACAAGTCTGCTACAATTTACTCCAACAATTTGCTCATAAACTCCCTTTGAGTCTACTACAAAACCTTTTGCAGATTTATTCTTAAGGTCTGATTGTGTTTTTATGATATCTCTTTTTTTTTTGCACACACCCAAACATTTATTGAAAAACTCCCTTTATATTTTGCCAAGAGAGGCAATTCCTTAGTAGACATCTCCTTTCACCTTAAAAGATCACCACTTTTCATTGTAAAGACAAATCACATCTCTTAATAATAAATCTGTTTGCTCAAAACAAAAACTAATGAATCACGCCTTTTCTTCATTTAAGACAAATTTGAATGAGACAAATTTGTCTTATATAACTTTTGTCTTTTTACAAACAAAACAATGATCGCAGCTTTTTTGAGTTTATTAATTGCTGCCTTTGTTCTCGCTACCTTTTATCTTTGTAATTTCCAGCACTTCCTTCTGTGATTAAATCAATGTCTTTAATCTGATCTTTGACCGCTGCTTCCAAATAGTGGTCTCTGCCTATTAATTCTGAATCAATATCACTGCTGTCTGAAGTCTATAATTGCTTTCACACTTGTGCGATTTATATATAGATGCTGATAGTAATATATATAATTGCTGATTGTGTCTATTAATCATATACCAAGTAAATCTTCTTAAAAAATAAATCATATAAAAGTGCTGCCTTGTAGGACCAAATTGTTGCCTTTCTATAATCATAGAAGTGCTGTCATAGCTGTATGGGAGCCGGCCAAAACTGAAAAGTTTAAATCTTTAATTAAACTTCAATATAATCGATGCTTCTTGATATGTCTTTGTTTGATATACAGATTGGTATCCATTAGTTATGTTATTTCATTTTTATGTCTTCAAACATATCACAAAAATCCATATTCTTCTATCTTCAAACCTTGCATCAAAGCATTATGACATCAATGACAACTTCCACATCAATGACAACTTCCAATTGTCTATATATCGTTGACATCAATGACACCATTTCCAACAATCCCCCCCTTTGGCATTGATGGCAATATAATTTCTTTTCTCTCTAACTTTCCTCCATTCTATATCTCTCCCCCGTTGACATCAATGGCAAAGGGATGTTTATAAAACTTTTGTCCACAAATGGGTTATGAGAAACATCCAATTATATACTTCTGCACTGTAATAGGAATATGTTTCTCCCACTGTTGAAGATTCTCTAATGCTCCCCCTTGCTTTAATACTTCTCCTTCTCTATTTCTTGATCCTTTGTATTCTAATTTGCTTGGGTGACATGCTTCCTCTATGGCTGGTAAAAAAGATTGGATCATCTCCTTGAATTTAACAAGTTAGAAATGTTTAGCTATCCCATTACTTTCTTATGCATGTTCAACTCTTCTCTATCCTTGGCTATTGAATGAAGAAGATCGTCTTTTTGAGATTCTTCTCACCTTCCTTCTCTTCCTCTAGTTTTCTGATTGCTGCAATTGAATGATTGTCTTTCATCTTTTTGCTATCCTTTTGCATGGGAACCTCTTCTCTTATTTTCTCTCAATTTTGGGCTCTTTGACACTATCTTCATCAATCTAGAATATCTCTAGCTACTCAAATGGTAACTCCTCTTTTCATTTCCTTCTTCTCTTTACTTTCTTCAAGATCTTCTATAGGCTATAAATGACCTTTCTCTTTCCAAGGGTTGCTCACACTAAAACTTTACTCTTTTATTACCTTCCAAGGAAATGATGTACTCTCTATTGCTATTATTCACAATAGATTTGGATTGCTTATATGACACCTTAACTCCCTCGAGTCTTGATGCAATTTGCTCCTCTTCATGCTTAAGTTTCTTTTGAAGATTCTTGTGGTAATTCTTCTTCTTGACTTCAATGGCATCATTCTTCCTATTCCTATAACTCTCTCTTGTTGTAACTCTCCTTTGACATTAATGGTGAAGGGATGCTCATCATACTTCCATCCATGTCTTCCATGGCATCATTAATCAATAGGGACACCTTTATTGTGAAGTTGAACATAAGCACAACCATCCAACTTTCCACTATCAATATCTTTTGCTTTTAGCCAACACATGCTCGTGTGTTCTAGCGTAAATGTCAAATGCAAATATACAACATATTCTTCAAGAAAAGACTCCTTTGGATCATTCTCATCCTCTTGTTAGGCTTTTGGAGAACACTCCTATCAAGTTTAATCTTACAAACATCTTCACCACTTTCTTCTTCATATCTTCTAATGCTATGATGAAAGGTTAAGGCTTGGTGATCCTTATTCCTACTCTTCAGCAATGTCTTCTCTTTCTCTAATGTGAATCAGTATAAGATAATTTTCACTTCTTTAAGCTTTAGCATCATCTCTCTATTTTTCCAAATTTTTAATCCGATGGAGACACTTGTAAATGCCAACTTAATGTGCATGAGTTAAAGGTATGCAATCTTTCATAATCTAGGATCTTTGAACATATCCATCAATTATGTAGATACCAATTCTTTACTTTCCCTTGATGCCAATCTATTGCACAAGTGGATTCTTCTCTTCAAGTTTTGTGATACTTCGTCTTTTGAGTTATCTTCTCCATATGGCTGAAAGATAATGCCATATTTAGCTCCCCCTGATTTCATCCTCCTCCTCAAATTTGTGTATGAAGTGTATTTTGCACAATCATAGATTTATCCTTCTTCTCATCATTTTGCTCTTGTTTCCTTCTCCATACTTATGTAAAATTTTTCTCCTTTTGTTTATCCATGGTGTTCATCATGCCTTGTCTAGGTGGTTTCACAAAATCACTTCTACAATATCGTGCTATATGTCCATAGTTATTGCACTTGTATCATGCAACACTATAATCCACTAAAGGAACAAAGTAGTTATAGTTCCTTCTCGAGAATCCATAAGATCTATTTTTGTTCCAACCATAATCATATCTCACATGTGTTTTACAATCTCTTGCTTTATGCCCAAAATGATTACATGAATAGCAATAACAATAAAAAGAATGTTGGAAGTTGGATGTATGTGCTTGCCTCAGAGGGAAAGCTCTTTTGAATGTGTCCTTTTTATTCTTTAGGGATGCACTTGACTTTGGTGGAAAAAGTCTCTCCTTTGCTTCGCTACATTCTCCTTTGATAGGACTTTTAAGTGCATCAACATAATTCTTTGGCTTTCCTTCATTAGTCTTTCTTGATGACCCCTTGGATTCTTCTTCATTTGACTTCTAGTTTTCTTTATAACCAAGTCCTGTTTAGTTTGATGGTGATCTTTGGCCATTAATAATATCATCTAGAATTTTGGTGCTCTTTTTAAATTTGAGGCTTGTGTTCAACTTGGTGGTTGTCTTCTCCAATTTTTTCCTCATGGAAACAATTTCACACTCTAAACTTTCACAATTTTCTTCTTTTGCTTTCGATTGGATTTTTACCTCTTCTTGAATTCTTTTCTTTTCTTCAATTTGAATTTTCAAATTGATAATTGTTTGCTTTGCTTCTTTTATTTGATCTTTCAAATCAATGATCACCTTTTTAGATTCTTCTTGTATTTTTGTTTTTTTCTTGAAATAGTTGCTTGTACTTTAAATTCTTCTTCCTAAGTCTCTCAATTTCTTCTATAGCACAATAGAGTTCTTCCTCAAAGCTATCTTCATCTTCATCTTCATTATCAGATTTAGTCTTCTCTTCCTCATGTGAGTGCTTGTTTTCTTTATCATTTTCAAATGCCATAAAAAGCATCTCTTCTCTATAGCTCTCACAATCACTTTTGGACGAGCTACCATCTCTATAGGCATAGAGATTCTTCTTGCAATCAAAGGATTGCTTCTTCTTATTGTTTTTATCATACTTGTGACTATATTTGTTTCCTTTATTTGTATAAGGCTCTTCTTTTTCATCACTATCACTTTCTTTCAAATATGGGCATTTCTTTAAAAAGTGTCCTACTTGTCCACAGTTAAAACATTTAAATGACAATTTTCCCTTGTTCTTTCTTTTTAATTTCCGTACAAAAAGAGCTTCCTCCTTATCTGTTTCTTCCTCAGAACTCTCACTTGGCATAGGCTCTTTATTCTTTGATCTTTTTGTGGCTTTGAAAGCTGCTTCCCTTTTAGATGTATTGTCTTTTTTGGTCCTCATCTCATAGGCTGTGAGGATTCCATGTAGCTCATCCATGGTTAATGTATCCAAGTCCTTCATCTCTTCTATAGCAGAAGTTTTAGCATCAAATCTTAAGGGAAGAGATCTTAAAACCTTTTGTACTACTATTGATTCTTCTGCTTTTTGACCAAGACCCTTTAGGGTATTGATTATCTCATTTACTTGAAGCAGATAGGCAGCAGTATTTTCTTCATCCATCATCTTTAGGCACTCAAATTCTCGTCGATAGGTTTGAAGTTTTTCTTTTTTTACTTTGTTGTCTCCTTCATGAATATTTTTTAATTTATCCCATATATCCTTAGCAGATTTGCAATGCATTATTTTCACAAGTTTTGATTCCGTTAATCCACACAAGATTGCATTCTTAGCTTTAGCGTTGTTTTCACTTGCCTTCTTTCCTGCTGAATCTGTTGGGGGAGTTGATGGAGCTTTATATCCATTTACCACTGATTCCCAAATTTCAATCCAAGAGCATTTAAATAGGTTTCCATCCTTAAGCTCCAAAAGGCATTATTTGTCTCATCAAACAATGGAGCCTTATTAGAAGAGAATCCTTCTTGTCTGCCCATGTGTGCTCTTTAGATCTACCTTCTAGTTTGTTAGACTAATTACAAAGGAACCAACTCTAATGCCAATTGATGAGCACACAATTATATTGAGAGGAGCGGGGGGTGAATCAGTATAATACAAGTTTTTACTAATTTAAACTTAATTAATCATAAAAATAATAACCATGCAAGATCTTGACAACTAAGAACACCAAAACACCAAGATTTACATGGAAACCCTTACAGGAGAAAACCAAGACAAAAATATTGCTTTTATTAAACTTCTTTTTACAAATCTAGAGGCACCAACTCCTCATTCAATTTGTGAGCACCAACCCACTAGAGGCACCAACCCCTCATTCAATTTGTGAGCACCAACCCACTGGAAACACCAACTACCACAATTGAATTCGTAGGCACCAACCTACTAGAGGCGCCAATATCTCCTTTAGGTAGCACCAACTTCCAAAGCAAAGTACCACCCTCAAAGTTGCTTCTTGAATGGATGATGGACATTGCAATCTTTATTCTTTCACTCCATGATTCCCCTCTTTCTCATAACATAAATATACTTGTATGATTACTTATGCTTGCATATTCTTTCCACATACATACCTCTCATGAAAATTCTCTCTATGCCTTCATAAAGATCTTCATGTAGATATTATGCTCTTTACAATTTTAATTCAATCACCTTTTCATGTATTAACCTTCTTAAATCTGCATAGACTTCTTCACAACTTTGCTTCAGATTCTGTCATAAATCTGCTCTTAAATTACTTCACAAATCTGCTTCAACTTTCTTCATAAATCTGCTATAATCCTATTCATAAACATGCCTTATGAGTCTTCTCAAATCTACCTCATAATGTCTCCACAATTATGCTCATAGAGTCTTCATAAATCTACTTATAAGTCTTCATAAATCTGTCTTCTATTTGTTCTCTTCTTTCACAAGTCTGCTACAGTTTACTCCAACAATTTGCTCATAAACTCTCTTTGAGTCTACTACAAAACCTTTTTCAGATCTATTCTTAAGGTCTGATTGTGTTTTTATGATATATCTTTTTTTTACACACACCCAAACATTTATTGAAAAACTCCATTTATATCTTGCCAAGAGAGGCAATTCTTTAGAAGACATCTCCTTTCACGTTAAAAGATCATCACTTTTCATTGCAAAGACAAATTGCATCTCTTCATAATAAATCTGTTTGCTCAAAACAAAAACTAATGAATCACACCTTTTCTTCATTTCAGACAAATTTGAATGAGACAAATTTGTCTTGTATAACTTTTGTCCTTTTATAAACAAAAACAATGATTGCAGCTTTTTTGAGTTTATTAATCGCTGCCATTATTCCTTTAATCGCTACCTCTTATCTTTGTGATTTCCAGCGCTGCCTTCTGTGATTAAATCAATGTCTTTAATCTGATCTTTGATTGCTGCTTCCAAATATGATCTCTGCCTATTACTTCTAAACCAATATCATTGCTGTATGAAGTCCATAATCACTGTTATACTTGTGTGATTTATATATAGTTTCTGATAGTAATATATATAATTGGTGATTCCCTCTATTAATCATATACCAAATTAATCTTCTTAACAAGTAAACCGTATAAAAGCGCTGCCTTGTAGGATCAAATCGTTGCCTTTCTATAATCATAGAAGTGCTGTCATAGCTGTATGGGAGTTGGCCAAAACTGATAAGTTTAAATCTTTAATTTAAGCTTCAATATAATCGATGCTTCTTGATGTAACATACAAGTTATCTATAGTTTAACAATGGTAACTAGCTTCCAGATTCAGCTGAAAAGTAACTAACTAATTTTACTGACGAGAGTTTCAACACATATATGAAACGGGAAAGATAAATCATCTGAGCATTAACTACTTTAACATTCAATAACTAACTTCTAGTTTTTCAATTTCAACTGAAAAGGAACAATTAATGGTTTATATAACTGAAAGTTACAATTGGTTATGAACTAACTATCTCATTATATAAGAAATGAAAATATCCTATTTTAACAGCAGTGAATTTAACTATATAGAATGATTACATTTGAAGTAAAGAGAGAGAGAGTTAAGAGATAGTACAGTTAGAAGGCTTCTTGTTGGAATGCTTGAAAACAAGTTTTAGTCTTTGAGGGAAAGAGAAACATCATCAAGGGGTTTTCCGCCCAACCAAAGACCTACCGGTCTCCTATGTTTCTTCAACTGAAGAAACCCGACCCTTAACGAAGTGCAGTCAATAATGGATTCCTAGTTACCATCTTGCCATTTGAGTCTGGTGTCAAGAATCTATACTACCCTAGTCAATCTTTCACTATAGGTTCTCCTAACTAGAATGACCGTTCTGACCAGGGGTATATTTGATTCTTGATGGTTGACTATTGCTTATTCTAAGCATCATAACCTTGGCCAAGCATCAACTCTCACCCTTACTCGACAATGAGATACATTTGACTCTTGAGTTTATTTTATTAATGATCCAGCTCAAAAGAAATGAAGGCTAGTCTTTGTCGATGTTGAAAGAATCTCTTCAATTTTAATTTATTTCAACTATTTGCCATTGATTAAAAATTAAGGATCTGACCCTGATTCTAGAACCAAAGAATAGAGTAAGGTTTGCTTCAAGTAAAATAGTGAGGAGGAAGACGCAAAAAATCTCGGTTACAAGATAAGGGAACCACAATTGGATCGAAAGGATTAGAAAGAGATAACTCTACTAGACGGAGCAATGGGGATAGCAGAGAATTTTGATATTATAATTCATTAGTCAAGACGTGATTCTAATATTGCATCAACATTACACTTCAATTCCCTGAATGAAATAAGAGACTATTCAATATGCACGATTTAGTAAATTTAAATAAATTTATTAAACATGCCTGGAAATGTAGATTGAAACTCGACAACTCTCTTGATGTTACCCTCACAATGATCCAGATGACAACAAAAAATGTATTGTGATACTTTACTATCTAGAAGAGAGCAGCGGTGGGGGAGCTACTCAAGAGCACAAAAATTCGTTTCCATCCTAGAGAATAGAGTATTGAGTAAAAGAAATATGTCACTTGGCCATGGCAACTAGAAAGAAAAATACAAAACCAATGAAATCCGATGCGGATGAGAGAGAGAGAGAAGAGTGAGGGAGAGCGAAATAAAGAAGAATGCCATCCTATACTCTACGCTAGCCAATACTCCAAGAGAGAACGTCTGCGTGCCTTCCTTCTTGGGCGTTACTTCCAGAAATGGAGGACGGGGTGGCGAGGGGTTACCGCCAACCAAACACAAAACGAAAAAAAGTTACCTCCCCATCGACACTTTTCTTCCAAAATCGCGACCTTAAGGTTTTAGATTATTATTGGCAATATTATTTAATTCAATTCTTATTCCAAGGTGCGTTTGAGAGCTTAATATGTGACCACCAAAAGGATAATGATGATACTCTTTTAAGTTGACATGTTTCGTTCTTACACTGAAGTTGAAGTCAAATACTTGTTTTTAAAATTATTTAATTATGTGTGATAATAACACAAGGTTACGACTACCACGTTAGCAACCTTACACCAAACTTGTGACTTGATGGTAATCGGTTCTTTTATAGACTGTGGCTTCTCCTTGATGATATTTCCCTTTCCCTTCGAGTTGTCGTCAATCTTGCATCCACTTGGTAAAGAAATAGGGTTAGACTGTTCTCTGTTTCTTTGTTTCCTTTTTAAAATAAAAACATATCAACACATTCACATATATATATATATATATATATATATATATATATATATATATATATATATATATATATATAAAGGAATCATTCATAATTGCAGTTATATCAAATAAATTAAAATTCTTTTTGCCAATTTTCACATTCTCATGAAAGGTAGTTGATTACAACTAACATAACGACCATATTATTATTGTCATAATCTTGTTCAAGACAAAAACGGATGTAACACTTGATATGTCTTTGTTTGATATACAGATTGTGTAATGTCCCCTTCTCAACAGTGATCTAGCAGTTGGCCGTTAGCCTATTCCGGAGACCCGTAGGCTACTAGGAAGTGGAAATAAGGGTTTCCTATCTTCTAGGAGGATGTTTCAGTTTTTCCTGAGGCTTGCTTCTGGAATCTTGGAGTTTGGTTTGCAGATTCTTTCTGGGTTTTCAGAGAGCTTCACAATGGTATATCATGCATGTTGATCTGAGTAACTTCCTGAATTTACTATTTTTAGTAAATTCTATTTCTGGCAGTGGTCCTGTTGGCATCAATACATTTGGCCTTCCTCTTCGAGCAGTTCAGTTGGTAGTGCTGGGTTTGGCTCTTGGATGCATTTTCTGGAGAGATAAGTTATCTTAATTAAAATAATGTTATTTTTTAATTATGACCCCTTGGCCTAGCTTCATGACTTAAGTTGTTTTAAAAAAGGGGACTTCATGGGTGGACGCCTCATCAGGAGGCTTAAGTGAAATAATTCTCATTTGTTAAAGTTTGACTTTCAGGAAAGGGACGCCAACTTGAGGAAGAGGTAATTGTTTTTAAAATTGAAATAGTTCTTCAAAAAGTGGGATGCCAACTTTGAGGGAGAAATGGGTCAACTCAAAATTTCAAATTAAGTTGACTCCTTGTTTGGGCGTACCTTCTAGAGGCTTCTAGAGATGCCTTGTTGAGTTTATAAAAGGAAGTGTTGGTTCTTCATTTGGTTATCTCATGTTTTCAGTATTGTTATGTTGCCGGAATGGTGTCAGAGTTGTTTTGAGGAATGCATACCTCCTAGCTTGGCCTAACTTCTTGCTTGAAAGATAGCAACTAGCTGAGAATTGGTTGTAGTGAAGTTATCTTGCATTTTGTAATTGGGTTTCTAGCATTTTAGTCAGTTTTGCAGTTGCTGGTTCGACTGCAGCTGAATAGTGTTTTTGCTTAGAAGTTTTTTAGTGAATTTATTTTGGTTATGGGTAGTTGATAAATGTGTTTGGTAGGTTTGGGCGACCCTTCCAGCCAAGTATCAGATTTTAATATCAAGAGTTTGATTTTATAAAGCAAAATCGTCCCTCCTTGGGGGCCGTACCATTCTGGAAATGTCTTGAAGTTCGTGCAAAATAAATATGAGTCATTTGGTTGGTTTTCAGTGTTCCTTCTTGGGCGCCATCAGCATTAGAAACTTATGCATTTTATTTGGTGTCAATTGAGTGAGTTATGAGTAAGATATCAACATTTTAGTGAGTTTCTGTATTGCTGGTTATGCATTTTCGGTTGCAGGTCTGTCGAAAATCAGAATACTTAGTTGGTCACTTGAGTGAGGGTTTGAGTCTTGGAAATCAAGTTGAGTATAGGAGAGTCCATATACATTATTGCAGCAATGAAAGACTTCCAATCTTGTGTTCTTGGCAGGCATTCTATCTCATTGTAAGCTGAACAGTAGTACTGTTAACATTCTTTCTCTTCTTGCTAAGCACTTGTATTTCCCACGATTGTGGAAGAGACTGGCCTTGCCTCAATCTTTCATTTTAGTATTCATTTCCTTGTATCACTCGTTGAATAAGTGGAAGAGGTTGGCATGCCGCCTAGTTATTTACTGTAATGCATTGCAACATCAATTTGTTGATCGGCTGAACTGTCATAAGAATCATGGATCCTCTAACCATATGCTCGCCCCTCCTCCTACATCGGGTCTTAGGGCTCATTCTTGGTTAGAGTTACTTTCTGCTCAGTAGTGCATAGGGATCCTCTGACCCTATGCTCGCCCCTCCTCCCACATCGGGTCTTAGGGCGCATTCTTGGTTAGAGTTATAATATTGCAGTTTCAAGTTCCTGCTAACGATCCCCTTTCGAGTATGCTCTCACCTTGCCCATACTGGGATTTGGGTTGATCAGAAAGAGAAAGGGTTCCCTTCAGCTGGTTTATGATTTCACTAATGTTGACGGGTGAAATTAGTTGTGAAAAATTGAAAAAATTGCCCAGCATATTTCAGATTGGTATCCATTAGTTATGTTATTTCGTTTTTATGTCTTCAAACATATCACAAAAATTCATATTGTTCTTTCTTCTAACCTTGCATCAAAGCATCAAAGCATCATGACATCAATGATAACTTCCAATTGTCTATATATCATTGACATCAATGACAATATACATCAATGACAATATTTCCAACAATGGATAGTCGGCTTGTGGCTATATTACCTCTTAATCAAGTCATATTATTATTATTATAATATTGTTATTTAGTTATTTAGGTTGGCCTAAGGATTATATAGGGCTATCTAAGTCGGCTTGGGTGATATCCTAGGCCTAGATAAGGTATATATAGGATGTAGTGAGTCATATTTCATCATCATATTGCAAATTGTGTTCTCATTGGAGATATTTGGAGGTGTGCCCCCTCGAAGTGGCTTGTTATTCTTAGTTATTATCAAGTATTTGCAGCATATTTCATACCATATTCTTCTAGTGTTCAAGTTATTTCATTACAAGGAACATCATCGGAAGGAGCATTAGGAGCAAAATGTGAGAAGATGTACAATCAAGATTTGTGATCTGCCTCCCCAATTAAAACAATATCTTTGCTCTGCAGATCACAAATGACCACAAAATTTGATGTGAACTCAACACTCTTCCTTGTTCCACTAATAGATAGAAAGGAGATTGGTTGACATTGAGGGAATGTAAAAGACATTATTGAGGGTTCCCTCACCCATTTTAATAGATCATTTCCCATGAACATGTGTATGTGTTATCACCCATCAAAATATTTGGTGCAAAACAAGTCTCAAATGAAGATAACATTGTCTATGATGGGGCCATATGATGTGAAGCTCTAGAATCAAGAAGTCATCTGTTTGACTTAGGATCTGCAATTGCAACAAGTGCTTGCCCCTTCTATTTCTTGGACTTTCAATGAGAGGAAGATGATGAAGCCCTTGACGTAGTTGAAGGAAAATTATGCTTCAACACATGTCTCTAGAACCCGATTTGACAAAAGAACACCAAGATTCAAGTAACTTATTTTTGATGAATAGGCAGCTATCTATATAATTAAAAAAGATAAAGTTACATATTCACAAAAAAAGGTGGGTGTTAGAGAGGCACACCCTGCGAGTCACATGGGCAACGCCTAGAAAAAAACCAAAAAATTAAAGTCACATGGGCCAAGCCCAGAAATCCATGATTACAAAACATAAAAATGGCCATTAAGCGGCCAAGATAGTACCAATAGAGCCAGGAGGGTCTCTGTCATCCAAATTCTTCCCCCATACATTAGCGGGGTCAGTGACGTTAGGAGGACCCCAACCATCGTCAACATCTTTTTTCCTTCTCTTTATTTTTATCCTTGCGTCGAGGCGAGATTGCAAGCACCAAACGCGGAAAGCATTTACCAGAGTCTGGCCAACTAGAGCCAGAAGTAGGAGTGTCATCAGAGGGCCACCGAGAACCACCACCGCTGCTCCCCGAAGCACCGCCAAAGGGCCACCCCTGGCCAGCCCCTGGTGGAGGAGAGCGGGTCCACCGAGGAGGGCGAGAATCCTGCCGAAGAGGAGGCTGAGAGCAGGGACGCGTAAAACCACTCCGTTGTCAGCCCCGAGAGGGTGATCGGCCACGAGAAAAGGTGGGCAAAGTGGGCACCCGAGCAACAGTACACGGAGCATTGCCCCAGTGATCCAGCATCACTTGCAGGTGAGCAACCTCAAGTGCAACTTTGTTAGCTTGCACCTAAATCTGTAAGAGTGCATTAGAACAAATAATAGCTTTAGCATATAAAGAAACATTAATATCCATTTGAGAATGAGCAAATATGCAATCATTTCTGTCTTTCCAGAAATTAAAGAGGATTTCCACCCTGAAGGTGTGCCAAAGTTGGGTAAATTTAGCAGGAATTCTGGGCGAATCTCCCAGCAGAACCATATGCCAAGAGAAAGGCTCCGACATAAAGGGCCGAAAGAAGTCATGAATCCAAGTCCAAAGCTGCTGAGCTCTGGGACAAAACCAAAAAAGATGCTTAAAAGTCTCAACTTGCCCACAAAAAGGGCATCGGGGGTCCTGGACCCCTAGGTGAACAAGCTGAGAACCCGACAGGCAAGCCTTGGAAAGGAATACACCAAGCAAAGTGGGCAAGTTTTGGCTCAACACTTGCAGACCAAGTGGCAGCAAATCTTTTACGCTAGACATGAGCGGGAGATTGAAAAAGCCACCTCTGGTTCAGACTTTGAATCATATGAAAGTGTGGTGAAAGCCGCATGTAACCAAGCCGAGGCTTGTAATTCCTGAAAGGGGTGTCTGGATACCACTTCTAGTATTTCCACCAAGGTTTGGTCCCACGAATTCCAATCTTATGAAGCATCTCTGCAGGAATACATTCACTAGACCATCATAAGTAGCATGGTCTTGGTTATGAAGCCTGTATAGGGCACGAAAATTTTCCCACTGCATGATACGCATTGTGGGTCAATGGAATACCTATTGCAGTGTCTTGATACCCTTCTTGTGGAATCTGAGTGCCTTGAGCTAAGGCGACTTAGCCAACGGCTGACCATTGCAAGCAAAAAGAGGCGACCACCAAATATTCTGCTAGTTGAGTGAGAGCCAATCACAAAAATCAAAGCCAGCCCAACGGAGCTAGGGCTTGACAGCCTCCCAGGCTCGCCAAATACTTTTGGCCACAAAAGTCCTAACAATTTGGACTGGTTCCTTCATGACCAGAAGGGTTTGAAAGCCAATCCCCTTCCAGGCGGGTCTATGAACAGGAAAGCTTGATTGAACACAAGGTCTGAGGAGAATTTTCCAAGCCTCGTCCCCAGTAAGGGCATGGATAATCCATTTAACACATATAGCAGTCCCTTGTCGTTGAGTGGAGAGCAACCCAAGTCCTCCAGAATCTCTGGGAAGGCAGCAAAATTGCCAAGCAACATGGTGAAACCCTCTGTGGGATTGAAAAGAGGCCCAAAGAAAATCTCAGAGCAATTTTTCAAGCTTGCTGTAGGCAGATTTGGAAGGGGCCCAACAAGAGGAGTAGTAAACATGGGTAGCTGCCAGAACTTTAGAGCACACTTGGAATTTCCCTGCCAAAGAAAGGGGCTTGGTAATTTAGTAAGCAAGCTTCTGCTCGACTCTGTAAAGCACAGCTTGCCATAGCTCAGTCGGGGACGCCTGGAAAGCAAAGGGAATGCCTAGGAACCAAAAAATTTCTCCTGGTCCAATCCACTTCCAATTATACTGTTGAAACCAAGGAGGAGTGGGCAAAATAGACTATTTGTAGCACAAAGTTTTGTGCCACTGAATGGCAGAGCCAAAAGCAAGACAAAAAGTATTAAGGCAATCTAGGGCCGCTTTAATAGTCTTTTCTTCCTCCAGGAGAGTGAGGAAAGAGTCATCAACAAAATGGCCATTAACCAGTTGAGCTTGAGAGTTGGGCAACAAAATACCTTTGACACGCTGTTGGGGAACTGCGTTGGCTAAGAGGTAGCCAAATCCTTCAGCCGCAAGCACATACAGAGAGGGGGCAAGCGGGCACCCTTGCCGAATGGAACAAAAAAGTCCAAAGGTAGAAGATTGGCGACCATTGATGGTGATACAAGCAGAGGCATCCACAAAATGCATACGGACATCCTAAATAAAATTAGGCCCAAAACCCAAAGCTTGCAACATAGCAAGAATAAAAGGCCATTCAATGCGGTCATAGGCTTTGGCAAAGTCAATTTTAACAAAAATGGCTTTCTGGTTTGAACGCCGGGCCCATTCCATGCCTTCCCAAACAACAATAATATTATCCAGAATGAACCTGGATTTGATGAACCCAGTTTGCTCTGGACGCACAATCTGAGGCAAAAGATGGCGGATCTTTAGAGTCAAAGCCTTGGCAATAATTTTGTAGGAGACGTTGAAAAGCGTGATAGGCCTCCAGTTGCAAATGTCCTTTGGATCCCCAAATTTAGGTATGAATTTTATATTGCCTTTTGTTAAAGTAATCAAATCTAATCAAATTATATTCTAAGTGGAGAATGCAAAAATCCTAAGTCTCAATTTCTGTGCATGTATTCTAAATCAGATTTTATTGTTTGTACTTCAAATCTTTTGATTGCAGAACATTTATATATTTCGATGTCTACAATAGAGGATCGAATTATGTTTTATATCTTTGAAGGGAGACAGGCCTCAAGAAGAGACGCGTCTCATGAGAGGACGTGTCCCTTGAGCGCGCGAACCCCTGTTAGCCAACCGATAATTATCGATGGCTAATCTCCAAACACCCGCATGTATATAGCAAACAACAATTAGTGTAAGATAAGTTCGATTAAAATTTTCTTTTCGAATTTACTCAAGATCGGAATTTCGAATAACTTACTTGTAGATAATCTAGTAGATTTCGATTATATATAAATGATGATAATGCATAAATGCAATCATCATTTATATCTAACCGAAGCTACCTTAAATCAACACTCCCTCTTAGCTAGGGAAGATAACTCAAAACAAATAAGTAGAGATATCACCTTACACGTGATATCGAAGATATGGTATGTTTCCAAAAGTTTGTTAAGTCACATGACATTCTTCATAACACATCTTCATTATGGTATGTGCACTGACATCAAGTCTCATGATGTCTACCATAATAATTCATGGCATATCCACGAATATTATATCCACCATGATTATCTCATAAGAATCATAATGATCTTCAACTGACATCAAGTCTTTATGATATCTATCAAAATGTCCACGAGATACTATCATGACATGTCCACAGATATCAAATCACATGATATCTATCATGATAGTTCAACTAATCATTGTAGAGTCGTCACTGTACAATGTCAAATACAAGTGTTCATTATTAGAAAGATCGTCACCTTTCAATAATGTACACAGGGGGAGAGAGGGCCCATAAAGTCATGGAGTCACACACATGACAAAAGAGTTTACACATTAAACATTTTTAAAATATATTAGTACAACTAAACAATTTGAATTTCAATCATAATATCAAATTACATTTCAACCATACCAAGTTTCTCCCTGAAGTGTTCAACTTTAACTCTGGAGAGAGGTTTCGTGAGAATGTCTGTTGTTTGATCATTTGTACTAATATACTCCAACTGGATCACATTTCTTTCTACCATGTCTCTTACATAATGGTAAGGAATCTCAATATGCTTAGATCTATCATGGAATACTGGATTTATTGAAAGTTTAATGCAGCTCTGATTATCACAATGGATAATAGTATGATTCAAGGGCTCACCAAAGAGTCCCACTAGCAATTTCCGGAGCCATACTGCTTCTCTTGCCCCCATAGAGGCTGCAATATATTCAACTTCTGTCGAGCTTTGTGCCATTGAAGACTGTTTTCTGCTGATCCAAGAGATCATAGCCGATCCTAAATTGAAGTAACATCCTGATGTGCTTTTCCGATCGGTTACACTTCCAGCCCAATCTGAATCAGAGTATCCATGTAAATCTAGTTGGTCATTTCTGTAATGAAGACCATATCCAATAGTGCTTGGAAGATATCTCAATATGTGCTTCACAGCAACAAGGTGAATTTCCTTTGGCTCACACATGAACGGCTTAGAGCATTCACTGCATAGCAAATTTCAGGTCTGGTGTTAACCAGGTACATCAATGATCCAATTATCTATCTATATAGAGTGGGATCTGCAAACTTAGATTTTGATGCTGCTTCTTTTAATTTGTGTAACGTGGTTTCCATAGGTGTAGACATGTGTCTACAATCCAACATCCCAAATCTCTTCAAAATATCAATAGTATATTTTCCTTGATTTAGTATGATGCCATCTGATTTCTGCCAGACTTCTAAACCCAGGAAGTAATGTAAAATGCCCAAGTCTTTCATGTCAAATTTTGAAGTTAGATCCTTTTTACTTTGAGCAATGAGGCGTTCTTCTCCTGTTATCAGCAGGTTATCAACATATAAAATAATTATTAGCATATCACCTTCATTACCTTAAAATAAAGATTTGGGTCTGCATCATTTTTGGAAAATCCTAGTCCCAAGAGATAGCTGTCAATTCTTTCATACCAGGCCTTGGGAGCCTGTTTAAGTCCATATAGAGCTTTCTTTAATCTGCATACATGTGAGTTAGGCTTATGTATCACAAAGCCTTCAGGCTGTTGTAGATAGACTTCCTCTTCAATGGTCCCATTTAGGAAGGCAGTTTTCACATCCATTTGATGGATCTTCCAGCCTTTAGCTGCTGCAATAGCTATCACTGCTCTCACAGATGTGTACTGGGCAACAGGTGCAAATGTTTCTTCATAATCAATGCCCTCCTTTTGTGAAAAACCGCTGGCCACAAAACGTGCCTTGTGTTTTTCTATACTACCATCAGCAACATGCTTGATTTTGAAGAGCCATTTGGAAGAGACAACAAATTTCTCTTTTGGTCTAAGCACTATATCCCATACATCATTTTTCAAAATGGACTGATACTCTTCCATCATTGTATCCTTCCATACTTGATGTTTGAAAGCTTCTGTGACACTGGTGGGTTCTGAATTGATGATTTCATTCATTAGGGCAACATAGCTTGAGAACCTTTTGGGTCTCGTACTTTCCCTAAAGGTTCCCTTGGGTGTTGCATGATTCTCAACTTCTTTAATCATCTTCCTAGCCCAAAGTGGTCTCTTCTTGCTGTTGTCATTTGGATTCTATTCTGAAGCAGATTGAAATTCACTTATTGTTTCTTCAAGATACTCCCTCTGAATCTCAGGAGTAGGTTCCACTTCTAAGACTCTAGGGGAATTATGAATTTCTATCTCACTTGAACTCCTTGCCTTTTTGAATGCAATGTCTTCTTCAAAGATGACATCTCTGCTTAGTTCAATTTGTTTCTGCCCGGGTATGAATATCCTGTAGGCTTTAGAGGTTTCACTATATCCCACAAATACCCTTTTCTTTCCATAAGGTTCTAGTTTGAATCTCTTTTCTTTAGGTACATGAATGTAGACCGGGCAACCAAAGATCCTTAAGTGACTAATGTCAGGTTTTATACCAGTAAAAGCTTCTTCAGGAGTCTTGTTATCTAGATGAGAATGTGGACATCTATTTTGGATGTAAACAACAGTTCTAGAGGCTTCTGCCTAGAATGAGGTTTCTATGTTCTGGTCAAATAACATTGCTTTTGTAGCTTCTACAATAGTTCTATTTTTTCTTTCAACAACACCATTTTGTTGAGGGTTGTAGGCTACTGCAAACTCCCTCTTAATCCCAACAGTTATGCAATATTCCTTAAAGATTTCAGAAGTGTATTCCTTCCCATTGTCTGTCCTTAGAATTTTGATTTTCTTCCCGGAGAAGTTTTCAGTAAGAGCTTTGAACTCCTTAAACCTTTTAAGGATTTCTATTGACTCTTTACATTTAAGAAAATAAATTCAGGTCTTCCTAGAGAAGTCATCTATAAATATTACATAGTATAGGAAGCCTGCCATAGAGGGTACAAACATGAGTCCACATAAATCAGAGTGAACCAGTTCTAACACATTTTTGGTTTTACTCAAACTATTATGGAAGGATCCCTTTGTATTTTTTCCTAGGGCACACCCTTTACAAGCTCCTTCATGAGTTTGTTTTAATTTAGGCAATCCTGTTACTAGTTTTTCTACAGAGGGTAGGGCATGGAAATGAATGTGTCCTAATCTTTGATGCCAAATTTCATTTGAATTAGAAGTCTCAAGATTAAGGGCCTGTTTGATGTTAGTGCACAATTTGTAAAGATAACCTTGTCTTATCCCTATGGTTTTTTGCTTTCTTTATAGTGGAGTTCTTTGGCCATGCTAGAACTTTTCTATCCATAAAGGTAACCCTATATCCATTGTCTTCAAGAGCAGAGATGGATATTAGATTCCTTTTTATTCTTGGTACAAATAAGACTCCAATGAGTTGTAGGGAGAGACCAGATTTCAATTTGATGGAGCAAGTTCCAACCCCTTTTACGGGATGTGCAGAATCATCCCCAATAGTTACTTCTTCATCAGTTTCTTCAGTCATAGTGTCAAGGTGTTCTCTGAACCCTGTGATGTGCCTTGATGAACCACTATCAATTACCCAGTTGTTGATATTGTTAGATACTTGACTTGATAAGGCTGAATAGAATACAAATTTCTCAGTCATAGTTTGTATTTGTTTTTCCCACTTTAGCAAAAGATGCTTGTTGTTTTGTTCTATCAGGGCACTTCATTGCATAGTGCCCAAATTGATCACATCTGAAACATTGTATTTGAGAGATGTCTTTCCTCTTCTTGAATGATCCTTTTCCATAGGAATTTCTTTTTCTCTTGAATGATCCTTTCCCATAAGAGTTCTTCTTACCCCTTTTATTAGATGTTGTGTTGAGCACATGAATGTCCTCATCTATGGGTTTATGTTTGTTTTCTTTTGTTAACAGTCTTGTTTCTTCTTGTAAGCAGTCCGTTCTTAGCCTATCAAATTTAGGAGTTTAGATCTCGCACTTATTCCTTGAAAGAATGACTCCCATGAGTTTGTTAGTTCTCCTATAAGTATTAGCGTTAACTCTTTGTTATCAATTTGATATCCAATTGTTGATAGTTGATTCTTTAGTTCAGTGATTCTCATGAAGTATGCATTAATAGATTCTCCTTTGTTTATTTGAACATTGTTAAGTTGCCTTTTTAATGCAAGGGTCCTACTGGTGTTGTTAATTTCAAAGGTGCTCTCAAGGGATTTAAACATCAAATATGCAGTCTCATGTTTTGACAAAATAGGCTCTATGTGATCCCTAACTGCATCTACTAAAATTTTCATGGCTTTCTCATTGTTCTCAATCCATCGAGTTTTATCTGGATCATCTTCTGGTTCTCTCTTGTTTTCTTTCACAAATGAATCTAACTTATTTTCTTTTAGAATCATCATGATTTTGAATTTCCATGATGTGAAGTTGTTTGCACCTTTAAGATGATCTTCAAATCTGATCACACTTGACATTATTCTAAATAATCTGATATCTAGATTTGATTTGGATTTTCTCAATGTGGCTTTGATACCATGTTAAAGTAATCAAATCTAATCAAATTATATTCTAAGTGGAGAATGCAAAATCCTAAGTCTCAATTTCTGTGCATGTATTCTAAGTCAGATTTTATTGTTTGTACTTCAAATCTTCTGATTGCAGAACATTTATATATTTCGATGTCTACAATAGAGCATCGAATTATGTTTTATATCTTTGAAGGGAGACACGCCTCAAGAAGAGACGCGTCTCATGAGAGGACGTGTCCCTTGAGCGCGCGGACCCCTCTTAGCCAACCGATAATTATCGATGGTTAATCTCCAAACCCCTGCATGTATATAGCAAACAACGATTAGTGTAAGATAAGTTCTATCAACATTTACTTTTTGAATTTACTCAAGATCAAAATTTCGAATAACTTACTTTTAGATAATATAGTAGATTTCGATTATATATAAATGATGATAATGCATGAATGCGATCATTATTTATATCTGACCGAAGCTACCTTAAATCAACACCTTTGTTTATTAAGTTACGTAGAGAATTAGCATGAAAAGCCTCTAAGTAAACATGATGCAAATCTTGCCCAACACAGTCCCAAAGGGCCTTGTAAAATTCACAAGGGAAGCCATCAATCCCCGAGGCTTTGTCGTTAGCCATGGAATGAACAACTTCCTTGAGATATTGCTCGCAAAAATTTCTTTGGGCTGGGGAAATCCTATTTGGCACAACAGTAAGTAGTCCCGAAGGGCTTGTTGTTGCACAAATGTGGGTTCCTATGTAGTGAAAACCTACTCATAATGATGTACAAAGGCCTGGAGAATGTCAGGGAGCTTTGAGAGCACCTGAATGCCATATTTGACTTTTTTAATGCTCGGGGATGAGTGCTTGGCACGCAACGCCAAAAAAAACTCTTTGGAGGCACAATCACCAATTTTCAGCCAATGTAGCAGGGCTTTGATTTGTGCACCTCTGGCAGCATAATTGTCTGCAACTTGCTTTTGGTGCCTTAATTCTGCCACTCTGGCTTGCAATGATGGGGAAAAGGGGCTGGCCGCCAAAGCTTCAGTAGTTGAGCGCAGGTCAGCGGTGTTAGCCTCATAAGACTTCCGACGAAAGATAGCCAGTTAGCATCCATAAATACACAAAAATCTAGCCGTGTGTGTGATAACATCGTTCCACTAGGTAATCCAGCCTATATGATGAGCTGGTCTGCACTCCAGATTCCACACTCTACGAATGTGGGCCAGGGTAGGCTTGTGACAAAGTAGAGACGTGTTAAAAAAGAATTGAGTTTTACACGTGCGAGGCTGATGTGACTCCCATTCAATGCGAAAAGAAATTGGGAAGTGGTTGGACAGAGTCACATCCACTAAAGGCTTAACTGGCAGAGAGAATCTATCAAAATAGAAAAAAGATTGAGCCGAGATCATGGCACAATCAAAGCATTTAAATATTGTGTTAGAATCGGCCCTTAAATTACACCAAGTGTGCCAGAGAGAATGCGAATGGCGGTGACCAATATTGGGATAAAAAAGACCCAATTTATTGCGCATGTAAAACCACGCCTCCCATTCGCCAGCTGCCCATCTGAATGGCAGGGTTCTATCCTTGTCATACGCCATCTCAACCATATTGAAATCCCCACATAATAAGCAGGTAGCAACTAGCTATGAGTCAACAATCTAGCGCCAAAGCAAAGATCGCTCCACAACATCATTCGAAGCATAGACATTAATAAACCCAAATGAACGATTATCAATGTTAAGAAGAATCCAGACGAGCCGATGAGAAGGATCAGACCCGTGGTCAACCACACAAGCATGCCATCGTGGGGACAAAAGGGTGACAGCTCCGCGACGCCCAACCTCATGCATAGTGCAAAACATTTTACTAGTCGGCCAAATAGAACGACAAGCCGAAGCAAGCAAAAATCCAAAAAATTTAACCTCTTGGAGACAAAGCACTTCAATACTAGAATATTTTTGCAAAGTATCCCTAACAGAATACTTTCTGGAGAGGTCTGTCAGACCTTGAGCGTTCCATGAGAGGAAATTCATGAGTGAAACTCCTCCATATTTTTGGAGTCCGATTCCTCTTCATTCAGGGAAGAGAAACGATTCTGCAAAAAGTCTTGCGGAACTAACCCAATTTGGATAGACGGAGAGGAAAATCTTCGCTTTTCTTGCACATATTCACGTGGTGGAGATGGACTGCGAGACCTCCTTTGAGGTCTCGACATGGGAGGAGAAACGTTCGACTGAGCAAACATAACGACAACAGGTTGAGGTGTTGCCTTTGTCTTGGGCTGCAACGAAACATTAGCAACTCCAATAGGAGCGTCCGTCCCCTTCCCTGAAGGGTTTGAAACGACTTTCAATGGTTTAGAGGCTTTAGAGGCCGACCTAGAACCAGTTGACTTATTATTTTGGTTTGTAACCGTGGTCCATTTTTCATCAACTTTAGCAAAAGGCTCTGCCTGACGAGGTTTTTTAGAATCTTGTGGCAGAGAAGGTGTACGAGGCACTACCAAAGGGCAATCCTTAATCTTGTGGTCTGCCGACTGACACTTATAACACGTGTTGGGCAAATTAAAATAAGTGATTTTCTGCTATGCTAGAGAGCTCCAATTTGAATATCAATGAATTCTTTCAAATCCTTGGAGAGGTCTATTTCCACACAGACTCGTTTCTGGGGCCAGGCCTGGAAAAACCTATCTGGCTCAATACAAATGACCCTCCCCAGTGAGGATGCAATATGGTTCAAAAAAGGCACACAAGGCAAAGGCAAACCAGGGAATTCAATCTAGACTGGGACCCACAACTTGGTGTCATCTAAGACAACAAAATCCCGGGTCCATGCCTGGAAAACCAGCAAGGATGACCTGACATACCAGGGACCGTGGGCTAAGATAGCTTGGACATGATTGACTTCTGCAAAGCGGAATAGAAAAAAACCCTTGGTTAAATTTGGACCATATCAAGGCGGACCCCATGAGGGACCCAGGCCTTGCTAACCCATTCTTTAAGCACACTTTCAGGGGGAGTCCTCCCAACAAAATAACCCACAAGGGTGTGTTGCTCAAGCCATTGGCAAGCAAAATCAAAATCTGGTAAAGGCAAAATTACATCAGCTGGGGAGTCAAAATTCTTACGTCGTGAAAGACTTTCAGAACAAATTTTCGGGGACGTTTGTTTGAAGGAGGAGCCATTGAGCAGCGCCATCGAAGCGCTAACACCAACATGAATTGTTGGGTTAGAGCCGGTTGAAGGCTTATTAAAACACAAAAACCGTAGTAACTGCGGCCGTACTCACAAGAAAAGAGGGGTTTCCTGCGCAGTATGACGCAAGAGGGGCTAAGGGTGACCGCATAAACCACAAAACCCTAGCAAAGCTCATACACCTTCCTGCTAAGGATCATCAAGTAACTTATTTTGAATAACATAGATGTTCATCATGCGCTAGTTTCTTGCAATGTGTACATTTGGGCTTCTCCTTCCTTGATGATTTTTGAGGGAGAGGATTTAAAATCTATTTGTGCTCTATCTTTGCGTGGCTTGTTCTATATCTTCTTTTGTTTCTTTTTAGGATTCCTTGATTCTTTTTGTACCTTAGGCTCACTAGGCACCAATGCTTGTGGCTAAGAAGACTTGATGAAGCCCATTTGAATTAAGTTTTCTTCCTCTTGAATTAGAAGATTATAAAATGCATTAAAAGAAGGCTCAATGTATGCAACTCCCATAGAGAACCAATAGGTGTGAAAGCCTTAAACAAATATTGAATACTTAGGAGCAAGCTTCGATAGCACATTTAGATCAATTATAAAGCCTCTTTATTAATAGTTGTGTTCTTAGTTGCTTAATCTTGGAGATATAGTTTTAGATGTGATAAAACTATTAGGATCAAGATTTATCAAACATAATCAATCTGATATCTCTTAATCTTGTTAATGTTACAATACACATTTTCAAGAGTCTCCCAAGCCTCCTTATGTGTTTTAGATGATTCAAGATGAAATTGTAAATCAAAAGAGACTTATGAGCATATGTAACCAAGAGCTTTCTCATTGTTTTATCTTCCACACGAGTTGACCTGGCTTGGTGGGTTCAAGCACAAACTCATCCTACATATCTAGTACAACCTTTTTGGTTTAGATAATTCCATATTGATTGTTTCCATAAGGTATAATTATATGGAGTTGGGAGTTCAACTTGGGGTTTCCCCATTGCAAGAACACAAAGCAATCAACCACAAGATTACCCCCCCATATTCAGTCAATCAATGATCCCCCCTAGCAAATTATGATCTGGGCATTTAATATTTAAGAGTTATTTTAGCTACCATTTACCAACTTAGCAAAGTGGTTTTGATTTCAGTACAATACAAATTGACCACAAAGATAAAAGTACAATCTCGATATACAATGGGTTAGACTAACCACACCAATGAGAGGCACACAAAAAAATGTGTAGTTTAAAATAAATTGCACCAAAAAATTGTTATTGTATGTGCTCAAATGGAGTCTTGAAGGTATTCAAAGTGAGAATTGCTTAGCAATACCTATCAAAATTTGCAATTTCTAGAAAATCTAGATACCAAACTAAAAACCATCTACACCATTGTTAAGTTCTTGAAAAATTAGTTTAGATAAAAAAATTGGTCGAAAAAAAGAAGCCAATGTGACTCGAAGTAGGGCATTTGAAAATCAAGTACAAAAGCCAAAATGCAAAATGTGAGGTAGGTAGATTGGGGTGGAGAAAGATGATGATGTCACTTTGGTGTCATGTTAATATTAGCATGTGTAGTTGATGGAATATTCTCCTAGGTCAAAATATACCTATCCGAGCACTTTGTGTATTGAGTTATGGGTAGGGCTACTAGGCTGCCATTTGTGTAGAAGCCGTTGGTGGCTATGATGCTGGTGGGAATACTCTTGTTGGTGGACTGCCACGTGAAGCCCACTGTGGGTAGGGCGTGAGTAGGGCTACTAGGCTGCCATTTGTGTAGAAGTCGTTGGTGGCTATGATGTTGGCGAGAATACTCCTGTTGGTGGACTGCCACGTGAAGCCCATTGTGTCATGCATACCCTTCTTTTTTAGGTCTACGTGGATTTCACAGGATTTCCTATGGATAGAGTACTTTGTGCCCATTGGGAGTCAATTTTTTCTTAATAAATTCTAGAAAATCATATATAGGAACATAATATACAGAGTGCAACCCTTTACTATGTAATACCAAAATGTTTAGACTTTGGAGCTCTAAACATTGGATGGGTCCTAACTCTACCTTTTGATTCTTTGGAGACAAAAGTAACTGATTGGTTATAAGATGAGATGACTTAACTTCAATCATCAAAGTTTAGTGCATTCAGTGGTGTAACACTAGTCTAGGCTTCTAAAATTGATTGGAGCAGCACCATACCTTGATATAGAATTATTGTACCTATTTACAGTCACTAGTGAAAACCTTGTACAAAATAGGGGCACATCTACAACACCTAGGACTCTACAAGTATATTTATTTTCCTTTAGAGTTGTCAGTTCTGGCAGGGATTTTTTGCCATGGTGCATGAGGTTAATTAGTTTACAGTGTTACATAAGAATTAAACATAATTCTCAGATTCTAGTCCTCCTTGAGAAATGAAAGTCAAGCGCTTTCTCCAGCCATACATACCATCTAAAAATCTACTGTATTCCAGTATGATATGCAAGTGTCCAAACAATCACTAGTTATGTATGGCCCTTTGACATGCAATGGAATCCAAATTGCTTAGTCATAGGATAGTTTACAAGGCCTTGGATGTCCAAAAACTCTAGAAAGAGGTTTTATAGGGAAGTTTCTTCTTCCTCTTGCAGGAGCATCCAAGGTGTAAGAGCAATCTTGCATCACCCAAAAATAATTTCTTCTTCTTTAATTTTCAATAAGGTCTTATGTGGGCTAATGTTGCGTGGGAAATTAATTATTTTAAATTTTTAAATATTGTAATATTTACTATGTCAGTCTATAATTGTAATTTTGATGGGTATTTACTTTGGTAAATGTTACGAAGGCATAAAAGGGGGAATATTCTCTTTGCGTGTTCCATTTCTTGGTGGGACCACTTTGTAAGGATGCTCTTTGTTGTACCCCAAATTAAAATTTTTGCTACACTTAAGCATTTTGAAGAATTGAGTCAAAATACTGTTAAATCTGTCAGAAAAGGTCAAAATGGGGGTTTGCATGTCTTGCATGGGGGTCATAAGCTTGAAATTTTCAAAATTTGACAATCTGGGTCGGTCTAAAAAGATCAAACTTACAATACCTAGACTTCAGTTTTTCATCGCTAAATTTTAGGAAAATTTCTAGTTTTAGCAGTTTTCTAAAAATAGAAACTTTTTCTAGGTTTCTTACGAAATGGATACTTGTAAAATTTTCTAAAAATAGAAAGTTTGGCTGTTAGGGTTAAGACTGATTTTGATTGGCTTAAAATACTTCCTCATCAGATTGGTGCAGTCCGAATCACAAAAAGGTCAGTTTTACTCTACTGGGTCTATTCTGCTTTTTCAGAAGCTACTTCAGAGATCCAAGGTCATTCATGGAAGTCAACTAGCTGCCAGGTGTCAGAATCAAGAGTTCAAGAATCAAACAGAAACTGTCGACGAACAATGTGCACGAGAAACGAGGAACAAACTAAGGAAGTTGAAATATAAAAAAATATCAAATTTTATCTAAGTCTGGAGATTTCAAGCGCCCCTGTCAAGAAGAGGTGCCCATGTTTCCATGCCTAAGAAATTTTTTCATCTTGATAGCCAAAGGTAATAGAAACACGTGTTACGAGGTATAAATTAAAAAATTGATAAAATTTTCTAACACTGCCAGCCATGGGTGCCCTTGAAGGAGAAAGGCGCCCAGCTTTTCAAGAGGCCAAAAGCCAAAATTAGGGTTTTCATCTCCAGGTCAACATTGCTCAGAATCATCCCAGCTCCGCAATGAATTAGTTGGCATGCTCGTTGGATCATCCAGTCACTGGCAAATTCAAGACAAACACGAGCCACAGAAAGAGATATTTTAAAACTTTGAAGATGAAGAAAACGAAATAAAATCTAAGTCTGGACAAGATGGGTGCCATACCTCAAGAAGGGCGCCCAAACTTTTGAGATAGCAGATGGTCAAAATTGCTGAAGACTTCTCCAACATGACTTCCTCAGACTAGATCCAGCTCTCCAACGAATCTGTCAGCTCGTCCGTTAGAGTCAGTAGTCATCAGATATCGCCAGGCAAACAGAGGAGAAAAAAGTGTGAGAAATGGCAGAAAGTGGAAAGCGACAGTGAAAATTCAAAAATAAAAACTAACACTGGAAGCTATGGGCGCTCCTGAAGGAGAAGGGCGCCTAGGGTTTAAGGCCACCAGAAGTCAGTTTCCGGAAAAGAGTGATCCAGAAGACCCCTTCTAGATTCATCTCAGCTATCCAGTGAACTCAATAGCCAGTCAATCTGACAAGTACAACACTCGGAATAGCAAAATCATTTGAAGGTCAGAAGACAAGCATAAAAATTGAAGATCGTTAAAATGGCTAACACTGGAAGAAATGGGCGCCCTTATCAAGGATAGGCACCTGACATTTGAAAGGGGTAAATGAAGCTTTTAGCAGATGACGTCTCCGGAACAAAGTTGTTAGATATGATCAAGCTCTGCGATGGAAGAATCAGTTCGTTCATCGGATAAATCCAGAGGCCGAGAGACAGAGCTGAAGCAGGGTCAGAAAGTGAACAAAATATGAAAATGATAGAAATTTGGCTAAGTCTGGAGAGACTGGGCGCCATACCTCAAGAAGGGCACCCACTCCTTCATGCCTTAGTTTATTTTTCAAATGTTCCAAAATTTTTAAGTGAAGAGAAATACGCCTTTTCTCAAGGCATGAATTAGGTTTAGGTTTTCTTCAGGATTAGGGTTTGAGAAGCTGAGTTTCAAAGCAAAAACTTATTTAAAGACACCTCTATGTATTATTTTTCATATTTTCTTGCAGGTGCTTTCAAAGAGAAACAGAGCAGCAGCTTCAAACCTATGTTTTTCAAGATTCAAGAACCCTAGCTTGCTGGTTTCTCATATATTTTCAGATCAGCAATCAAAGAAGACCTCCTCTTTCATATTTTCTCATCAAGAACATCAAATTTAAGAAGGAGAAGGCCTATATTATCAAATTTCAGCAAGCTGATCCATTTTTGTTCTATCTTCTGGACAAATTGTTGAAGATTTCTCTCTAAGTTGCAGCAATTGCTTCTATTTTGGATGTCAGGGAAAACTTCATATTCATCCATTTCTAGTCTTCTGGGTCTATGCTAAACCTTCTTCTGGACAAAACCCATACCTCAGCTTTTTTAGAGAAACTAAAAGTTGTTTCTTTTTCAGTCAGAAGCCATGGTTTTCAAAATCTAATCTACTAGGTCCATTCAGATTATGCTCAAGAACAATACCCAGATGTCAGTTTTTTTTTGCTTTTTTGGGAAAAATTAGGGTTTGTTGCTTTTTCAGTCTCCACTCCATATTTTCAAAAACGGGCGATCTGGGTTGGCTTGTAACGAAATTCTAGTCAAAACCCATATCTCAGAATAAATCTCAAAAATTCGTCCGTTAGAGGAAGAAAATCAGCAAGCTAAATTTAGAAAGTTTGCCAAAATTTGTCTGAACCTAGGCGTGTTTACTGTCAATCTTCAAGTCTTTTAGAATGGAATACACTCCTGCAAAGTTCAAGACCAAATCAATTCTTTACCACGATTTCATTGAAACAGCTGAAACAAACTTGCATCACATCAAGCCAGTGTTCAATATACGTCCTTTAGAAGATGCAGGCAATACCACCATCAGGCATCATGCCATTCAGGCCTTCTTGCAGCAGCATCCATACCTTTCTCAGTACAGAGCTTAGAGTTCATAATTGCTTGCATCAAGCATTACAATCCAACTACAAGGGAGATACAGTCAGTTGATGGGAGAATCATTTGCAGCCTAAAACCGGATATGATTGAGAAATGCTTCTCCATTCCACCATGGCCTGGAAGCGTCACTATCAACGTGGAAGAATGTGAAAGGATATGGGAAGAACATCAAGATAAATACAACAAGAAGATTGCACATAGGTGGCTGAAAGAGAAACATTCTACATTGCCAAAGGATGTCGGAAGAGGACAGTTCAAAGAGGAATTCGCCATCACAATAACCCTACTCAATCGAGTCACAGGTCAAGCAGATGCAACAAGGTTTCAGCCTTGGATGTTCTATGTAATACCTCATATAATGAAAAAGACAGAGTTCTATGACTGGCCTACATTGATCAGTGATTGCTTACATCATCAGATAACTGAGTACTTTCATAGACATGCATTTCACATGGTCTCCTACTTAGTCTATTTGGTTGCCTATCAAGGTAAATTCAGAGGGTTAAACACAGAGGGTTCTTTGAACGTTCAACACGTCTATAACTACTATACTCAGTTGGAATTCACTGCTGCATCACGTCATTACAAAAGGGTGAATGAAGCATTCTTGATTTATACAGTGCGAGGCTTGGACAACGAGCTACATGTTCGCATTTCATCCATTGCCAGGGCTGCAATGTCAGAATGGGCAGATTGGTTTATTCAGTTCGCCACTTTCACTTACCTAAGGGTGTACGGTTATTCAGGAGCTCCACTTATGTTACCGAGGTATCCATCAGATGAGGTAATATGCATGGAATTCTTCAGGCAGATTTCAAATGTTCACACTCGTCTGCGTAACAAAAAGAAACCAGCCTTCAGCTTTCCTTTCGCTTTAGGCGTTTACACATGTAGATCATCCGCAGAAGCTAAACTAAGGGGTAACGAGTTAGATAAGTTTGGTCTCAAGCCTTTCAGTGAGACGATTATATGATCCCCATGGCTTCTATGCATCTAGACTTGGTCAGAACCTTGCTCATACACCCGCACATGAAGACTTTTGGGCTAATTGCAGGGATGAGTATGAGGTGCGAAGGTGATGTCATAGTAGGTTAACCCTTCATCAGATGAAAGATTGCTTATCAGAAGATATTGAAGGGCTGTTAGATGATGATGGGGATGTAATTCTTCCAGCTTATATAAGAAATAAGGTTGAGCAGCAACCTCTTCCACAGGTCAACCGGGCTCATAAAGAATGCATCACAGTGGAAGAAAGGACAAGACAAGTGGTGGAGTACAGTAAGACTTTTTTGATTCTAAAGAAAAGGGAGTCTATTCCAATAGTAGAGCCGCCAAAGAAACATTCATCTCTTCCCTCCTCTTCAAGAGTGCAATCAAAGAACACAGAAAAAGTTCAGTCTCAAGAGGTCACAAAGGGCAATAGATCAGCAAAGAGTGCTAAAAGGAGGTTGGATTATACAGGGAGTGTTATACAAGAGCAGCTTACAGCTGAAACAGAAGTTCCTCAACCAGAGCCCATACTTCAAGAAGAAGTGCAACATGATGAACCTTTGATACAAGAAACACTACCATCTCCTAGGTCTTTGCCAATTCACATTGATTTGGAAGACGAGGAGATAGAGGTCAATGTTACAATTACTCCTCCCTTGGATGTTAATAGAAATACTACATCTTGGCTTGAGAGCTCCTTGGGAAGAACAAGAAGAAGGCCTTCGTATCAGGTGAATGTTGATGACCTTAGCATATACCATGAAGCACCCAAGAAGAAGGCCAAGAAACAAATGCATTTTGAGAGGAATCTCGAGGGTGAAATGGTCATGGAGACAGCTACGCCTCTTGAAGATAAAATAAGAGATGTGGTGGATGTTGACGATTTTATCATGGTCAAAGCAAACCTTGGTAAAAGTACTCGACATGCTGATATAAGTTTGTTTAAGATGGTAACAAAAAACATTCAAGAAAGAGTGCAAAAGGATGGAGAAGACAAGGCAGCCCTCAAGGCTGAAAATCGTCAACTCCAATTATGTATATCAAATCTTATCGAAGGCACCTCACAAACAACTCAGTTGCTGCCTCAAGTCTTAGAAACACCAGCTGACCAGCAGCAATTAAGGCAGTTAGTTATTTGTGGTAAACAAACTAATGAGTGGGTTGAAGAGATCATCAACAGAGGAAAAGAGGTCCTAACACAAGTCTTTCAGTTGAGATACAAGACTCATGATTTACGTCACGGTATCTAGGATTTTGAACAGCTGATAGCCGAGTTCAAGCCCATGCACGAAATCATAATTGCAGATTTAGAGATGGGTTGTGGCTCTACAATGGCGAGAGAACATAAAAGACAAATCCTGGAGTGGAAAGAAAGTCATCTTTTCAAGGTGAACACATATATCAGAATATCTGAGGAATTTGCAGCGTATAAACGAAGAGTTGTTGATGCTCTTAGGTTCATCAGAGAAGTAGTTGCAGCGATTCCTTGTCAGTATTGCCTTGAGGATGGTTCCTACATTGGGCTTGACGTAGTCCAAGTTGAGTTTCAGAGCATTTTGCATGGCAGCGAGGGCAGTGTTGGGAGAATGATGATGATTTCCATGATGTCAACAAGGTTCGAGAAAGCGGCCAATGAGAGTGAAGATTTCTTGAAATCAATTACAGATGGTGAAGAAATCTTGGAAAAGCGACATTTTGCTATTAATAGCATCAACACTCCTACTTCAGATGAGGTTGCCCGCTTTTTAGCGGATGTGATCGAGCTTTAAATTTGCTTTCTTCTAGAAGCATCTTCCATGCTTTCTTTCTATTCTTGTCTCAAATATTTTCCATTCTTTGAGGATAGAAAGAAAATATTGCAACAAGTTGTCACGAGTTGGCACTTTCCTTTTTAAAAGCTTTCTAGGGTTTAGATGTTTTAATCTCTTCTAGATTTAGAAATAAAGCTTGCATGTTGGCAAGCAGTAGTTGTAAAAGCAAGGAGATTTTAAGGTTTCCTACTCCTCTGCTTAGTTATAAATAAGAGCAGTGTTTGCTCATTTTAGTTTAACCGTGCTTGTGATAACAAGACATAAGTGTCATAGTACCTTCTCTCTGTTATCGTCTAGTATTGTTCACTTTGTGTAAAGAGCAAGTTTGCATGTCTCTTTAGCTGCAAATACTTGTTTAGTTCATGTGTAGTGTTGATTATAGTTAGGTTGATCGCATGTTGCAAGCGTGTTGCTACAACTTGTTGTCTCGAAGTTGTAATCCTTGTTCCAGAAACTTGAGTAAATAAAATCTTGAGCGTGCTTTGTCTACCTTGATATAAACATCTCAAGTTTCCGTCTATTTGTCTTGTGCTAGAAATATGAGTAAATAAAATCTTGAGCGTGCATTGTTTGCCTTGAAATAAAAGTCTCTTATTTCCGTAATACTTTTATGATCTTTTTTTCAGCTTGCCATAAAACGTGTGTTGAAGAATAGTTTATTTAAGTATATTTGTCAGAAATCATACTCGTCCATTTCCAAACTCTCTTTCTCTGCGTTTACTTGAGAGGGTGGAAACGTTTTAAGCGTAGGTTAAGTTGTAGCTGTCTAGTTTCATTAAAGGGAAAACCTCAACCGCAACATCTAGTGTTCTATAACCTTGTGTTCTCGCAGCTGAACCAAAAAGATAGGCCTAATTAAGTTTATATTACTTTTCTTTATGCAACTCAGCAAAAGAGGGAGTTTCCCCTCCTAATTCGAAGAGCAGTTTACTGCACATAGCTATCCATTTCCAGAACGCATTCCAAAGGTGCGATTTGAAACGCCAACACTCTTACATGTTGAATTGCATGATTTGCATGTTGGTGCATGCATAGCAACATAAATCTTTTGGGGAAAAACTTGGCAAACCAAAAGTTCAAGATTTTTTGAAAAAATCGGATTTTAAGAAAATGTAAAAAATTGTAGAATAAAAGACAATATTTTTTTTTTAATTGGAAGGCATTTCCATAGCAATAGAGTTATAGAGAGTTTAACTAATGAATCATAGAAAATAGATTTTGTTGTTTATATTCATATCGCCGATTACATTGCATTCCACATCTTTCAAAGCATTAGTTCACAATGCATAACTGATAGATGACAAAATTTCAATTACAATATAGTTTGTACAAAGTCAACCTATAAACTGATTACAAAGTTTCAAAAAATCAAAAGTAGCTAATGACTCTTGCTAGTTGCTACTATAAATAGAGCTATGCTAGAGGGATGCAAGTCCTGATGATGAAGCTCCTGGGGCTTTGCCTCTCCTAGATGCAATATCATAACTCTCCTAAGTTGTTCAGTCAAATGGGTATCAAAGTAGGACTCCGCTAGGATCTCAAAATCCTCAGCCTCAAGAAATTCATCACCAGCAATCCACTCATTGTTTGGATCAAAAATTGCCTCAAAGAAATGTGCTCTCATATGCTTCACTTCTGTGAGCATCACCTAGATGCAATGAGTGCTAAGTGGACCATTCATTGTCATGAGAGATGGGTTCTTGTGAACCACTACTCATGAATCATGGGTCAATGAGTTTGACTCAAAAACTACATGGTTGAATCCTGATAGCAATATCATAACTCTCCTAAGTTGTTCAGTCAAATGCGTATCAAAGTTGGACTCCGCTAGGATCTCAAAATCTTCAGCCTCAAGAAATTCATCACCAGCAATCCACTCATTGTTTGGATCAAAAATTGCCTCAAAGAAATGTGCTCTCATGGTGATGGAATGCCATGACAATCAATAGCAACCACATTTCTTTGAGACCAATTTTCAACCAGTTCACTGCCTTGTCTATGCTACCACATTTTTCATACATGTCTACCAAAGCATTTTATCAAACAGTTCACTGCCTTTCTACTATGGCTAAAAGTCTAAAACAAGTGCTTTCGAACAAGCTATGGATGCTTGGAAAAAATCTATCAAAGCATAATAGTGAAAAACAAGCTATGGTTTCATGGTTTTTTATTGCAGGAAAATCAGCATGATTTTATTCGCATTTTTTTGCAGGTTTTAAACACATTTTTTTTTGCAATTTTGCAGTTTGGAATGGGAAAAAATCGTTGACCAAAAGGTCAAAGATTTTTCAAAAAATTGGGGAAAAAATCGTCCAGCTTGCAGATTTTTAAAAATTGGGATTAATCGGATTTTTTTCCAAATTTCTGTTTCAATGGGTGCATGTTCATATTTGGAGCCATCGGGGAGTTATGGATATTCCAGAATTGACCAAATTTGATTGGCCATGAGTTAGGCGCCCATGTGAGCATTTAATAATTTTAATAATTTTATGATTTCTCCTCAAGGTGGGCATGGGTTTTCCAAGGAGGTTTTTGGCATGTTGTTTTGGAAACCACAGTGCTTTTCTCATTCTAAAACTTCTATATTATGATGCCTTGTCATTTGGAAGGGGGGATTTGGAGTTTTTGTAGGTTGAGCTGGTGAGATGTTGCAAGATTTTGAGGAGGATGTATGACTCCATGATTGCAGATCTTTGCATATAGAAAGCCCATGTGTGAAGGGAGCTTGTGAGCTTCTCTGTTTTTAATCCATTTTAATTTGAAATAATATGATATATGTTGCTGCCTTCTTGCAATTTTTTGTGTGGTTGTTTGTTTCAGATTTGGGGGTGTAGTTCTTGGAGAAGGAGACCAAGACTTCATGTTTTTGCAGGTTTGAAGTGTTGATGTTAATACAGCGTCGGTCTTCACTAAGACTCATATTAAATACATGGGCCGACCTTATATTTGATTTATTTCATGTACTTATTCTGGCCGACTTTAGTTGTTATTAAATATTTATCAAAGGCCGACCCAAGTGAAGAGGCGCCTAGGAGATATAAATACAAGGTCACTTCTTGGCTATGAAGAACAATTCGAATATAAACAAGTTCGCATTTTTGGCAGAGCAGAATTCGCAGTCTTAGAAGAAGTTCATACTTAATCAGCAGATCATCATCTTGTAGCAGCAGATCATCATTTTGTAGCAGCAGACCGATTTCAAGGAGAAATATATTCATTTGTATCATTGCATCTAGGAGAGGTGCTATTATTCATTGTATCAAATTCGGCATTGTGTTGGGCCTGAGTTGTATCAAATTCGGCATTGTGTTGGGCCTGAGTGGAGTGGTGCTTCTAGGCACATCACCGGATTCAGAAGTCATCTTTCAAACTTAATGGAAAGCAACTCCAGTGATCAAGTTGTTATTGGAGATGATGCTAGATATTCTGTAAAAAGGATTGGAAACTCCACTCTTCACTTGGATTCTGGAATTTCTTTGGAGTTGAATGATGTACTGTTCGTACCTGGGATAAAGAGGAACCTTGTTTCAATTTCAGCATTAGAAGACAAAGGTTATCAAGTTGCCTTCTCTAAAGGGAAAGTTTTTATATGGGCAAAGAACTCCAACTTCAAAACTGCTCAAGTGATTGGAGTTAGACATGAATGTCTCTACACGCTGTGCACTCGTCCTCTTCAAGCACTTGTGCATAACAGTACCAGCATGTGTGATCTTTGGCATCGAAGATTGGCTCACATTCACTTTCGTGCTCTACCTATCATGGAGAAGATGGTCACCGGTCTTCCGAAATTCGATCAAGAACATGAAGGTACATGCAAGGGATGTGCCCTAGGCAAGAACACAAAAGGTACGTTTCATTCCAGTGAAAGTAGATCTAAATGTATTCTTGATCTCATTCATTCTGATTTGTGTGGTCCAATGTCTAGTGCATCTTCTAGTGGTTTCTTGTATTATATTATTTTCATTGATGATTACTCTAGAAAGACTTGGATATATTTCTTGAGATCTAAAGAATCAGAAGAAGTATTAGAAAGATTCAGAGAATTCAAAGCACAGATTGAAAATCTGTCTGGGAAGAGGATCAAAGTATTGAGATCTGATAATGGTGGAGAATACACTTCTGGCACTTTTCGAGACTTTTGTATTGAAGCAGGGATTAAGAGGGAGTTCAGTGTTCCCTATAATCCACAACAAAATGGTATCGCTGAAAGGAAGAATAGATCTATTGTGGAAGCAGTGAAAGCTATGATCCATGATCAAGACTTACAAATCTCTCTTTGGGCTGAAGCATCAAGAACAGCCGTCTATGTTCAAAACAGGAGTCCCCACAGGATCTTAGAGAATAAAACTCCTGAAGAAGCATTCTCAGGCGTGAAGCCTGAAGTTAGTCATTTGAGGATCTTTGGCTGTCCAGTCTATGTTCATATTCCAAAGGAAAAGAGAACAAAGCTAGAACCTTCTGGGAAGAAAGGAATTCTTGTAGGCTACAGTGAGACATCAAAAGCTTACAGGATTTACATTCCAGGACAGAAGTCTATTGAGATCAGTAGAGACGTCACATTTGAGGAAGATGTTGCTTATAGAAGGTCCAAAGGCACTCTTATGGAGGTCGATGAAGAAGAATCTCCTCAAGATATGGAAGTTGACCATATTCCAGAGAATCTGAAGGAGGATACAGAACCTAAAGAAGATATTGATCCAGCTGAGCCTTTGGATCCTACTGATGGGCCTCTAGACATTGTGATTGGAAAGAAAAGACCTCTTTGGGCTCGCAGGACAATGCAGGAAGCAGAAAGGTTTGCAGCTCCAAGAGGAGCCTTCAGAGAAAGCAAGAGACCTCACAAGTTCTCTAGTTATGTTGCCTTGATGAGTCAGATTATTGAGTCAGAGCCTTCAAATGTTGAAGAAGCTTCTAGTCAACAAGTATGGAAAGATGCCATGATTGAGGAGTATCAGTCTATACTTAAGAACGATGTTTGGGATATAGTTCCTAGACCCAAAGACAAATCTGTGGTGTCTTCTAAGTGGCTCTTCAAGATCAAGCATGCAGCTGATGGGAGCATTGAGAAACACAAGGCTAGATTTGTGGCTAGAGGGTTCTCACAAAAAGAGGGAGTTGACTATGAAGAAACTTTTGCTCCTGTGGCTCGTTACACGTCTGTTAGAACCATCATTGCTATTGCTGCATCTAGAGGATGGAAGATTCACCAAATGGATGTAAAGACAGCTTTTCTGAATGGCATAATAGAAGAAGAGGTTTACATTGAGCAACCAGAAGGATTTGAGGTGCATAGGAAAGAGTCTCATGTCTGCAAGCTGAAGAAGGCCTTGTATGGTCTTAAACAAGCTCCTCGTGCTTGGTATGAAAGAATTGATCAGTATCTTTCAAGTCTGGGTTTCTCAAAGAATGATGCAGATTCTAACCTCTACTTCAAAGTAGTAAATGGTGAAGCATTAATTTTGGTTTTATATGTTGATGACTTGATCATTACTGGTGAAGAACATCTAATTCTAAAATGCAAGAAGGAATTAGCTTCAGAATTTGAGATGAAGAATCTAGGTCTCATGCATTACTTTCTTGGCTTAGAAGTTTGGCAAAAGCCAAATGAGATGATTCTAAGTCAAGGGAAGTACACTGTTGACATTCTCAAAAGGTTTGGTATGATTGACTGCAAACCTATGTCTACACCCATGGAGTCTAATTTAGATAAGTTGAAAGAAGCTGCAGCTAGTTCAGAACCAGTGGATTCTACGATGTATAGACAGTTGATTGGTTCATTGATGTATCTAGTTAACACTAGACCTGATATCTGCTATGCAGTGAGTGCACTTAGCCAGTTTATGTGTGAACCAAAGCAAATACATCTTGTAGCAGCTAAACATATCCTGAGATACTTATGCGGCACAATTGGATATGGGTTAAGATATTCTTCAAACGTGGATTTGGAGCTGCATGGTTTTACTGATTCTGATTGGGCAGGATGTGTCTCAGATCGGAAGAGTACTTCTGGTTGTTGCTTCAGTTTGGGGACTGCTATGATCTCCTGGTGTAGCAGGAAACAGTCTTCAGTGGCCTTGAGTACAACTGAAGCAGAGTATATTGCAGCTTGTGTGTCAGCTCGTGAGGCAGTGTGGCTTCGTAAGCTCCTTGCAGGATTGTTTGGACAATCAATGGAGCCTACTATTATACACTGTGATAATCAAAGCTGTGTGAAGCTTTCTGTCAATCCTGTGTTTCATGACAGAACAAAACATGTTGAGATCAAGTACCACTATATTAGAGATATGGTACAAAGGAAAGCTATACAGTTGAGGTATATCAGCACTGAAGAGCAAACGGCAGACATTCTCACCAAGCCTCTCGCCAGGATTAAGTTTGTATACTTCCGGGAGAAACTTGGTATGGTGGAGAATGCAGCCGTGACTGAGAAAGAGTCTCAGTAATCAGTGATCCTTGTTGAGAATGCAACTCTTTGCTGAGAAAGAGTTGAGGTGCAAGCCCTTGTTAATACAATTCTCTGCTGAGAGAGAGTTGAGGTGAAAGTCCTTGATAATGCAATTCTCTGATGAGAGAGAGTTGAGGTGAAAGCCCTTGTTTCCACCCTCTGGGAGAAGCTATGGTGGATGTCATGTGTGTGACTCCATGACAACATCACGTGAGAGAATCCGTGATGAGTTTTTACCATCTATGGGAGTAGCCATAATGGTTAATATCACGTTGAGGTGATATTTTATTTTGTTTTCATTCTAACATAATGTGTCTTGTGCAGATGGAAGTTCATCCCTAGCTGAGAGGGAGTGTTGATGTTAATATAGCATCGGTCTTCACTAAGACTCATATTAAATACATGGGCCGACCTTATATTTGATTTATTTCATGTACTTATTCTGGCCGACTTTAATTGTTATTAAATATTTATCAAAGGCCGACCCAAGTGAAGAGGCGCCTAGGAGATATAAATACAAGGTCACTTCTTGGCTATGAAGAACAATTCGAATATAAACAAGTTCGCATTTTTGGCAGAGCAGAATTCGCAGTCTTAGAAGAAGTTCATACTTAATCAGCAGATCATCATCTTGTAGCAGCAGATCATCATTTTGTAGCAGCAGACCGATTTCAAGGAGAAACATATTCATTTGTATCTTTGCATCTAGGAGAGGTGCTATTATTCATTGTATCAAATTCGGCATTGTGTTGGGCCTGAGTTGTAAGCAGATTTCTGCTCTTATTCCTTCAATATATAAGAGATATATTTGCTGGGTTTTTCTCCCTCAAGAGGAGGGTTTTCCCAGGGTATCTTGTTGTGTTCATTGTCTTATGTGTTGCATTTCTTTTGTGAATTGATTATCTAATCTGATCTAAGAAACACTAACATGAAGGTGTTTGAATAGTAGCAAACAGACTTTGAGGTTGCAAGTTCATTGCAGCAGGGACTTTTCATTGAAGATTGCAGATTGAAGGAGCTAGAAGCTACAGGAAGGGAATAGATTGAAGGAGGTCAATTTGAGATTGATCTTTTCTGTTTGTAACAGACTTATATCAGTCATATTTCAGTTTTGTAATGGTTTTCATTAACCCATATGGCTGCAAACATTCTGATTTCAGATTTGCTTTGTTTTACATGTAATTTCATGAGATTTTGAATAAGAAACCAAAGTTACTTCTTGCAGATTTATGAGTTGCTTCAAAACAATTTCTAAGTTGCTTTTTCAGATTGTTGGAATTTGTATTTGAGGGTTGGATCCTCCTACATCACTTCCTTGGTACTGGTCACTTTTGATTACAAAATTACAATTGTTAAATCCAAAACAAGGGAAAAAACTATAATAGTATTTTGCTCTAGAGCTTGCCAAGTCTTGGGAGATGATGTCCTAATTTTTCAGTCTCTTTGCTAAAGTGTTGTATCTTGTGTGCAACATACCTTTTTAGATGGGATTGACCCTTTGAAACCCAATTTGCAGCACTTCTTTTTCTCTTCTGTGCCCATCTTTCTGTTTAGTGGAATTGTTTTAGGAGGCAAAACCAGTTTTGATATAATGAGAAAGATGAAATCCTTATATGGTTATTTGCAGCTTTTGACTATGACAAACCATATTTCACGTATAGGCGATTTAAGCAACCAAAGTCATTGACTATTACATTGAAAATATACACTCTTAATGGCTTCTTGGGTCCTTTAGAAGTTAGGATTTATCAGTGGTGTCTTTAACATGGAATATGGATTATCTTGCTTTAGTTCTGGCTTTCCTATCCAAAAATCACTCTTAAGAAGTTAAGTCATTAAATTTCTTTGGGAATTTCCTTCATTTTAGATTATGCCCATTATCAAGTTTATGAATATTCTTATGATTAAATCCTGTAATTTGGAATTTCTGTCAAATTTCTTATGATACCAGAGCTTCTTGGGATGTTTTTTTTTTTTGAAATGATTTAATCCCGACTTAGAATATTCAAGTTTCTTGAATCATGAATGTAATAAATGGATATTAAAGTTTGTGATGTATACAAAATGAAGAAAAAATTGGACAGGATCACTTGTTAATATTAGATGGATTTTCAAGATTCAGCTGTGTTAGTTAAAAATATTTTGTGGTCTTTCACTGCATCCTCTTCCATAAGTTTACTGTCATTTTTTTCCTTTTTAATTGTAGTAATGTTATTACGCCCACTGCAAGGTGGTCAGTTGCATCTGATGTAATTTTTATTGTTAATTGAATTAAATTTTCTTTTCTATTTATGATGAAGGGTTTGTCTATCTTGTGAGAGTGTGGCTAAATTAGTATCAAGTGACAAAAACTTCTGTAACTGTTTGTAGCTAATGGCAGCATGGCGGCACCCTAGGGGAGGTGAAAAATGGAGACCTTGCATCAAAGAGACTATAAGTGATGGAGGTTTGGATTTCTTTATTCCTCTTTTCAGTTGCACAAAATAATTGTACTTTCTTGTCTTTGACTGAAAACAACTAATGTTACTGTTTCCTTAATACAGTGATATTGAAAGATTTGCAAATGTTATGGCTTTGTTCTTTTTCTTATTGTAAATGCTTCAGAGGCAGTTCATTGACCTATTTCTATTGTATGCAAGTAAATTAAATGACATAATTCTATTGTATGTAAGTAAATAAAATAAGAAGTAGCACATTTAAAGACATGATATTTCCGCAGTCCATTATGGTGAATTTGTAAATGCTTCTGGAATAAAACTGTCTAACAATTTTTCTATCAATCTTTCGGATCACATGTTTGATTTCAATAAAAGTGAATCTTTTGACGATGGTTATCAAAAAATGGCAGTTTCTAATCAATTCAAAAAGAATGGGACTGAAAATATAGCAGTGGAGTGGTAAATCCCAAAACACTAGTGGTAAGTCCATACCTTTGGCTTAGGAGTCTCTGACTACGTAGGGTGTATTGCTTGGAATGCGCATTACCAAGAGTGTCCTCTTATCAAGTTACCCTCAGCTCTGCAAGCACATGACATGATCTTTTGTGTGTTGTTGACACTAGGTGGCATTGGTTGTGGCAGTGACACCTACATGTGCATGTTGCATTCCCATGATATGATGGTGTTCTACAAAGTAGGAAAGAAAGTACAAAAGTGGGCTTGGTTGTTGTAATGCCCTTTCTAAACCATGAAGAAAACACCAGAACACACAGGCAACTCTATTTTTGTTTTTTTTAACAAACATCATTGCAATTGAGAGCTGTGTGTTGTGGTGTTTTGTTCATGGTTTAAAAAGGGCATACAACAACCAAGCCCACTTCTGTACTTTCTTTCCTACTTTGTAGAAAACCTCATATCCCATGATGATTTGCTATCAATTATCCAATAATAGTGTGGGAGACTAAACCCTTTACACTACTACCAATTGATGACCAAATATAATTATGTAACTTATTTGTCAAGTCAATCATTTGTCCCATTATAAAACTCACCTGTTGGGCCCATCTGATCTGAACATGGGTTCTGTGTTCCATGAGCTGGCTACTTTGTAACCTCATATACTGATATACATCATAATACATGTCCCTAGGTGTATAACATTTAACCTTCTTATTTCCTAACAGCCTCTGGTGCTATCATCTTCAACAATTAGACTCTGACACCTTTGGTTTCTAGTTTAATTTTTAATGCACATATTACTAAAGTTGCTGTAATCTAACTACAAAGTGGCCGTTGCTATAGACTTATAGTTGATAGATTAGCAGAATCATTGACTACTTTTACTATTGGTGTAAAAAGATAATTATGTCAAAGCAATTTTGCAATATATGAGGGTTAAATCTTTTCTTTGTATGTCACTAATTCATCTTGTGTATTCTGTTTTGTTATATGTTACGATTGTTTTGTGAAGGTAGCCATTTTACTAGGGCCTAATATAGTTTTCCATCTATGACTTTCAGGTTTGCCTGCTTCTAATGGATATATGTTTATTGATGCAAATGGTGGCTTAAATCAGCAACGTGTCTCAGTATGCTGTTTCTACATAGATTTAAATTTTTTCATATGTTTTAAAAAATTTCTTGCAAAATGCATGTTATTTTTGCATATTGATAAATATCTTCTTTTGACTGTGTTTGGTCTGGTGTTGTAGATCTGCAATGCGGTAGCTGTGGCATACCTTTTGAATGCAACCCTTGTTATTCCTAATTTTCATTTCAATACCATCTGGAGAGATCCTAGGCAAGCTCTCCTCTGCTTTGCCTTAGTTTTTGGAATAATATCTGAGCTATGAATGCTTTTGTTATGGTAATTCAATGTGCCATCCATGCTTGCCTTCAAAGAGTAATGAAAACTAATGTCAGTCATCTCCAAGAGTTACGAGTGATAAAAGATATAATGACTTATATCATCTCAACTTTTTCTTGAATTTGTCATGTACATGTAAATACATTGTTGACATTTTGATTAATTATTAGAGATTCTTGCTGCCATGGAAACTTTATTTTGAGCCAGTTTCTTTTGCTGTCTTGGTTGTAATTTACAATCCCATTGTCCAACTTTTGGCATTCTTGGATATATTAATATAACAATTATCATATTTCTTTCGTTGTCTGTTTGTGAAAATTTCTGCACTAAAACATATAATGCCAGATCACGTGCCTATGTAAATATTTTTTTAAAGTGGCTTGTCTAGACTTACGGAAGCAAACAACCTTAAGCTGTTAGAGGCTGCAAGAGTTAAATAGGTATTTCTGTTAGTGGGTCTAGGATTGCACATAAGATTACAATTGCACCAATCAAAAGACCATACACAAGATATCGCTGCAACTGTACATGATGTGCACTCATCTGTATTATGTATGTATGATTAGTTTTGATCTGTAAAACACTTCACTCTATTTTGTAAGATGGTAAGGCGCTCTTGTATGCTAAAAGTGACACCAAGCATCTTAATTACACCTTGAAGAGAAGAGGTGTAACATTGCAAATGATGATATAGGCACAGTTATTAAGGCAGAGTGATGGAAAAGGATGAGTGGTACACAAAAGTGTTTGAGGGGTCTGTATAAGAAAACAGTGTTAAATTGACACATTCAGCCATGACTGAATTTGTCAACTATAGGTTTTCACATGGTTAAAGCTGTCACTGATTCTCAGGGACTTGCTGCATGTTTATCCAAGGTTTATGCGCTTTATTTTCTCTAAACCCTTAATTTCCAAATGACAAATGAGTTAGCGAGTACCTTTCACCTAATTGAAACCTTGATTGAAGTCCTTCATTCCCAATCAATCTGGTCTTCACACTTAGAAGATATCGTTAGTGCAAATTAATCACAAAGAATCTATTATCCAAATTATACTAAAACATCACAATTACTTATAAGGTTCAATAAATGCTGCAAGCCTCATTATAGTCATATATATATATATATATATATTTATAATTATTTTTTATAATCATCTTTACCTAAATGTTATATTTATATATATAGATTAATAATTATAATTAAGCTTACTGCCTGAAAATATATTTTACCCACAATATTTAATCCAATAGATTTATTCCTTTCCAACGTTGATGCCTCTCTAATATTTACGATCTGCTGGGTCTCCTTTATTCTCATCCATGTTTTTTTTTTTTTCCCTACAAGACTTGGATTGATCCCCCTTTTATAACTCATAAGGTGGAGGTCGCGTCCTTTAGTTTTGAGAGGTTACATCATTTGTTATTGCTAATCCTATATATTCCCAAGTGCTGTTTTATTTTAATACCAAGTGCTGTGATCCGATGATATTTGTAATATGCAGCCTCCTTAATGCTGCTTTTATTTAATATGATGCCTGCCTTAATTTAAAATTAAATTGCTTCTTGCCTTATTAGAATCGCTGCCCTTGTGACCTTTAATATATATCGTATATTTGTATATTTATATTGTTTCTTAATATATATTTGTATATTTATATTGTTTCTTATTTTATTATTTGTTTCTTTTATAGTTATTATTTGAATATTATTTTCTTTTATGATTTTATAATTTACAATATTTATCTTTTAATATTCATTATTTTTATAATCATAATTATGATAATTATAATGATATATATAAATATTGGAATTATAATATTGTTCTATATATATTATTATAATGATAATAATATAATATTATATTTTATATCTGACTATTATAATTATAATATTATGAATGATAATTATAATTATAATGATATTTTAAATTGTATTTATATTCTGGATATTTGTTTGATTCCATTATTTGTATTTTGGTATTATTTTGTCATTTCAAGGGTATGTCATTTTGGGGACATGATAGTCCTCCCTTCCCAAATTTTGCTTGTTCTCAAGCAAAAACATCTTAGTTCCTTCTAGGATTTTTTCTTCGAATCTGTCACCAACGGTACTCAAGTTAGTCACGTTTATATCATAGTTGCCGCGAGACTGGTACTGGTACGGGAGACTGGTACCGGTACCAGTATGCATTTTTTTTGAAAATAGGAGACGGGGGTACTTGGAGATGCCATTTTTTTTAAATATAAATAAAAAATAAAAAATAAATAATTTATAGAAAATCTGAAAATAAATTTAGTAATTTATAGAAAATCTGAAAATATGATGACATTGAACTTTCAAAACACTAATTTAGTCACTCTTAGATGCGTCAAATACATTATGCTTTAATTTTTAAAGTTTCAAATGTTTAAACTTAAAAGTTTTTTTAGGTATTTTAGCGAGAGACGTCATTTTTTGCAGTAGGAGACGGTAGGGTACTCAGGAAACTTCAGCGGAAGTCTCCAGCCTCCTGGAGATGTCTCCGGAGACGGTACCAGTCTCTGAGACGCGTCAACGTCTCCGAGACGCGTCTTTGAGGGGGGGAGACGCGTCTCCCGGCAACTATGGTTTATATATATAATTTAATGTTCTATAATGATTACTCTATTTGAATGTATATCCATTAAAACATAAATATATGAAATATATACTTATCTTTGATATGCTTGGGTGATGGGGACATCACAAGTCTCCCCCTCTTGTTTTCGCTTGTCCTCAAGCAACATGGGGTCTTCTTCCCTTTAGGTTCTTCATCTCTTGATTCTCTTGTCTGGAATGCCTCTCTTATCCTAAGAAAGGGTTGTAACATTTCGTTACATCTAATCCATTCCCAGGCCTTCTTGACACCTTATTCTTAGGTCTATCTAGCCTTATAACCCTGGAAAGAGATTGTAACATTTCGTTACATCTAACCTCTTCCAAGTCTTATCTCGAGAAAGGATTGTAACATTTCGTTACATATAATCAATTCCTAGGCTTTCTGGACGCCTTAGTCTTAGGTCTATCGAACCTTATAACCCTCGAAAGAGATTGTAACATTTCGTTACATCTAATCCATTCCCGGGTCTTCTGGACACCTTAGTCTTAGGTTTATCCAGCCTTATAACCTTGGAAAGAGATTGTAACATTTCGTTACATCTAACCTCTTCCAGGTCTTATCCCGGGAAAGGATTGTAACATTTCATTACAGCTAATCCATTCCTAGGCCTTCTGGACACCTTAGTCTTAGGTCTATCCAGCCTTATAACCCTGGTAAGAGATTGTAACATTTCGTTACATCTAACCTCTTCTAGGTCTTATCAGGGAAGGATTGTAACATTTCATTACATCTAATCCATTCTCGGGCCTTCTGAACACCTTTAGGTCTATCCAAACCTTGGAAAGAGATTGTAACATTTCGTTACATCTAACCTCTTCCAAGTCTTTTGGACACCTTTAGGTCTATCCAACCTTATAACCCTGGAAAGAGATTGTAACATTTTGTTACATCTAACCTTTTCCAAGTCTTCTAGACAATTTATCTTGCAAGGGAAATGACTCATTAGTTTATATTGAAAACAAAAAGAATTACATACAATAGTTAGTTTGTTTCTTGTTCTAGTCAAGAACTCTTAGGGGTTTGCCCTTCTTGACTTTGTTTGTCTCTAAACGCTTTGATGGTTTCTTCTCTTTCCCATGTAGCATCTTCTTCAGGAAGTCCCTTCCACTTGATTAGAGATTTGGTAATGATCTTATTCCTCTATTTCCTTTCTCTGGTGTCTAGGATAAATTCTGGCTCTAAGATAAGTTGTACTTCATCGTCTAGGTAGCTCAAGCACACAAGCAAGTAGCTCAAGCAGGCAAATAAGCAACTCAAGCACATAGGCAAGTAGCTCAAGTAGACAAGCAAGTAAGCAAGTAGCTCAAGCATACAAGCAAGTAGCTCTAGCAAGTATGCAACTAGCTCAAGTAGACACGTAGGTGGCTCAAGTAGACAGGTAGGCAACTCAAGAACGCAAGCAACCAGCTCAAGCATGCAAGTAATCGGCTCAAGCAAGTAGGCAAGTAGCTTAAGTAGACAAGCAAGTAACTCAAGCACACAAACAACTAGCTCAAGCAAGTAGGCAACCAGCTCAAGCAAGTAGACAACTAGCTCAAGCACACAAGCAACCAGCTCAAGCAAGTAGGCAACTAGCTCAAGTAGGCAAGCAACTAGTTCAAGCACACAAGCAACTAGCTCAAGCAAGTAGGCAACTAGCTCAAACACGCACAAGATGGCAGGAAAGATGGCTATGATACCACTGTAATGCCCCCCTTGGGGGATGCGCTTTATTTTCTCTAAACCCTTAATTTCCAAATGACAAATGAGTTAGTGAGTACCTTTCACCTAATTGAAACCTTGATTGAAGTCCTCCATTCCCAATCAATCTGGTCTTCACACTTATAAGATATCATTAGTGCAAATTAATTACAAAGAATCTATTATCCAAATTATACTAAAACATCACAATTACTTATAAGGTTCAATAAATGCTGCAAGCCTCATTATAGTCATATATATAAATATATTTGTAATTATTTTTTATAATCTTTACCTAAATGTTATATTTATATATATAGATTAATAATTATAATTAAGCTTGCTACCTGAACATATATTTTACCCACAATATTTAATCCAATAGATTTATTCCTTTCCAACGCTGCTGCCTCTCTAATGTTTACAATCTGCTGGGTCTCCTTTATTCCCAGCCATGTTTTTTCCCTACAAGACTTGGATTGATCCCCCTTTTATAACTCATAAGGTGGAGGTCGTGTCCTTTAGTTTTGAAAGGTTACATCATTTGTTATTGTTAATCCTATATATTCCCAAGTGCTGTGATCCGATGATATTTGTAATATGCAGCCTCCTTAATGCTGTTTTTATTTAATATGATGCCTGCCTTAATTTAAAATTAAATTGCTTCTTGCCTTATTAGAATCGCTGCCCTTGTGACCTTTAATATATATCGTATATTTGTATATTTATATTGTTTCTTAATATATATTTGTATATTTATATTGTTTCTTATTTTATTATTTGTTTCTTTTATATTTATTATTTGAATATTATTTTCTTTTATGATTTTATAATTTACAATATTTATCTTTTAATATTCATTATTTTTATAATCATAATTATGATAATTATAATGATATATATAAATATTGTTCTATACATATTTTTATAATGATAATAATATTATATTATATTTTATATCTGACTATTATAATTATAATATTATGAATGATAAGTATAATTATAATGATATTTTAAATTGTATTTATATTCTGGATATTTAATTAATTCCATTATTTGTATTTTGGTATTATTTGTCATTTCGGGGACATGATAGTGCACTCATCTGTATTATGTATGTATGATTAGTTTTAATCTGTAAAACAGTTCACTCTATTTTGTAAGATGGTAAGGCACTCTTGTATGCTAAAAGTGACATCAAGCATCTCAATTATACCTTGAAGAGAAGAGGTGTAACATTGCAAATGATGATATAGGCACAGTTATTAAGGCAGAGTGATAGAAAAGGATGAGTGGTACACAAAAGTGTTTGAGGGGTCTGTATAAGAAAACAGTGTTAAATTGTCACATTCAGCCATGACTGAATTTGTCAACTATAGGTTTTCACATGGTTAAAGCTGTCACTGATTCTCAGGGACTTGCTGCATGTTTATCCCAGGCTTAATCTGTTACAGGTTTGCCCTGGGCTGCATCTGTCACAGTAAGAAAAGGAAGCAGCAGCAATATAGAATAGACAAAACACTTTGAATTCTCCATTTGTTTGCTTTTATTTTTTATGTACCAAGAACTTTGTGTTGGAGTTGTTCAACATGTTTGCATGATAAATATACACAATTTGCATGTGAGGAAATCATCCAGAATTGAGCTCAATAATCAAAGCAAGTTGTAGGAAGTGGGAATCAGCAGAAAGTGTAAGGAATTGAGTAGAGAAGAAGATTGGTTATCATAGATGCTAAGATGTTTGATATCAGCTACAGTGCACAGTTGCATGGACACGGATATGGATACAAATATGGATATGGTATCAGATATGGATATGGTCATTTTTGGAGACCCCTAATATGGATACGGTTGGATACGACATTCATAAAAAATATTTACACATATATTTAACACAATTTTCTAAGTTACTAGAGGAGATTTTCATTACTTGAAAAGCAATATAGACACATAATTGTGTTGGAAAAAGACCCAAAAAAATGGGTCCTTGAAATAGAAAAAGGTTTCATTTGTCTTTCTCATTTGGTGTAACTTTTGTTTATACAAAATAAAAATAAAGAATGCATGAATGAAGTTTTTTATTATTTAGGAAGATTCATGTCAGATTTTTTAAAACTCAAATCACATAGTATCGGTGCGGCTGGAAAATCAAAGATATTTGGACTCGCATGGGTATAGTATCTGACGCATATCAGCGCCCTATTGGATACGGGTACCGTGGTACACATGCCTAAGGATGGGCGTGGGTGTATCTAGCTACTCTGCTATAGTGGACTTCTATTTGTAACTTTGTGCTTTGGTGATAGTGGCAGGACATGACAAGATCTAGGCCAGATACAACAGGATTGTATTTATGCATGAAATACAACAGCTCTTGCTCTTAGTATAACATTTACTTCACCTTGAATATGTCTATATTCTAAGTGTGATATTGCATCTATTAAATAAGTTTATTTAGGATATTAGGAATAATTAATTTTCCTTATCTAAGTAGCGAATAACGACATGTGTACACCTTGACTTGAGGTACACAAATGTCACCACTGCCTCATAATCCTTGATTGATGGTAGTCATGTGCCACCTTTGTTCAATCAAGGTCACCTTTGTTTTAGTTATATCAAGTAAAGTGATCCATTGATTAGTAGTCCAACTCTTGACCTCATAGTTAGAATAAGTTGACCGATTCATTGATTCACTGATGGGCAGTTAAACTCATGACCATTGGACATGTCATCTTCTTAATTCATGCATCTAGCTGGCCTATTTATATGTACTTCATCCATTCATTGGATGGTTGATTTAATTCATTTGATTTGATTATTGATTTCCTTTATTTTGGAATAGCTCTTGTTCTTGTATATTACATTATCTTTTTTGTGCTTGCAGCTATTGTAACGATTTTCATGCATCTAGATCTAAGCACTTGTGATTAGATTACCATTGAATCTTACACTTGCAACTGTCACATAGCCCATGCAACCATGCCTCAGAATTTATTCCTTGCTTAGAGGCAATTGTCCCCCAATTTTCGCTGTAGATGTGAGAAGTTCTGCATGGGAGCTAACATGGACATCTACATAGATGAGGAAAAACTTATTCTAAATGTGGTGGTCCATGAAACTTAAGTTTTTATGTCCTCATCTATACACAGCTGAGAAAGGTGATCTGACCTAGAAGAATTTTTGCCAAGCTGCTGCAAATTGCTATAAAAGATTATATTGTCTAGGTTTGAGCATATGATGTTGCTAAGATTTAGATCTTTATTAATCCGAGTAAAGCCAAACTTTATCTCTAATGCCTACCATGAAACTCTTATTTGGCTTAAATCTTTGTTAATCATGGACTCTAGCCAATTGCTGTTCAAAATAAGAAGCCTTAACTTGCTCCTTTTGTTGAACAAAAGCTTTGGGGAGGGCTACTGTAATCTCGTGAGAAGTCGATGTTTGATACTTTCTAGGTACATGCATGTGTTCATATTGAATATAAAATAAAAATATAATAATAGAAGATTGGTATAAATGAATAGGGTGATATTTTATCTATGATAAGGGACATGTTCATTAAGGTGAGAAATGTTTCTTGGTAACATTGATTAAGAACTAATCATGATTAATTAGATGTTTAACAGTTGAAACATGGAGCAGACCTCAAACTCTATTATAACCATGTTTGCAATCATGTCTCTAGCATGAACCCAGGAGTGGTTAATTGCCTTTGCCTGATCATTATTTTATGGAGGAAAGCATGGAGAAATCTTCATTTGACATCTCAAAAGCCTCCTCAAAGTATTTCAAAGTAAAACAAATTAATCTGGAGTAACAACCAAAACTAATAATGAGTGGTAAGCCAAAGTGATTGCATACATGGTGGAAAACTTAGTCAGTAGCTTGAAATTCATCTATAGTTTTGTTGTTGTAGTCGGCTAAGAGTGTACTTGATCGGGCGTGAGTCGATGTAGTTGGCCGAGAGTGTACTTGGTCCGCTATGAGTCATAAGTAAATAAGACTTTAGGTAGTATTAATAATCCATGTACTTATGTTGTGTACGTGTCATGTTAGTTAGTTGTCTCGGGAATTTAATTCCTGACGAAGTAATTAGTTATAATGAAGGGACGCGACGGTTGGTATCTCAACCACCGTCAGCGTACTATATGTGCTTGAGTCATGTAGTCGGGAAACATCACGGTTCTACTATGCTATGCTATGTTATGTCTGGAGACATTATGGTGTAAGTGCCGAATACTGAATAAAGCAATACATCTATTATCTGTGCAATTGCCATGTGATTATTATATGTTGTCAATGTTATTTTATATTTTCGTTTACTCTATACGTCATCGTACCCGTAGAGAGTAAACATTTGGCATTGTTGCCTAAGCGAATCTGGTAAACGCCTAGATAGGAGAATGTCGTCGTGACGAGGCAGCCGATTGAAGGGCTGGTACAAGCAAACGAAGATCATAAAGACACTTTGACAGAAGACCTTTGTAGTCTGTGGGAAATCTCCTTAAAGGACCACGTACGGAGGGAGGCTCTCAGGCGAGAGATCCCTCAGTCAGTCATTTGGGATAGACTGCATGTCAACCAAGAAATCGACCATCTCCTTACTAGACTGTCGAGATTGATATTGCGCTAATACATTATCTTATAGGATCTCTGGGCCGAGAGGGTTCAGGAACAAAGAAGGCAACAAATATTGTAGCGGTACGAAGAACGAACCAAACGGTTAGAGGAGGAACGAGACACCAGCCAAAAACGTATTCCCGGCAACCAATGATCACATGAACAATCCTTAATGCCTGTACAGCCTAACAAAGACATGAAACTTAAGAGGAGAGGGTTTGATGATCACTCAAATTTTAGGAGCAAGAAAACTGGCGACAAAGACTAAGGAAAGTTGATAAAGAATTTAATGAAGATCTAATTGAAATAAACCAAAGAATTAGAAGAGCACATGAAAATGTTGAAGAAATAGACCAATCTATCAGAAGAGCACATCAAAATTTTGTTGAAGGAAGGGAGGAAGGACCCTTTAGCACTCTGTACGTAGAAAGGTATAAAATCAGTGAAAATGAAAATGAATTAAGTGAAGAACTTGAGAGCAGCATCCGACGCATTCGGGTGTTGTCCATATCGGACGATGACGAAGGGTTGAGGATTGGAAGATCTGAGCCCAAGACCCCAAGACAGAGGGAGCACCCAAGGGAACCCCAGGAGACTCAAGGTGTCGAGGGAGCTGACGGAAGACGTGGGAGAGACTCGTATGTGGCCGAGAGTGCAAGTGACGCACTAGAACGTAGCGGGAGAACCACTCTAGTTAGGTCCAATACACAAGGAGGGTATTGGGGCAAGATGGTGATTCCACCAGGCGAGCGACAGAAGCTGCCAAAATTTACAGGGAATGGGTCAGAAGATCCAGTACGCCACTGTAAAACATGCAAAACAATTTGGATAGCCAACATACAAGACGATCCAGATCATTGGCTGAAAGCATTTCCAACAATACTAAGAGACAGTGCCATTGACTGGTACTCAGAATTGGACCAAGTACAGAGGGCATCATGGAGATTACTCAAGAAGGCCTTTCAGGATGAATTCAAACTCCTGAGGGATGACAATGAGATTGTAGCAGAAATCTACAGTACGAAGCAGGGGAAGCACAAGAATGTGCGCACATACAATCAACGACTCAAAAAAGTCATGCCTCCGTTGTCGTACCCTGAAGCATACAATCGAGCGATGGATATAGAAAGAGAAAACAAAAAATCCTCCCGAGGGAAAAAGAAGACAGACGACGAGGAGAGTACGGACAAGAGCGACGGTGAATCCAAGATTGTACAAGCACTCAGGAAAGATATGATGTGAATGATGAAAGAATTGAAGGTCGACAAAGAGAGTACGAGGGAACCATGAGAACTGTGGTGTTTGAAGTGCAATGGGAAAGGTCACACAAAAGTGAATTGTCCGAAGAAGATGTTTTGCAATATCTGCCAAGTTATGGGACATTCCATCAAGGAATGCACATGGAATCTGAGAGCAAGGGGTACACAAGTACTCTTCACTTAAGGAGAACCGTCAACACTACCGAACACATCACCAAAGCCCCAATATAATAGCAATGCATCCCCTGGAGGGTACCGAAGCAACAAAAGTCCGAGAAACAAGATAGAGTACGATGGCAAAGGAAGGCCCATGATACAATGTCGAAAGTGCAACGAATGGGGCCACTTCGCCAGGGACTGCCAGAACGGTCAAGGTTCAGGAGGAAGACTGTGCAAGTGGTGTGGGCCAATGACCATGAAGATAATGAATGCCCCAAGCAGAAAGGCATCCACATGTTGGAGGTCAAAGAACTAGAGGTATTGGCGATCACCAGAGCGCACGCAAAAAAAGCCACATATCCAGATCCGCGTACGAAGAAACAAAGGATGAAGGAATCAAAAGCGGAAGTGGAACTGGTGATGACAAAGGAAAAATGAACACCTCTGGAGAAACCAGGAACCTCTTGATGGTCGGAGGCAGAGACCAACATAATACGGTAGGTACTACAAACCACCGTATCAATAAAAGTAACCGACCTTCTCAAGAATTTGCCGCAGTTAGGATTGGCAATGATGAGCATCGTTGGGGATGGCAAGCAATCAGGATCAGAGGACCAAAGACAAGAATTGGTACCAAAACCACCACTGTACGAGGAACAAACCTTTGATTCTGTACTACTGACAACAAACATTGGAAAGATGCCAATGGTTGTTCAGATGGCGATCAGAGGAAACATTTTGACAAATACTATCGTCGACAGAGGATCAAGAGTCAATGGACTACCCGAAAACACATGGAAGAGTCTCGGGAAGCTAACACTCTGGCCATCGACATTCCAGCTTGTCTGTGTCGATCAACATGGCATCAAACCGTTGGGAACGTTGATGGCGCAAAGGGTGGTGATTGGAACACAACCATTCTTGTTGAACTTCGTAGTCATTCCATTGCAGAGGAAGGCATACAATGCGTTGCTTGAACGAGGGTGGTTAGTGGCAGCCAAGGCAAATCATAATTGGAAAAGAAATACACTGTCCATAGGGAATGGCAGGAGGAAGTACGAGATCGACTTGAAAAATCAGGCCATCAGTGAAGAATTGGCATTTTCTGAATCAAAATCCGACGGGGGAGACTCGGACATGGATGAAGATAGGAAAGCAATGGAGTCGAACGACGAGGGCATACTTGAACTCGAGAGTTGCTCAGAAGATGAGACAAGTTTGTTGAATGGCCTATTTCATTGGGAAATGGAGGATTATGAGGTGTTCCATCGAGAGTGTAACATGCTACAGACCGAAGAAATCTAAGAAGGAGAAGAGAAGGGCTCATCTAGCCAAACACTTCCAGCCGAGTATGGAGAGTACAAAGAAAGAGTATCAAAACCGGACAATACGCTAGTCCAGAAATCTAAACAGGTACGAGATGGAGAAATTGTGTTGGAGCCAAAATATGAAAAAAATAAAGTAGAATTAAAAAAAAATTAAAATGAAGAGAGAAAAAGGAGACAGTGGAGAGAAAAAAAGAGACGGAAGAGAGAAGAAAAAGGAGATTGAGGAGAGAAAAAGAAGATAGAGGAGAGAGAATAAAAGAGATGAAGGAGAGAAAATAAAAGAAAGGAAAAATTAAAAGTATCAAGAAGCCCGAAAGGATTCATCTAAAAAATATTAAAGAGGCGAATCCTTAAAAACATTAAATTGGCAAAAATCAGAGTAAAGGGCATACAAAATCGCCATCTTAAGAGGTCGTACGATGAAGAGGAATATGTCGTAGGATTTGAGGAGAGCAAAAAGATGAAGGATAAAAATATCACAGCAAAAGTGAAAGGTCACATAAGTAACAAAACAAAGAAATTGAATTTAGTTGTATGGAGCAAAGGCAAGGTAGCACGAAGGGATTATTTGGCTGTATGAGTTGAAGCAAACAAGTCCGTACGGGGTTTTGAAGAAGAGATATCCATACGGGAGCATCATTCAAGCACCGTACAAGAAAAGTCAAGTGCTGTACGAGTTAGATCAACCAAGTATGTTGTGCAAATCTCCAGAACAATAAAGGTTGTACAACTTGGAGGAAGCAACAAGTTCGTACAAAGCCACCAGTAAGAAGCCGTACAAAGCAATAAGGTGGCCGTACGAAAATTGATATTGAAGAGTACTGTATGATTTTCAAGGAAAGAGAATTCCATACGAGCTTGGGAAATAGAGAAATCTGTATGAGCCATTGGGACAAAAAAATCCGTACGGGGTCCTAGTGAAGAAGAATCCTGAAATATGCTAGCCAATTTTTTCAATTTTTTAACACAACTGATTTCACCCATTAACATTAGTGAAATCATAAACCGGCTAAAGGGAACCCTTTCTCTTTTTGATCAACCCAGAT